>JBBYHQ010000002.1:26307312-26333599 GCA_038382645.1 Spergularia azorica
CCACAAATTCAAGCGACATCCCCTGATAACTCTTTTTAGCACCAGATTTCCCTAATTTGGGATTAATTTCTACCGAACCTGTTCCAATATTTTCTCCATCATTTCTCCCGGTATTTGATCCAATTTCCCCCAATTTCCCCCCAGATTGATTACTAGGTACACTATCTAGCACTATCCTTCCTAGGTGAATGTGAGGATAACACTGCATTCAGGTAATCATTCAGAACCAAGGGTTCAGTTGTTCTTACCGAGTCAACGCCTTCTTCATCTTCAGTTTCTGGCAGGTTACCATTGAAACCAGTATCAGAAGGATCGGGTGGATGCACTGATGTCGAAACACCAGCTGATTTGGGCGGCCGTCCCCTCCTCTTTGGCTGATCCTCCTTGTTCATTGTTACTTAAGCTAGAAGAAACGCGAGTTCCCAGAGCATAATCTACCTAGCTTTTTCAGATATTACTCCGAAAGTTGAATCTTCTCAATATTCTTCCGGTGAAATTAAAAAAAATGTCATTTTGTGTATTATACTGTAGACATCCTAGCATTATACTTGTTGGATTTGAGTATTGGTTTCTCATTTTGTGAAGTATGTCATGCGTTTCGATGTTCGTCACTTTGTGTGGATTTATGACCGTTATGGGCGTTTTCATGATCTTCTTTTAAGTTTTGGCTCTAATAATTTTCCAAATCCTCATTATATCATAATAAGACTCTACCGCCAAAATTTGAGCCACTTTTTCTCCGGAGCACTTTTATCGAAAAACCGTGGATTATATACTACGAGTCCGGCTAAAATTGATCAATTTTTTGAAAAAATCCAACTGTCCTCCAAACATTAGTATAGATACCCTAGGACTATACTTGTTGGATTTGAGTGTTGGTTTCTCATTTTGTGAAATATTTCATGCGTTTCGACGTTCGTCACTTTCTATGGATTTATGACAGTTTTGGCCGTTTTCCTTATCTTCTCTTAGGTTTTTGATTCTAATCTTTTGCAAAACCTAATTATATTATACTTAGAGACTACTACAAAGATTTGAGCCATTTTTGTTCCGGAGTCATTTTATCGAAAATCGTGGATTCTGTATTGCGATTCTGGTCGAATTTTTTTTAATTTTTCGAAAAAATCCAAAGTCCTCCAAAAATTACTGCAGACACCCTAGGACTATACTTGTTGGATTTGAATGTTTTTAATTCGCTTTGTGAAGTATTTTAGGCGTATTGACGTTCGTCACTTTGTATGGATTTATGACCGTTTTGGGCGATTTAATGATCTTCTTTTAGGTTTTTGCTCTAATACTTTTCCAAATCCTCATTATATCATAATTAGACTCTACCGCCAAAATTTGAGCCACCTTTTCTCCGGAGCTATTTTATAGAAAAACCGTGAATTATATATTACGAGTCTGGCTAAATTTGATTAATTTTCAGAAAAAATCCAAATGTCCTCCAAACGTCACTGTAGATACCCTAGGACTATACTTGTTGGATTTGAGTGTTGGTTCCTCATTTTGTGAAGTATTTCATGCGTTTTGACGTTCGTCACTTTGTATAGATTTAGGACCGTTTTGGGCGTTTTCATGATCTTCTTTTAGGTTTTGGCTCTAATACTTTTCCAAATCCCCATTATATCATAATTAGACTCTACCGCAAAAATTTGAGCAAATTTTTCACCGGAGCTATTTTTTCGAAAAACTGTGGATTATATACTTCGAGTCTGGCTAAATTTGATCAATTTTTTAGAAAAAATCCAAATGTCCTCCAAAATTTACTGTAGATACCCTAATACTGTACTTGTTAGATTTGAGTGTTGTTTCCTCATTTTGTGAAGTATTTCATGCGTTTCGACGTTCGTCACATTGTATGGATTTATGACCGTTTTGGGCGTTTTCATGATCTTCTTTTAGGTTTTGGCTCTAATACTTTTCCAAATCCTCATTATATCATAATTAGACTCTACCGCCAAAATTTGAGCCAATTTTTCTCCGAATCTAAATTATCGAAAAACCGTGGATTATATACTACGTGTCTAGCTAAATTTGAACAACTTTTAGAAATTAAAAAATCCAATTGTCCTCCTACTGTTACTGTAGATACCCTAGGACTATACTTGTTGGATTTGAGTATTGGTTTCTCATTTTGTGAATTATTTCATGCGTTTCAACGTTTGTCACTTTGTATGGATTTATGAACGTTTTGGGCGTTTTCATGATCTACTTTTAGTTTTGGCTCTAATACTTTTCCAAATCCACATTATATCATAATTAGACTCTATCGCCAAAATTTGAGCCAATTTTTCTCCGGATCTATTTTATCGAAAAACCGTGAATTATATACTACGAGTCTGGCTAAATTTGATCAATTTTTAGAAAAAATCCAAATGTCCTCCAAACGTTACTGTAGATATCTAGGACTATACTTGTTGTATTTGAGTGTTGGTTCCACATTTTGCGAAGTATTTCATGCGTTTTAACGTTCGTCACTTTGTATAGATTTCGGACCGTTTTGGGCGTTTTCATGATCTTCTTTTAGGTTTTGGCTCTAATACTTTTCCAAATCCCCATTATATCATAATTAGACTCTACCGCAAAAATTTGAGCAAATTTTTCTCCGTTGCTATTTTATCGAAATACCGTGGATTATATACTGCGAGTCTGGCTAAATTTGATCAATTTTTAGAAATAATCCAAATGTCCTCCAAACGTTACTGTAGATACCCTAGGACTATACTTTTTGGATTTGAGTATTGGTTTCTCATTTTGTGAAATATTTCATGCGTTTCGACATTCGTCACTTTGTATGGATTTATGACCGTTTTGGGCGTTTTCATTATCTTCTTTTAGGATTTGGCTCTAATACTTTTCCAAATCCTCATTTTATCATAATTAGACTCTACCGCCAAAATTTGAGCCACTTTTTCTCCGGAGCTATTTTATCGAAAAACTGTGGATTATATACTACGAGTCCGGCTAAATTTGATCAATTTTTAGAAAAAATCCAAATTTCCTCCAAACGTTACTGTAGATACCCTAGGAGTATACTTGATGGATTTGAGTATTGGTTTCTCATTTTGTGAAGTATTTCATGCGTTTCGACATTCGTCACTTTGTATGGATTTATGACCGTTTTGGGCGTTTTCATGATCTTTTAGGTTTTGGCTCTAATACATTTCCAAATCCTCATTATATCATAATTTGACTCTACAGCAAAAATTTGAGCCAATTTTTCTCCGGAGCTATTTTATCGAAAAACCGTGGATTATATACTACGAGTCCGGCTAAATTTGATCAATTTTTAGAAAAAATCCAAATGTCCTCCAAATGTTATTGTAGATACCCTAGGACTATACTTGTTGGATTTGAGTATTGGTTTCTCATTTTGTGAAGTATTTCATGCGTTTCGACATTCATCACTTTGTATGGATTTATGACCGTTTTGGGCGTTTTCATGATCTTTTAGGTTTTGGCTCTAATACATTTCCAAATCCTCATTATATCATAATTTGACTTTATCGCCAAAATTTGAGCCAATTTTTCTCCGGAGCTTTTTTATCGAAAAACCGTGGATTATATACTACGAGTCCGGCTAAATTTGATGAATTTTTAGAAAAAATCCAAATGTCCTCCAAATGTTACTGTAGATACCTTAGGACTATACTTGTTGGATTTGAGTATTGGTTTCTCATTTTGTGAAGTATTTCATGTGTTTCGACGTTCGTCAGTTTGTATGGATTTATGACCGTTTTGGTCGTTTTTCTTACCTTCTCTTTGGTTTTTGATTCTAATATTTTGCAAACCCTAATTATATCATACTTAGAGACTACCACAAAAATTTGAGCCATTTTTGTTCCGGAGTCATTTTACAGAAAAACGTTAGATTATGTACTGCGATTCTGGTCGAATTTGATTAATTTTTCGAAAAAATCCAAAGTCCTCCAAAACTTACTGCAGACACCCTAGGACTATACGTGTTAAATTTGAGAATTGGTTACTCATTTTGTAAAGTATTTCATACGTTTCGACGTTCGTCACTTTGTATGGATTTCTGACCGTTTTGGGCGTTTCCATGATCTTCTTTTAGGTTTTGGCTCTAATACTTTTCTAAATCCTCATTATATCATAATTTCACTCTACCGCCAAAATTTGAGCCAATTTTTATCCGGAGCTATTTTATCGAAAAACCGTGGATTATATACTACGAGTCCGACTAAATTTGATCAATTTTTAGAAAAAAAACCAAATGTCCTCCAAACGTTACTGTAGATACCCTAGGACTATACTTGTTGGATTTGAGTGTTGGTCCATCATTTTGTGAAGTATTTCATGCGTTTCGACGTTCGTCACTTTGTATGGATTTATGACCATTTTGGCCGTTTTCCTTACCTTCTCTTTGGTTTTTGATTCTAATATTTTGCAAATCCTAATTATATTATACTTAGAGACTACCACAAAAATTTGAGCCAGTTTTGCTCCAGAGTCATTTTATCGAAAAACCGTAGATTATATACTACGATTCTGGTCAAATTTGATAAATTTTTCGAAAAAATCCAAAGTCCTCCAAAAATTACTGCAGACACCCTAGGAGTATACATGTTGGATTTGAGTATTGGTTACTCATTTTGTAAAGTATTTCATGCGTTTCGACGTTCGTCACTTTGTATGGATTTCTGACCGTTTTGGGCATTTTCATGATCTTCTTTTAGGTTTTAGCTCTAATACTTTTCCGAATTCCCATTATATCATAGTTTGTGCTGATTTTATGAATTTCCTGGAGATTTTTTTCTTTGGCCTTTTGTTAATTCTCCTAGTTTTTTTTGTTTTTAAAGGTAAGCAGGGCCCTCTAGATTGGGTTCCTACTACCAGGCATAAGGCCAATTGGACATCAGGCCCAATCCCATTGGAAAGAGGGGGGAACTGGGGAAGGTTAGGGGATCTCTCATCCCATGGAGGTGGAGGATGGATCCCTTATCTCCGTGGTGGAAGAACATTGCTTTCACTACCAGGCTACCCAGGAGATCCTCGCTAATTCTAATTCTCCACTAGGCTAATTCTCCTAGTTTGACCTTTAGGGCTATCACCAATATTTAAGTTGTTTTTGTTACAGAACCATTTTTGACAATAAAAAAAACCGTGGATTATATATTGCAATGTGGCCAATTTTTGAAATATGCCGAATGTAATGAAAACATTAATACATGTAGCCCTGGAATATTCTTGTCAAATGTGTTGGTTTCTATTTTAGCGAAAATTTTCTATTGTCTTTCCACCCACGTCACTCCATAAAGAGTTTTGGCAATTCATGATGATTTTATGGCTGAGGATCCCCTAAAGTTATTATTTGGTAGAGTTGGTGGAGTTTGCTAAAACTAATAATAACACAAAATAAAGAGGATTTTGGAATACACAAAAATAATGTAAAATAATTAATTATTACCTTATTTTGTAAACTCTACCATGTAGAGTGTATTTTCAATTATAAGGGATCCAAATCCATTAATTTAATTTAGGCAATCGGGTGGGTCGATTTGCGTTTTGGTCGAATGGTTACGGGTTCGATGATAATCTATTCGTGTTGATTCCAGCTACGCAAGCTTTCTAATCGGGTCATGTCATGGCGGGTTGAGACTAATATCAGAAATCGGGCCACACCCTATCAGGTTAGGTGACAATGGGTCGGGTAATTCCCGTTAGTTTCTTTAGGCTCTGTTTGATAGGACTGTATCTTTCTGTACTTATCTGAATAATTCTGATCTAATACTACTATTATTAAGTTCTATCAATCAGAGCCTTAGCAAATTAGACACTCTTAACTAAAATTCGCCATTCATAACAGAAAGCATATACTACAAAGGTGGTTACTGCTAGATATTATTAGACTGAAACTTTCCTCGATAGATTTTTCAAATCTCTGTTTTCTATGATGGCATCTTTGGTTTAATAGGAACAATACAATTTTTAAAAATGAATCAATGTCTAGTGAAACTGTTTTAGAGAATACACTTAGATCCATTTCTCATTGGAAGTCTGAAAATTTTACTAAGACAATCCCTCGGCCAAATCATATTCAAATGAAGGAAACTTACCGGAAAAAACCTCCTAAAAGTTTTGTTAAGTTAAATTTTGATGGATCTTGTAGAAACAATGGAGAGGCTTTTGTTGGCTATGTCCTCAAAGATGATTCGGGTAAAGTTATTTTTCTTGGTGCTAAGGCTATAGGTAAAGTTTCTATACTGGCTGCCGAAGCTATAGCTCTTAGGGAAGACATTAAAATGATGAAGAGTTTAAAGATTAAAAATGTTATTGTGGAAGGTGACAATTTAAGGGTTATAAATGCAATGGAAGATCCAAATTCCAATCCTTGGCAAATTGAAATGATTTTAGCAGGTTCAAAACGCGATTTCATTGACTATGATAAGATCATTTTTGCTCATTGTTCTCACGTTCTCAAAGGGCTTACAGATTACTTGGCTAACTTAGGTTACCGTCAATCTGTGTTTACCCCTGTGTTTACCCCTACTGCTGATGGTTTTCTCCATCATGCTTTTCTTGTCCTTCGTAAGGTCAATCTAGGGTGGAGTTTTCGTTTTCAACGAGAACCCCCCTAGTTACTCTCTTTCCTACTCAAAAAAAAAAAAAAAAAAAAAAAAAATCTACTACAAAGGTGGGACTGTGCACGGGAAGGATAGTACACACTCCCAGTGCCCTCTGCGTGCCTAATAGCTTTTGTTGTGTCATTAGGACAAACGGAAAATCTAGTCAAACCACCACAACTTCAACATACTTGACGAAAATGCAGTAGAAACTATGACATCACAAAGATGCAATGCAAGTATGTAACCAACAACGGTCTCGTCACCAGTTACACATCACACAACACATTAGAGATCATACTGCAAGGAACTATGTGGCTCAGACTCTATTCCTCTTTTCAATGTACCTGTGTCAGATCCGAGCACCACCAGCTGAGACCTGGACGTAAAATCGAGACTTCACCTGGAGCTAAAACATGAAAAACTCCAGATACTAATCAAGTCGCCGGGCAGACTTCTGATCAGAAACTAGTTACAACTCTATGAAACAAAGTGCATACACTACAAATGAGTGCAAATGGCGCAACTTTCCAGTATCACGCAACCCCCAGAGAGACCACAGAATGCCAACAAAATATGCACTTCTGAGCTGGAAACAGAGGGGCTACAGATAAACAGAGGGGCTACAACAAATTTTACATAGGGCTATTACAAATGGGGAAAGGAGTAATATGCAGATAGAAGAAACATGTCAATATGATCAAATCTGTGGAGAACGGACCACAGACAAGGGCAGTAACAATCGAAGGGAGAAGAAACCCGCACAAATTATCAACAAGAACCTACAATTGGGACATATAATGGGGTTTCAATTCTTCGGTTTTAAATGTGAGACATCATTATCCTCTCCTTAAGCCTTCAGCTCCTGTCCTACAGACAAGCTCCCTCCATCTCACTCCAAAATCTCATTGTGAAACACCAGGATATCGAGAAAATCTAACACAAGTGGCCATAATTCATTTCATCATTTGTGATTCTTAAAGCAAACATATGCACATGGTGAACGCAGCCACATTACACATGACAAGTTCACTTCTGAGTCTTGACATGCAGTACCAAACACGACCATCACCAATGAGTATACATACCTATGCACTTCTTCCCAATACAGTTTCTTCATCCAAAAACAAGAATATTGGACATAAAACAACCTAGATACAACTTCCTGGTGTGGCTTGTAAGACCTTATACCCATAACCTTGACTCGTGCACTCTAGAAATAGCATGTGAAGCAGAGCATATAGCAGACAAAACAATAAACACAAGAACTCTAGCAACAACACTACTTCACAAACAATACAGCATACCACGAACAACAAAACTTGGTAAAGTGCTTGCAAAGACCAGGAGCTCCACTCAAAATCGAAGAGACGTAAGAAAAAAACATGAAACCAAATTTCTTGCAGCGAAAATAGCTCAGATTTCAAACAATGTTATCATTGCACAAGGCAAACCAAGGAAGAGCAGAAAGCAGCATAGCAGGAGCAAGCGCAAGTCAAAAGCACAAGCCTGTAAAGGTAAGCATCCAACCAACTTGAAGGTGAATAATTACAGATACGGAAACAATCACCCCACTACAACCCAATTGAAGCAAAAAGCCACAAACCCAAGTACATATTTAGATGCATATACATGCAAGAGAGCAAGTCAGACAACACCACAATCAAGATGAGATATATCACACTCCACTAAACAGAATTAATAGTAGCCCAGATGGGATAGATGCTACATCATCTTCTCCTCAACAACGGAAGCTACATGAGAAAGTAATTTGATTCTTCAGTGTTCTAAACTCCAAATCAAAGGGCTCTTACAGCCAAAATGTGCAAGCCCTAAAACACTATTCAAGCATAGAACAGCGTAGCAGTTGAAATCAAGCCAAAGGAAGATATGACACCCAAAACCACCCAAAAAAAAGGTCGTCCACCAACTTGAGAAGATGTACCTAGTTGAGAGCTCGAAAAGGGATGAACTACAGGACAAAATATTAAGAGGGAAACAATCAGACCCCCAAAACTTACAAAACTGATGCAATGGCGATGAGAGCTCAAAAAGGGAACCAATGTAAGATAACCAGAGAGAAAACAGAATCGACAGATGAGAAAGAAGCGAAAAGTCACGAAAAAGACGTAGTCTTAAGTTTTCTAAGGTCTTCATAAATGCCAACAGAAATACCGAAAATAGATTCAAACAACATCCCACATCATAGAAACATCTACTAATTACACATGTAGAAAGTATTAAAAGTCATTAACTAGCCATACTTTTAGTCTGAACAGAGAACATTAGGAGAACCAGATGAAAAAGTCTTCAACAGTCTTAAGCCCTCTCACCACGGATGCGACGAGCAAGCTGAATGTCCTTGGGCATGATGGTCACCCTCTTGGCATGAATGGCACACAAGTTAGTGTCCTCGAACAGTCCCACCAGGTAAGCCTCGGCCGCCTCTTGTAGAGCAAGAACAGCATGGCTCTGGAACCTCAGATCAGTCTACAAACAACCACATAACAATCAATTAAGCCAAATAACACATGAGATAGCTCGACCAAAAGTTGATGCTAAAACAATCAAATTCAGAGACAATGTAACGTAAACGTTGCTTACCTTAAAATCTTGAGCAATTTCACGAACAAGACGCTGGAATGGAAGCTTACGGATCAAGAGTTCAGTACTCTTCTGATACTTGCGAATTTCACTGTTTCAACCACTTCCCGTAAACGAAAATGCAGAATAACTAAAACAAACCACAGAAGAATTGAACAAATTGGAACATGAACCATATTGCACGTAAAAATTACCGAAGAGCGACAGTTCCAGGGCGGTAACGGTGAGGTTTCTTCACACCACCAGTGGTAGGAGCAGATTTCCTAGCAGCCTTCGATAAAAAGAAATAAAGAAAAATCCCTCAATCAAATCTCGTACAGTTTACGCTAAATTACGTTTCGATGGCACAACAACATCAAAACAACGAAGCAGAAACCCTAGAAAAAGGGGGAAAAGAAATTCCTCAATCAACTGACGTAAAGGTTACGATAAATTGTGTTTCAATTGCACAATAAGATCAAATCGACGAAGCGGAAACCCTAGAAAGCGGGGGGAAATCTTTCGATAGCGAAATTCATCAACTCAAACAAATTACAATCAAATTGGGGAAATCACGCAGAAATTATAATCAAATTAATCGATCGGAAACAAAAAAAAAAAAGAAACCCTAAAATAAACAAGAGAGAAAATAATAACCTTGGTGGCGAGTTGTTTGCGAGGAGCCTTTCCACCGGTTGATTTACGAGCAGTTTGCTTAGTACGAGCCATTTCTTTCTGCAATTACCTACTAAATTGATTGAATTTGACAAAAGAGGGAAAAAAATTAGGGTTTATTGATTGAAATTAACGAAAAAATAAAGAGGAATCCGAAGAAATTAGGGATGAAAAATTAGGGTTTGGTGAGAAACTTTACCTGTGAAGTCGAAAGAGAGAGAAAATAACAAAATGACTATTTCTGGATTTTCTGGTCGCCGACGACTTCTTATAAAAAAAATAATGACAGCGCGGTTGCGTAATTGTATTTGGTGGATAGCGTAAATTAGACGTTTGGGCCGAAATCACCCGTCCTCCGTTTTTAGTATTTTGGGTCTAGGCCCAACTTGGAGTGTGTATCTGACTTCTTGTTTTCAAAATCTCACGCGTTTTGGTTTAAGGTATCGAGTTCGAATCGCACTATAGGATAACAAGTAGTCGAAGTAGAGTACTCCGTAGACATTAGACAACAGTGTTAAACTTTATGGAGAAAGTTTATGTGTCTTGTTTGAAATTACCTGCCTTGACACTATCTAAACAGGACGGTGTGAATAAAAACGTCATTGAATGTGAAAAACTGAGGATCGATTCAATCGAAAACATATATAATACTAAATTATCTCATTATAATACCTGTTAAATATTTAACTTTCTACTAATTATCAATTCAGTGGTTTTATCTCCGATTAAATATATATTATATACTATCAATTAGAGAACACGTGTCAATATGGGAACTGCGAAAGAGCAACGATGGCAGAGATTGGTCATACATATACTCCGTTGAACCCTTATAATCATCGAGACATTGTAAGAATATATTTCTTTTTTTTTCAAAAATCAATGACATTGAGTCTTCAAATCATATGTACACCAAAAACTTATTGCTAGCCAAGGTTATACACAAGGCCCGACAACTAATTTGAAAGTAATGTATAATCTTAAATTATGTCATGGTCGATCCAACATAAGTAAAATGGTGCTCCACTCTTACAATAGTGGAACGTGAACTATATTTATTAGGGCATGTTTGGTATCGTTTTTTGTAAAACCAAAGTTCTGTTTCTGAAACCAAGAAAAAGTGGTTTTCAGTTTTCAGTTGTCAGTTTTCATTTTCCATATGACTATTATAATACCAAATAATTTAAAGTTAATTTTGTAACTTATTTAACTAAACTTTTTACGCAAAAAACCCTAAAACTGAAAACGGCAGTGATACCTAACGGACCCTTAAAAACGAACAATTCATGTGATACCCTTGAGATTTGCCACTTTGCACTGGTACCCCTACTCAACAAGTTTGTGCATATGGTACCCCTACTCAACAAGGTTGTGCACATGGTACCTCTGAACTTATCATCTTGTGCACATGACACCAAAATACTAGGTTATGTTTGATTTTTCCATTAAGTGATGATATGTCGTTTAATTAATTAGTTTAATAAATTATTTCCTCTTTTTAAGTCGTGGCTCCCACACGGCCACAACTACATTATGATAGGATCATCATTTTTACCTTGGTCCAAGGATCATGGTTTAAGCACCCATCAAATGATGAAGAACTTGAATTCAAACATGACGTGTAAATATCCAAATCAAATATCAATAAATTGGATAAAAATCTCAATATTACGTAAAAAGAATGTAATTTCTTTGATCCAATCTACCCAAATTGAGATTATGCAAGATCTTGATAAAAAAGAAGTAAATTATCTGCTTCCATAACTACTCTTATTGCGCATCTCCCAGGATATTTTTCTTTGTTATGTCTTAATCTAAGTCATATAAATAAGAGAGATGATAAAACACATTGTCCATGAGAAATACATCTACAACACTATTCTATGAAAAAGAAGATGTGTTATTTGATCTCTTCTACCATTTTCTTAGAATAAATAGTCAAAAACATACCTAGAAGGCTAGAATCTCCATAGTCATGTGTGAAAGGTATAGTTAAGATTATTGTTCTTTAGCATACTTTCTTTTGTGTACATAAAATTACATTCAGATATATATAGCTTTGGTACTAATATTTTTTTTGCTTTGTACTCAGAAATTTCCAACGACATTTGAAGATGAAAGATCATTTCTATGGAAGAGCACCAAAGATGAGGCCACATACGTCAAATAAACTCCATATCAAATCAGTGAATTACCACATTGTAAGTGCCAAAAAATTTGTAGTCATTCCATTTTTTGTTGTTATATTTTCTAGAAAGTCAAGCTTTATGCATACGTTTGTCACCTAATGTGTACGTCTCAAATTGTACAGAATTGTTCATGGTCGGTGATTTGATGTTTGAGTCGTAAATGTTGGTGCTTAGAGTTTATAGCAAAAGGAGTCCTTGCTATTTAAATTACGGCAGACCATCATCGAATCATGAACATACGTCGCGGAAAAATGCATATCAAGGGCAGGTTAACGGAAAACCACTAGCAACAATCACCTCGGACGTCCGTGGGGAAGTCGAGCTTGTCACCATTAAGTTCTTAGGTGTTGATGCTTGTGCAAGAGAAGATTGGTGTCGGAATTCCATCGACCATGTTGTTGATATTCTGCCTATTTTCGCGGCTACTTTAAAGCTTGTTTGGAATAGGAGCGGTAATTAACCGGTGAGAAAATGAGGAATAATAATGGTGGTAAAAAGGGTTCAATAAGGCAAAGAAAGGGGACTATTACCACCATTTAGGGGTAAAAGAATAAACTTTGTTCCCCGTTTAATTCCACCAGCACGCCACCATATATCACCCTCTTGATATCACTAGTGGGTTATCGTCACCATTTACGCTAACGCGTTCCAAACAACCCTTAAATTTAAATTTTTAAAGAGTATTTTATTACCTCCACCATAATCGTCAATTTGGTAAATTGGTGGAGTATGCCCTCTGAAAATAAGAGAAAGATAAGACATAATATGCTACACGAAACACGAGTATATCATATGATATAAACTCATAGTTTTATTCTATAGAAAACTTTACACGGTTGAATGTGTAGCATATGATATAAACTCATAGTTTTATTTAATAGAAAACTTTACACGGTTTTTGCATAATTACACATAATATAATTATTTTCGACTATAGGAAACTTGTGTTATTTTCAAAGAGACAAAACTCAAAATTATATCTTAACAGTATAAGTAGATGCACTCGTTTGTACAAAGCAAATGAACTTCAATTCACTTATTTTTGCATAATTATACATAACACTTCCATACATCACAAGTTGACAACTTAACTTTAAGTCACTACCAAGTACTAACCAAAAACTTAAGTACTCCACTCCCGAAAACACACCAATATCTACACATATCCTAAGACTTCCTGAAACTTAAAGCTAAAGCTAAGCAATGACACCCTTCTTGGACTTCTTAGCAACCGGAGACTTAATAGACTTGAGCTGCTTCGGCTTCGAAGTAGGGGCCGCCCTCTTACTCCTCCGCGCCCTGGTGGTGGCGCCGACAGTCGGGACAGCAGGCAGAGAAGACAGAGGAGGGTTGTCAATTTTGCTGACAGCCCTCGACTTTGGCTTCCTCCTCTTGGTGTCAGTCTCCTTAGTTTTCGCCCCAGCGTTCGCCCTCGCGGCTCTCGTCTTGGTTGTGGTTGTGGTGGTGGTGGTGCTCCTTTTCCCGGCCTCGGTTAGCTTGTACGAGGCCTTGATTTTGATCAGTTTCCCCCTCGAAACCGAGTTTTTGAGCTGCAGGCCAAGGATTTTTCGGAAGTTTGTAGGGAGTACTGGCTTGTGATTCTCTTCCATGTATTTTGCGATTGCGTATGGACTTGATCCGCCTTTCTCACTTAGAGCCGTGATTGCTTCTTTTATCATCTGTATAACATTTGATTTGATTAATTAACTTAATTAGTGATCACACGAAGATAATCAATCAATCAATCAATTAATCAATAGAAGAAGACACTACAACATACTCCTCCGATTCAAAGAGATTTTCTTGTTTCTTTTTTGCACTTTTGAGTTGATAAATTTAAGACTACTTGTAGCCTAAATAAAAGCCCCATTTGCCTTAAAATCAAGTAGGGTTGGTAGAGTGCAATGGAGAATGAATTATTTACAAATTTTTGCAGCAAACGAACGATTCATTTGGTCTACAAATAGACCCCAACATGACACCCCAAATCCGAAAAAAAAAAACAGAAAAATATATTTGGTAGGACAGAGTATAAACAACGTCGAGTATTTCCAAAATGTTTTAAGATCGACTAACATAAACCGTCGTATGGGCAATTCAGTTCATATTACTCGAGACTCTTGTCATATACTCCACAGTGTAAAATTACAATAGCACGTAAGAGGGATCAAGTATACGCAACCTTTGGAAATTGGAATATTAAGATAAACTTTAGACTACTTGATCATTGATAGATAAATAAAAATAACACACATATCCAAAATAAAAAAAATAAAAAAAAAAATCCAATGATTTAGCAAAATAAAAGGACCTATGATCATAAAAACAAAAATAAATAAATTCTAATGATTAAGCATAATAAAAAGCACCTATATATAAAAAAAAATATGAGAAAAAAAAAAGAGGGAAATTACCTGAAAGTAAGGAGGATGAGGAGGAGTTTTTTTAGCGTTCTTGTCCTTAGGTTTCCTCTGCTTCCTCGCCTTAGCAGGCTTCTTCTTCTTGTCATCGGTTGTCGGCGCAACGTCTATTTGTTTAGGTGGCGCGTCTGCCGGAGGAGCATCAGTGTTCGGCGCGTGAGCATCAGCTTGAGGTGGAGCTTCAGTTTGAACTTGGACTTCAGTGTTAGACATGTTTGATCGTATATTTGTGTGGACTTAGAATGATCTTTGTTTATGATGACATAATTACTGGGAACCTGCTATTTATAGAAGGGGCGGGGAGTGGGGTCCATAGACATGAGTAAGCAAATAATTGGCTAAATTGGACTGAGTGAGATTGCCAGCGTGGAGGAATTAAGGATCTGCGCCGTCCACGTGGAAATCCATCTGAGGGTCATTATCGCAGATTTTGTGCGATCTTATCTGAAGAGGGAAACCTTTTGTTTTGGGTGTGTTTTTGTTTAGGGAAAGGTGGTTTTGTTGCTTGTTTTTCTAGGTCAATTTCTGTGTGAAATTTGATGGAATTGGTTAAATGTGCCGAGATACACCTGTGGGGAAGATGTCGAGGATGTATACTGCGGCTGAAAATGAGGAAAATGGATCACATTTACCCCATTTTTTCTATGTATGACAACGAGAAACACAATTCGAATCACTGTGAATATCATACAAAACTCGAAGGTACTCGGACAACAAATGACGCATACGACGATAATCCCTCATTGAACCCTCCCCCCCACCCCCCCCCCCACCTCATGGGCACAAAAAAGCAACGATATATCCTCCAATCCCTCATTGAACCCTCCCCCCCCACCCCCCCACCTCATGGGCACAAAAAAGCAACGATATATCCTCCAAACCTAAGACGAGTAGCCAAAATCAAAAGTAAAACCTGATACCAAGTTGAACTTCCCATAAACCCAAGACTACAGCCAAAAGTGAACTTATGACTGGCGAAAATACTCAGGTTAATTGAGCAGTTGTACGCTGAACATCCCCGGATGAGAAACCTAAAGTTGCTACTACATAGCGTTTGTTAGCAGGGATAAGCTACCGAAAAAGTGACTCCCACCCTCATGTGGATTATGTTCTTGTAGTCTCCAAAATTCAAGAACAGAAACATACTTCATTAAACATTGATACCTCAAATATGCAGTTGAAATTTACATAATAACACCCACAAGCGCGAAAAAAGATAAGAAAAAAATAGAAGAGCGAGAACTCCCCGAGGGAAAATGGCGCCAATATTCAAATGGGAGAAGATGGCAATTTCCTGGGCACACTCTCAATTTTGTCGTTGAATAAAGAGTGGCGTTTGGAATTGTAGGAATGTAACAGTCGGTCCAAATGATCCAAGAAACAGGAAACGACTACCACAATACCTCAAAAGCTCACGTTTACAGCAAGAAAAACAGAGGTCAGGAGTAGGAATTGCAGCTTGAACATAGACAGCGTAGGATGATACTCGGCAAAAGAAAAAGATCGAACAGAGAGAATTTTGAAGATCTTCGATAATTCGACATTTAGGGATGGTTAACCCATAAACATGACATTATTATAGAACTGTGTCAACCACAGGTCCTGCAATTATAAAAGCCGAATCGCAACAAGGTGTACAACTGTTACTATGGAGCTGAACTAGTACAATCATTACGCATCTTTATATAACAGTATGCAAGTTAAAAAGATGAAGAAAAAAGCAGAAAAAAATCCCCTTGACCACTCACCAAGTCACCAGGTCTGTAATCTTTGCATAATGTGAACAATGCAGACAGCAATGAGTAATTACCACAATGCAATAGAAAGACCGTTTTGAGTGAGACATTTATCGACTCTCTGAACACCAATATGCCTACTCCAAACTCAGTTCCCAAAATGTTACATGCATAACAGAATTAGACAGTGAAAAAACAAAAATAGAGCTGAAGCAACACGAAACCTTTAGGTGCAAATTCTTTTAACCAACGGAATTGGCTAGTGGGAGAAAGGGGAAGGAAGCAAGACAAACACAAAAACGATAAGCAGGGCTGAAATTTAGGCAATAGAAGCAGACAGGGTAACAATTATAGTGACTTCCAAGAAAAAAGAAACAAGGACAATGGGACCTCATAAAGTCCTGTCCAATTTCATAATCGAACACCTCCAAAAGAGCTCTCACAAAAACACTCCCAGGATATTATTTCAGACAGCATCGCCCTACCCGAGACACTTTATATGCTTCACAGCAATGGAACTGAAATAAAAGACAGGGCAACAAAAAATTTGGTTTCTACCTATACCTTCTCAGTTCTCGCTCTTAATCTTAGCAACTCCAAGCAGGTACAAATCATATAAAATAATCTTATAGGTCGTCTATGTCAAAAGAAAGCAACTAAGTGGCAGTTTCATAAAGATATAATGAGTTCATTCCTTAATAGAATCTCAAAAATGGAAGACTAACACCCAGACGGAGACAACTGAATGCAGAGTAACAGAACAGACATCCTCTCTTTGAATAAAGCATTTGAGAAGGTCTCAACCATGATCTTAATTTTGCATGAACCAATAATGCAAACATGCAAAATTCATGTCACACAACAGCCAAAATGACAATGGCAAACGTGGATAAGAAGTTAAGAACACGCTAGTAATTCAGAGCTAATGAACCAAGAAGAAAAAAATCAAACTATTAACACTAAAATTGTCATCCTCAGTTACCTGAATTTCCAACCTCAAGTAGACACATATAACGCAGCCTCATTGAGAATATGAAGTCATCAAACAAAAGCACGTCAATCTAAAAAAATGTCATCAGATCATCCTTCAACACAAACATTCCATCCACAGAAAAAATTCACCAACAAAACTCACGAGACATAGAAACCCTCTCATGACTCTTCCACCTTTGTCGGGAGAGAGACTCAAATATAGTACATAAATTCCAATTGAAGAATTACCCCCGAAAACATATTACCGTGTTATCCCATAATATAGTAAATGACCAACCCAGGGGCATACATTTGATGCGTTTCCAGTAGATTATGCGATAAACCATATCCTTAAGCATCACCTCACTAAAAGTAACAAAAACTAGAGATCCCAAAAGGTCAACACTTCTCATGGAAAAAAAGACACTCTTAGAAGGAAAGTTGCCCAAATTTTGAAATAAATAGAACAGCACCCAAAAACCAATTACACATAAAGCTGCGCGGCCGAAACTCATATAATAAGAACATCCAGCATTTGAGACTGATATAATTAAAAACTAAAAACTTGAATCCATAAACCATAACTCCAAATCACTTTGTATTACACCAATCACTCCAGCCACGAAATGCTTAAAGGTATAGTCCCAATGGCATGTGGAAAGCTGCGATTCAGAATGTCTTCCGAAATTAAGATGTGCTCAACTATTGACTTTTCAATGGTTAACCTTCAGTGACTGCCAAAAGGAGACCCTCAATCCAGTCAACCATAATCCGAGAATTTCGTAAAGCATGATCTGTTACCACATTCATCTTCTATTATCCTCAAACTGCCTATTAAGACTTCCACTATGAATTACGAAAGACCCTATCCCTGATCCTTCAAATGAAGACATAACAAAGTGAAACTAAACTAATGCAGCATAACGCAGCATATCAAAAGCAAATGAAGCCAAGAACTGATGAGCATGGGAGGTAGAGTGGTTGAACAAAAGAAAAGCTAGGTGAAGGCAGACAATGGTAGTTAGGAGTCAAAGGAGTAGAATGGGAACAAGAGAGGCGGCTCTCCAACCAGACTCTGGTCCACTGGTCCACCACGCAGCACATCCCATCACCTAAGAACAAAAACTGAAGTTTAAAACCTTTGGACGTGACATCAGCTCTATAGAAATCAAATGGAGATGGGGTTTAGCTTACCTTTGTACTCTTATGTCTAATAGTAGTAGCCACCGCCACTGCCACCACCGCTATAAGAGCCACTACCGCTGCCATAGGAGCGATCTCGAGCATTGAAAGATGAATGCGGCCGTGCACCATACTGTAAGTAGAAAGCAGTAAGAGTAAAAGATTAGGCAAATCAAACAAGTAATTGGTGTCCGAATCTACTGTAAATGCCTTTCCCACTTACATCGGTACCATAGTAGCCACTTGAATACATACTGCTTCCAGGTCCAAAAGTATCTACAGATTTACCAGCACATAAGTCAAATAAAGAATTTAACGCCAGCAACTCCAAATAGGGAAAAACAAGAAGAGGAAAACCATTCCTACCTCTAAAGTGAGAACCACGGCCTGAACCAGTGTAATCAAATCGAGGACGGACACGACTCGGCTCCATGTAAGCAGGTTCTGGTTCCTACAGTTCAGAAGGAAATTTTAAATCAACTGCAACTCAAATAGCTATCTTAGAAGATCCTAACTCATCCAATAGTAGTAGACAGTAACTTACAGTCATGTAAAATGGCCGTTTTGGGCCATGACTATCATCATACATGTAAGGATCATCATAGTGTCTCCCCATGAAAGGTCTTGAATAGGCACCATCATCGAGCGGGAATGGCTCCCTGCGTGGAGGAACAGGCCTTGCTGGGCCACGATCAATTAACCCATGTCTGGGCCCCCCGAAATTAGGCCTCCCAACAGCACTGGCTCCTGGTGCCCCATGGCCGCCTCTATGTGGAGCTCTTCGTACTATTTAGAACAATAAGAGCAATTGTAATCATAAGTTAATCATATATGGAAAAACAGCAACTACAGAACATCAACACCCTAGAAACTATGAACCGGAGAGTTCAAAAAATAAGCATCAGAAGGGTTTAGTTACCGTAAGGCCCAACAGGATCATTAAAAGGTCCACGCGGCATCCTACCATGCTGAAAGTTTGGCCGGTTCACTTGGGGACCAGGGCGCCCTAAGCTACGTACTACCGCGCAAAAGGAAGAAGTTAGAGAAGAGCTCACATAAAGATAGGAATACAACAACATCTTTAACCCCAGTGCCTTAAAGGCTCCCGCCATAAGGCGGGGTAAGGGGGGGTCGGATGCACGCAAGCCTTACCCCTATTGAAACATAGAGAGGCTGCGCATGGATGACCCAAAATGAAAATTGCTTTGAGAAATCGCACCGACTGACTGCTACTTCACAAAATAAGAAGCACGGGCAGTTTTATGAGCCACTTTGCTTTATTCCATTATATCCCAAAAACCAAAGAATAAGTAGTCTTTGGCTCCATTGGAAATAGAAATCACATAAAGATAGGAATAAAGCCAATAAATATATACAAAATTAAGAAGGCTTAGTCCGCTTATTGATACCAGTAGGACGGCCAATTCGAAATCCACCGCACATTCCACCCTTCACAGCTTGTGTTTTGGGCAAGGGATTTGATAGCCTTGCTCTTACTTTTGTCTAGGCAAGAGAAAAAAATAGATCAGACTCAGACTATAGACGACTCAGACTATAGACGACACCAAATCAGAGCTTAGTTGGGAATCATTAATCCGGCATATTACGGTAAAGATCTAGTACATGAATCACAACTCAACAGCATGCCGAAAGGAATAGCAACCTGCCATACAATAATGTAGTACAGAAAGAATAAAGGAATTCACCGATATTTAGTCTGAAAATTGCGAAGTTTAACCATTCCAGAACAAAGAGATAGTAAAAAAAAAATGTTATATGGTCAGCCTAGAAAGCCGACAGCTGATCATTTCCTAACTAGTAGGAACTCCATGGTGCATTGTAAACAGTTTCAAATCAGTGAAAGAAGTACACCTTTTAAGGCCAGAATATTTCAAGTAAGATACGAGTGAAGACAACCACAACAACAAAGAATCGCAATGTATTTAGGGTGGGCTAACTTACCATCATATGAAAGTAATGGAGGGGAGACAGACACATGTAAGTGTGGAAATAAAAGGATACAAATTGAGACAAGTAGAGGAGAGAAAGCCCAACAAAGAAGCAAAAAGAGAGATGGAAGGATTAATTGTGCAAAAGGAAAAGAAAGTACGAAGAGAACCTTGTGAAAAAGAAACAACGCGATATGCAAAGAGAAAAAACATGGGTGAAGTTAAGAACAGACTAAATAAAATTTAATGACAAAGAAACCAATTTCACCTTTGCATTTCCATCAACCAGATCCTTCTTGTTCACATCCTCGATGCAGGCAATTGCAGACTCATGGGTCATGTAGTCGACAAACCCAAAATCTTTCCGCTTAGCTGTTGACATATTACGGGCCAGAGTAACACGTTCAATATCCCCATAACTTTTAAAATGCTTTCTAACGCGATCCTCGTCCCAGTAAGGAGGAAGCCCATCTACAAAAACCGATTTAACCTTAGCCATAACCTCAGGATCAGGCTCTTGTAGAGGCTCAGCAAAAGCAACTTTAGCGGTCCTCTCAGCATGGCCAAAGACGGCATCTGCCTTTTGAAGCCTCTTATAAGCAAACATCGCATCAGCATGGCAAGCAAACTGAATGAAGCAAAAACCACGGCTCAAACCCTCATGACGGGGGTCTTGGACAAGGGTAAGGCTCTCAACACCTTCAACATCATAATCTTTAAGCTTTTGTTTTATCTGCCATAAAGCAATTGAGCACGGTAAAGATGAAGATATATAAAGGAATCTAGGACTCAACTTTAGTGTAGCAAACACAATCTTACCGCTTCCTTTGTCCATGTATTACAGATATTTCCAACAAACAAAGTGTCATTGTCCTCGTTTGGTGCAGTTCCACATCGCTTCCCACGTATCTGCCGAACAAGATAAAGAAACAGATAAGCTTGACGATAAAATAAATAAATAAACAATCAAACAATGAACAAGTAGAGAGAGTGCACGTACCACAGGGTTTTTCATTTCAGACAACGCTTTCTTTGCCTGGTCTTTGGTCGAAAACCTCACAAAAGCAAATCCCCTGTTCTTGTTTGTCGTAGGATCCTTCAATAACCTAACTTCAACAACCTCCCCAGCCTTCTCGAAAGCCTTTTTCACGTCCTCTTCAACAACTTCCCGATCTAGCCCACCAACAAAAATTTCAAGTTCTTTCTTAATCTTCCGCTCCTTGGCAGCAGCAGCCAGCTCCTTGTGCTCCTCATCTAATGCCTTCATTTCATCAGTAGTCTCAGGCTCATCATCCTCCCGGAGGTCCTCCTCCCCAGGTTCCACAAAACCCTCTTCATCACCATAGTCCTCAATTCCCTCAGACAAAGGACCATCATCTTCTTTCGGAGCTTCTACTGCTTTCTCTGAGTCATCATCCATATTCTCTGGCTTCCGTTCACTTTCCATATTTTGTAGCTTTGGGTCTTCGTCCATATTGTCTGACTGCTCTTGTGGCTCCTTTTCAGGCTCCAACACTTCAGCAGCACCATCCTCTTCTTCCTCAATGGGTTCCTCCTCTTGCTCTTCAATAGATTTAGTCTGTTCCTCGTTAGATTTTACGATACCTACAGTAACTGGTGATTCAGTCTTAGTTATGCCAGCATCAGCAGTAGACGAATCATCATCTATTTTAGCTTTACCCTTCTCCTGGGCATCTACTAAATCTTGGTCCCTTTGGGTACCTAGTTCCACTTGCTCTGTAGCCTTCACGACTACTTCTTCAGCTTTCACTGATTGGTCATCCTTTGCATGGGTCATATCATCATCTTTCTGGGTTTGCTCCCCCTTGGCATCCGCGGTCTTGACCACTTTAGCTGCGGCTTCAGGATTAGCCTTAGACGCAGGTGTTTTAGGACGCATTACCTTCCTAACTACTTTCTTTGTCACCTTCTTTTTTGCAGGTGGTGCAGCCACAGCATCTTCAGCAGATGCCTTTGCTTGTTCAACTGAAATCAGATGCAACATGTCTCATTAATAGATATATCAGACTAATTCACATACTATCATATTGTCCCACAGAATCTCAATACGAATATACACAGCGCAACAATGCTAACACAAAAAAGTTAAAATCTTGCACGTGCAGAAGGGGTACAGAGCATTCAACTAACGTAAACAAGGACCGCCGAAATGATCATCAGGAAAGACCAAAAAAAAAAAAACAAAATACAAAGAATAACGCTTCCTACCAATTATTCATCACCACAACACAAGTAGCATCATCACAAACATTAACCTTCCCACTTTCTCTCTTTTCTCTTCACACAACCTTTCCCTCGATTACACAGAAAATCAACTTTACGTATCACGATTTGCACTTCAATCCACCCCAGTCACTCATGATGCTCTATAGTATCCCATTATGAGCAAATTAGTGTACCTTTCGTACAGCGTCAGCAAAAACACTAGACAATAGCGCCAAAGACAAAACTTACTCAGCTACGCAAACACAACAAGCAAAAAGCCTGAAACTTTCGTAAACACCGCACAAAATCCCGCCACATCATTATCGAAACCGAACCCCTCTTTTTCACCATTACATCCAACCAATCAGCTGTAAAATCCCACCCACCCACCCCCCCTTTCTCTCGATACTAATTTTCTACGTTTAAAAGTTTCTAATCTTGTCCAATCTCATCTTTCCACTGACATAACCACCTGAATAATCATGCTTCTATTTTACCCCATTCTTTCGAATTTAATTCACTAAAAATCAACCGATTACTCACCAAGCCAACATAATTCCCGATTCAATAAATAAAGACACAATCTTTACAATTTCTAAGCATACCTAAATCATAACAACCAAAACCCTAATTTCAAAATCAATAATAATACAATCAAACACAAAAGGAACAAACCTTTAAACCATAAATTTATAAATAATTATTCAAATAATCAAATTTTAATTAAAGATGAAGAAATTACCAGCAGGTTCGGGTTTAGGTTCGGAAGCAGGAGTGGAGGCCTCAGCTACGGAAGCTGGAGTAGCGGCGGTCTTAGGTGTGACGAACACCGGCGACGACGCGGGCGGCGTAGTGGTGGCGGAAGCAGGGGTTTTGGAGGCGGAAGTAGTGGTTTTGGCGGCGGATTTCTTGGTGGCCGGCGTCTTCTTCTGAGACGCCGCCGGAGTTTTGGGCGTGCCGGCGTTTCGAGTCCTCATATGTTTGTCGAAATCGTGTTCGAGAAGATTAAGGTGAGATAATGGAAACCCTAGAATTTGTCGGGGAAAATTGAAGAGATGAGGAGAGAGAGAGTTTATGTGAAGGTGAAGCCAAGGACAAGTGTGAGTTTATATACGCACACTGGACACGTTTCTTTGTGACTCATGATTTGGAAAAAAATAAAAAAGTTATTAAATAGTTACCGATTCCGGAGCGTTTAGTTCCCTTCCCTTATCGGGGTTAGGTTGTTGAAAGATCGTCGGTCATGAAATAGGAGACATGGTAAAACTTATATTAAAGTGTCATACAATATTCCTCGGAACTTGAATGGTAGAATACTAAGATGTGGACCCTCAATAGGTGTACGGAACACAATCGCGTATGTTCTTTCACACTCTGTTTGTGTTTTCATCAATGCTTCCAACTCATCAGCCAATTACTACCCGAGTGCTTGAGAAAATACTTGTCGTAGATAAGCACCTTTTGGATTTTATTTACTTGATCGTACTGCCACAACTCTTCCAGTCCATAACTAATCAATTTACAATAAGGGTAACAACCATTATAAGAAAGATATTTACTTGTTCATTACATCTATAATGTCATCGTTTCTTCAAACGGCATTCGATCAAGGATTTATTCAATAAGATTAAGTTATCTAATCGATTAATTTTAATCTAAAGATTTGTCTAACAGGCTAAGGGTGAAGCTAACAAAATCCACCGGCATCCTTAATTTCATCCTTATCGGAAAAAAGTTACAAAGTTCCATAAATTACATATATGGCTATATACACAGTTCAACCAGTCAAACAAAACGTTATACTAGCCGTGTCTTGAGAATGAAAGAATCATTAAGTAACGGTTCAATCGGTCTAACCAAAAATTATACTATCGAGTCTTGACTATGCAACGGTCAATTGCTCACGATAGACGACCCATCGGGCCATCATTCCATCAACCGTACTCCTATGTTGCAAAGGAACATTGGAGTTGGGAGTCTACAACAAACACAACATAAGCAACTGCAGAAGCAACTGCAGTTCATCTGATAGTTGTGATGGGTGCATCAGAATCCACACTTTCATCATCCCTTGTAATTTCTCTATCTCTTGCTTGTTATTTATATGAACTGTTTATCATAAAGTTGACATCTTTGATTATTAATAATCTCTAATACTTGTGTTATACGCATCTGCAGAGACCAGAAGATCAGATTACTACAGTTTCTGAACGAGTTGAAGATGTTGACCCCATTTTAGAGAGGCTCCATTCCCTTAAAATCGTGAGATTCAATATTCCCCCCCCCCTCTTTTTTATTTGTCATTGATAATGTAATTTAGGTGTATTTGTTGTTGTTGTAATATACATTTAGGTGTATAGTAATGCTTTGGGAATTTGTTTTGCTGAAAGTTTGAATCTTGCTGCAAATGGTGAATACCCTTTTGTGTATTTCTCTATTCTATTAATTTGATTGTGTACTGAGGTGCCCTGATGAAATTTCAGCCTATTTTGCTTGTTAATGTAATGATTGGAAGATAAAGTTCTGGTAGCGTTTCTGTTGTTTGCTTAATATGGTAGTCATTGGTTGATGGGACTGGAAATATGTGAAATTATATCGAAACGAGATTAACAGCTTGTTTGGTGGAGAGGAATTGAGCGAAAAGAAAAGGAAGGGAAGGGTGAATCAAGAGCTTGTTTGGTAGAGAGGAATTACACTTTACCATTATGCCTAAATCCTCCCTACCAAATAAGCTAATCTCGATGTAAAATGGTGAATTCCCATTGAATGTTTTTGCAAATAGCTGAAATTAGCTTGTGCCTTTTTAATGGGTGGTCTTATTTTAAAATAGAAAGTTAGTCATTGACAAGGATGATATGTGATAAAGGGATATTGTCCGTTGATTAATTGCAGGCAACACCTATTTTAACAGCCCCTCCATCAGAGAGCAGTTTGACTGATCTTTTAGTGAGGAAGCCTGCATCTTCTTCTAAACAAGGTGCATATTCTCTTTTACTTCCACTTTTTTTTCTCATTGATTTTCTGCTGTTTGTTTGCCTGCTTAGGCTGTGGAATATCAGAAACGAATGAAAAGAAGCAAACTTTGACCTTGAACCTCTTAGATAAGTAGGTTATACCGCTTTGCTAAGAGTGATGTAGAATGCATAATTCGAGCGAGAAAGACCAAGTTTCCTATTTGTATGTAGCCTAAGGGCATTCTTTTTATACAAAAGAGGATAGAACTAGGGAAGTATGAGAAAAGATATCGTAAAGGATTGTAGGAAACATACAAGGTGAATTAAACATTCCTGTTGCAAACGGATGATTAGGAGCTGAACCATAACTGATGATAGTGGAAGTTTCTAAAGCTTCCTTACTCTTTACTATGTATTATTGACATATTTCTTCTAGTGGGTAGCGCGTATTGACCCATTTTTGCGGTGGATGGCTGGTGCCGGTTTGACTCAAGGCTTTATACGTATGGACTCCTTGTTTTGTGAAAAGGGAGTCGTTGTCCTGACAAACATGACTGGGAGCTTACTCGGGAGAAAACCTTGTTTAGTCAAAATATAATTGAAACCTTACTTCTTCTTCATTATTTGACTATTTGCAGCTGGCTTAAAATCCAAAAGTTCCGTTTTTGAAGTGCATCTTTATCAGCCAACTGCCCCATTTACCTCTTTCCTTTGACCAAGGGGCCCCTTTCTTCCCGCCTCAGTCATCTCTCTTACCTGAAATCTCAGAGATGTTCTTCGAACCAATCATATACTCAATCGACTCCTTTCCCAG
>JBBYHQ010000002.1:26349383-26364391 GCA_038382645.1 Spergularia azorica
GGTCCTAATTTCTAGGACCCGTTGTCAACGGGTCCGGGTACGGGTCCTAATTTTTAGGACCCGTTAGAAACGGGTCCTGGTCCGGGTCCATGATTTTGGAGCGGGTACCCGTTCATGCTCACCCCTAATTAGACATATGTAAGTTGTTGTTCACTTGTTTGTGTGAGAGGCATGTGAACCATTTGATAATGAAAGATATGAGTAAATCAGGTAGTTCTTGCTTTTCAATAAAGTGAAATTTTGATGTTACTACAAAGATTGATTAAATACATTATTTATACGAGTTTAGAAAATAATAAAATTAATTAGCAATTCTGTTCGTGATCAGATAAAAATGAAAAAGAGCAGTCCAGGTGGCTGTTAACCAAACACTTTTTACTCGCTTTCTTTCCTCATAGCTTCTTCCAACCAAACACTGCCCTAAAAATAATGGCCCATGAGTTAACCCTACCCAGCCCACTGTGATACGGGCAATACTCACCCTAATCCATATCATTTCTTACCTATAAGTATAGTCACTTCACCCAGAAAATATTTGGGCTTTCCTGAAATAAAAAAATTCATTTGTTTTTTTTATACGTTTTCTTTCACCCACCACCAGGAAAGTCCACTTTTTGCTAATAAAACTTCCAACCACCGCTCAACACCACCGCACCCTCACCCCCACTGCCACTAATGACGGCGACGTTTAACGTGGTGACTTTATACAGGAGAAGCTCACCTTGTATTCGGAGGGTTTCGAAGAGATTGTTAAGCACCTTCTCTCGGAGGAGAAGTTGCTTCTCGTTGGAGGGGCCCTCCAGTTCGACGGTGAAACCGTCGTTCCGATGAACATTTGTGATAGTTTAAGTCGCTCCTTATACCCGTGCTGGTTGCAGCGGCTTAGCGATATTAAGTTTTTCATCGGAGGGTGGGGCCACGTCTGCCGCCGTCGGGTCGATGTTGGTGATGCGGTGGTCGACGGGAGCACACCTGCTCGAGATTGTGGATGTAAGAGATCCGGCGCCGGTGGTGCAAAAGCGGGGTTTTGAAGCACTCTACCGCCCTAATCCTCTATTATGAGGAGGACCACCATGCTCCTTGTGCTCCCGGGAGCATAGTATAATTTGTGGTGTATTAGGTGTTCAAAAAGGACACAAAACCTCACAAAATATCGTTTCGTGACCGAAAAATAGCGGGTTATGAGTCTTAAAAAGCGAATTTTTTAGGTCTCTTTAAAAAACAAATGTGCATCCATTAATGAGTCATTGACGTAGTATACAAATGACTCAACGCCTAATGAGTTGTATAAAAATTAGTCATTATTTATTTGTTTGCAGAAATTTTTTTGCTCAAATCATTCTTGTGCATTACTTTCCCTTTTGCTGCATATACATGATGGTTATGACTTTCATTTGATTTATGTTGCGTATGTGGTACTCTTGATAGTAGTTGGTCTAGTCATACATGATCGTAGGAACTAGGAAGGATTGAGGACTTTGTTTCTCTGATTATTGATACTTATTGTCATTGGGATCGTTTTCTCTGGGTTGTTCTTTAGGTTGAACAAAGCATTTTTGGAACTTAGAATAGTTCATTGTTGAAACTTCAGCAGTTCTGCTGTACTAGTTGATGTTGGTTATGAAGTCTGATGATGAACATACAAATCGCTTTGTTTGATATGAAGTCTGATGAATACACAAAATTTTGGGTGACTTGCTATGTAGGATTGTCTGTGGGGGGAAAGTTTTAGGGAAGTAAGGTGGCAAGAGCTGTTACAACAGTGAAGATCTCAGCCACCTTTTAAGAGACTGATCTGCTCCTAAAGTAGCTTAGTATTTGACTAGCAACATTTATGTTGCGTATTTGGTACTTTTGCTAGTGTTATATGGTTTCGGCTGGTCTCGTCATAGATTGGATAGTTTTTGGGATGGTGGTTTGGTTTCGGGAGTGTTGTCTACGTAGGAGCTGAGTTTTTCCGGCAGATGGTTATAAGTCTTATAACATTGGTTCCTACTTATTGTCATTGGGATCGTCTTCTCTGAGTTGTTCTTCAGGTTGGACAAAAATGCCGAAGGCCTTTATGGAATTTACAATAGTTCATTGCTAGAACTTCAGCACTGATGTACTAGTTGATGTTTGATATGAATTCCGATGAACATACAAATTGGTCTGTTTTTTTTTTGCTGGATACAAATTGCTCTGTTTGACATGAAGTCTGATGAATATACCATTTTTTTGGTCGTCTGATGTTCTCTCTCTGTTTGTCTGGTGTTCCTCGTGTTTTTGGACTTATTGTGACGATTTATCTATAATAATTGACGAAATTGAAACAATACAATTAATTTATCCTTGATGATTGTTTTTACTTGACGAGTTATCAAGCATGTAAGACAAATTAACATAGCTTATGCCTTATAGCTGCAAGAAGTACAAACGCTACTCCGATTCGTACTCGAGTACCCGAAGGCTGAAGCCAAACTTCTCGAGTTCTCGCAGCAGCGTACATAAACAAACCACGGTCCCTTACTCCACGAGAAGCACCTTGAACCATAGCCCGCTACGTCATGGAGTTGAGCTTTCTCAATCATCACTAGTTCCAACCTCACAAAGCTATCATCAAGCCTCTCAACAAACCTCCCTACCAATTACAATTTGAATGGATTATACGTCATCGAAAAGTTACCAGTTTTGATCTATTCAATCAATTAGTACGATGGAATACTTCGATTAAGAAGAGTAAAAGGTACTCGGGTCAAAGGAGGAAGACGAGAAGACTAACCATTCGGCTGAAAGAACCAACCCAAACGACGGAAAATAAACCCAGGTGATAAACAAAAGAAGAGGCAAAACGAAAGCCAGAGAACACGAAGGAAGTTCAGATAATATTGGATTAATCAAATCAAAACAGATCAGAAAGACGTAAAGAGTGGCGATCCACTTCTAAATGTCTGATGAACTTAAGGCCATCATCTTACATTGTTCATTCATAGCCAATAACTGGGCTTCTTTCTTGTCCAGTAATGCATGCAACCTCACATTTTCTTCCATCAGCTTTTGTACTTCGGTCTCTTTCTGCACCTTCTCCCCCTCCAATTGAGTTGTTTTAGCAACAAGCCTGTTTTGTTAAAAAACAATCAGACAAATACTTTAAATGATCAGTATATCAGCTCCGAGGAGAAAAAAGCAATCAAAGAGCGGATGTCCCCGAGTTAAGACATTTGGGCACAAGACTAAGGAACGATATGTAAATGCATTTGCCACAAGCCCACAACATTAATCAACATAATAGGTCATGAACTCGTGAGTACGTCGCATTACAACCATTAGCTGAATCTAAGACTACAGATATCTGCGTAGGAATACCAGGTTTAAGAACATACTATTACAATGGAAAACAAGAAAACAATACGAGTAGCATACTCAACTACTCCACCCGAGTACTATGACCCTCAAGCCTCAACCCAGGATGATTCACTGGATTATTGTGGGACCCAAAGAAGCATTTCAACCACAGATTGAAAAAGATGATTATGCGAACACTATGATCTGAACATCTCAAAGTTCTTTAATCACAAAGACGACTCGGTCTATAGATGACGAGTTAAATCATATTTTTAGCACATGTCAAAAGTGTAGGAGGCTGGTCATTGTAAAACACATTAACAGAGAACATGGCTAACACAAAGGCTGACTCAGTTTACAGATGACGAGTTTAATGCTTATTAGTATTAAAATGGAGACAGTCCGCACCTTCACATTCAGACTCGACATAAGCAACGGCTACCTGAGTGTTCCCACTGCTCCTTTTAAGACTCAAAATCTGAACCTTCCGTAGCTCCCCACCCTTCCAACCAGAAAGGGGGAAGCAGACTCAAAGAAAAATCTTCCTCCCCCGTCAACAGACCCCAAATATAACAGTAAAGACCTTCACTACAGATCTACCAACATTTATTTCTACACAAACTCTGCAAGTCGGACAAACTGGCCAAGTGATATCAATCAAAGACATTGCAGAGTGTCAGAAATTAACACAGAAGGCAAGGAGATGCTAGTTGGAGCTCAGTGAAAAAGGAAAGTAACAAGACAAGAGAGAAGTTCCACGTCCTATTTCAATAGAGTAGGAGCTTGAACTGACCTTTCAAACAGCTTCTCAATTGTTTGGAATTGCTTCTCTGATGAAATAAGTGTTTCTCTGACACTTATAAGGCTACTCACATATGACTTCAAAGACTCAAAATCACGCTTTACACGAGTAAGTTCCTGCTCGTTTTCTGCAGCTCGCTGCCTCTGCCTGGATGTCTCGTCGACTAAGTCTTCAACTCGCTGGCGCATCTCATTTAGAATACAATTTGTTCCAAAAGCAAACCTTTCCATTTCCTCCAGCTTCAAGGACATACTATCAAGCTGATTCTCTTTTCTCTTGATTTCATCTTGACTACAATTCACTTTCTCCTTCTCAATAGCTGTTTCGGACTCAGCAATGATCACCCTTTTAACCAAGGCTTCCATCACGTTTGTGACCATGTGCACGGAATTGAGTAAATTGCCTACGTAGGCTCCTTTATCATCACCAACACCATTTTGGTCGCTGGTTCCAGTGTTTAATACATCTAAAGAAGAAAGATCGATACCTTTGGACCAACTAGATAGCGGAATTCCTTCCTTGTCAACAAGCCCTATCCCTTCCAACTGCTTTATCCCACACGATGCTTGTGCTAAGTGGGAAACAGCCATTATTCGTGCTCTAGCTTTCAAGTAAGTCATCAGCGTAGCTGCGGTTTTCACTCTCTTCCACAGCATTTCTAACTCTTCTTCTGATTCCTCCGACCCCTCAACGGAGGCTTTGACCTCAAGATATCTTTCCTGTAATGCATCTACTTGTGATGCACATCTATCCATCTCCTTCTTCCATGATGCATCTCTTGCACTAAGCCGGGACATCAATTCCGATAGGTCATCATGTCCTTCTGCTGCCATGTCCTTCAAAAATTCCACAGAATATCTTCAAGAACTCCTAAAATGACAGGGATCATCAGTAGACAATATTACATGAAATCCAAAATACTGGACTAGAAATAAACTGCCACATAAAATAAAAACACTTAGTGAGTCACAGAAGTAGGTGATGTCTTCTCATAATGCGCATAGTGCTGGTCCGTAGAATCCTAAATCAGCATATACTTTACCACTCATTAACGACACCAGAAGTAACATCGTAGCCACGATACAATCTTTTCTCAAGAAAAAGCTACCCCCACTGAAGCTTGACATAACAACGCCTAAAGAACCACAATTCAACAATGTACAGAATCTCACTACAAGCCCCCAAATCAGTAGATTCTAAACCATCTCCATGAAATCGAGTAATTACTATCCTTCAGCATCGCCTTTCTAATAGTATCTTAACTATCACAATATCTTACAACACCTTCCATCAAAATGCCATTTTTCGATCCCTTTCAACGCTTGGTTAGCACTCGGTAGTCAGTACTCGTACATTATCTAGAGCTACAAACTCGAAAGATATTGGTAAAAGGGAGCATTTTCGACTAATATAAGCACTCAAGACAATCTATTGAGCCCGATGATCCCCCCTCCCCTCCCCCCACAACCAAAACAGCTGATTATATCACCAATTCTACTCCATACTCTAAAAACGAAAACGAAAAATGCGAAATAAACACATAAATTAACTTCTAAGACACACCCACAGACATTTCTCCTCCAAGAAAAAAACCTCAGCTAGTCAGCAACATTAAACAGAAAAAAATAAGATAATTAAATGATTAAAAGGTAAACCAACAGTTCATATAACATCTGTCAATTCCATAGTAACAACAAAGAAACCCCCAGATCAATCATCATGAACTAAAATTTGGGGAAAAGGGCAAGATTAAACCCTAATTATCATCCAATTGTAACTTGTAACCATATTACTCAGGTAAAAGTAACCCAGAAAAGATACAGAAAGATCCAAACTTTGCAAGAACAATTAAGACAACACAAGAAAACAAATAAAGGGTACCCAACAAAAACACCAAACAAATCAAAATTCCGTGATTAATTAATTAATTAATTCAGGGTTTTTATTAACAAGAAAAAAAAAAAAAGACAGAGATAGAGAAGAGAAAAAAACCTGTCTGTCAAAATTTTGACTTTGATAATTGTAATAAAGAGATGAAATAAAAACAAGAGGAGTTTATTGAAGAAGCTTGATGATGACGATTGACTGATTGATAAAAATGGTGGGATTGAATGAATTGAATAAATGTTGAAGAAGTTTGCAGATTTGGGAAAGTCACCCTTTAACAAAAAATTTAAAATTAAAAAAAATGAAGTGTGAGGAGAGAGAATGGAGAGGGACCCTTGTTGTTCCCTGTACTTTTGTTGTTGCTGCCCTCTGACTGAGGTTGTCTGTCTGACAATGCCGTTTGGTTAGATTTGAACTTGGGTGTTTTGGTTAATTTTCTGCTCTTATTTTGTTGTCCTTTGTTGTTGGATGTTCTTTGGTGTTTTGGATATTGGTTGAAAATGAAAACTTGTACGTGAGGCTTCTTCACCTAGACAAGTACTCCAAGTTTGGATTTTGATTTTGATTTTTGATTTGGTGTTAGGTTTGTAATGGGTCTTTGATTGAGTATGGGTTTGTTTGGTAAATAACGTGATTTATAATCCACATCTGTTGGACGGGGCATAAGATAACGTATTTACGGTGTAGAAAAAGTGTTCATAAGGAATTGTATACTCAATTCTAGTTTTGGGTCACTCATTTTGTTGAATAGTTAGTCAATGACTGAGGTACCATGTATTGTACGATGTATTTTCTTAGCAAGGTCTCCTATAAATCATGGTGAAAATGTTTTAAAGATTCATAGTGCAACTCTATTTGTAGTATCATTAGTCACGTGTTTACTTTATACACAATCAAATACGAAGTACTAGTTGTCTTGCTTTCAAAACTACGGAGTATCTCTCTTATCATTACCGGCAAGAAGTAAATCATAGGAGCTACAAGGTCCGATTCCTAAGCATAGTCCGAAATGTAAAAATATCAAGCCTTGTGCATTTAGCGAGATCACACCAAGTTAGACGTTCAAATGGTCATCCAATCAACTATATCCTGTCCGCACTTCAACTTGGGGACAAGTGCGCCGTTGAGATACATAAATAAAAACCGATATTAAACTCGGGGACATCATATAAGTTCCCGACCACTAGACCAAACAAAGCTCGGTAGTATAGAACCTCTCCCTAAGACATCCACCAGAAAACAAATTAAACACCACCAAAGATGGCGGCAGCGGCAGCGGCAGGTGAGGGGAGAGAAGGAGATTGGGAATGTAACGGTTGCAACAACAGAAACTACGCTTTCCGATCATTCTGCAACCGTTGTAAACAACCCCGTCTTCTCGTTGACGCTAAAACCCCACTCGATTCTAAGTGGTTCCCTCGCTTTGGCGATTGGATTTGCACTGGTATGCCTTTTCTCCTTTAGTTGCCCTCCAATTTTTCCGATTTTTCTTGTTTTTTTTGCTTCAAATTTGGTTAATTGTTCATTACTATTGCTTTCACTGAGCTGTGGAGTGTGAAAGTCTTGAACTTTAGGCACATGATGTTGGTTTTTTTAGTTTTTAAATGCGAAAACTTGGGGAAGACGATCCTATGATACGCTGGAGTGATGATTTAAGTGTTGAAGTGGAAAACCCGACTGCGAAAGTTTCACCTGTTTTTATCTTAGGACTGTTCTATAGAAGGCAATTAGTGAATTTCCTAGGGTGTTACATTGCCTTTGTTTCCTCTACCTGGGAAAGGTTTTTGGTTGATTGTCTGTGAAAAGGAATTGTTAGCGCCTAATTAGTGATTATAAGAAGTTTGATTGTCGTGATATCGATCTTTGTGGTTGTAGATAGCTTTTGGTGAAGGCTAATCCTGTCTGTAAATTCATTAATAGGGAGGGGGAGTTGTTTCCATGGTGCGAGAACTTTGTTGCCACCATGTTTAGCTAGTTAAAATAATACTGAGGAGTCCAAGTTACGACTTTGGATCATAAGGCTTTGATCACGTGTTGGCTGGGTTAAGTCGATATTTAGGGCTTTAGGCACACCTCACACACCAAATGATATGATGACTATTGAAGCCTTCAGTAAGTCTGGTCAAGTCCTTACATGATTGTTGTTTGTTTTCTAAACTCTCTAAAATATGCATCGTTGACCATGTCTGGCATCACGGAAAGTAAGATTCATGTTATGGCTGACAAAGTGCTAGTTTATGTATTCAATATGTCTAGTAGAATATGAAAGTTTTAAATTTTACTAGGCTAAGTGGGTTGTGAATTGTGTGTGTGTGTGTTGCTATTGGTGGATGGTTGGCGTGCGTGTATTTGGCTGCCTTTTCTATCTCGTTATGCCTCTGAGTTTGGGTGTATATGGCGGTAATGGATCGATAGGTTGCACTAACAACAATTATGCATCAAGAGAGAAATGTCAAAAATGTGGTCTGCTGAAAAAGGTGGCAGCCATTCCAGCGATTGCAATGTCTGGAGTTCTGCCCAACACGCAAGCAGGATTACCTCCAGGGATGGTTTTCACGGGGTCCAGTATTTTCCAGCAATCAATGCCTTCCAGCTCTAACTGGTCTGTGCTGCATGGACAAAATAACTTGGATCAGTTCGCAGCATTTCCCAAAGGTTGGCGTAATGGTGACTGGTTATGCAACTGTGGCTTCCATAATTACTCATCCCGCACAGAGGTATGCCAAATAATTTTCATGTTTGAATGCTTCTCAAATGCCTTTCTAGGACTTCTTTCACTCATATTGGTCTGTTTTCACTTAATTTGCAGTGCAAACAATGTAATGCAGCACCACCAGGTAAATACAGCATATTCTCCTTCGCTCTATTTTTTTTTTTTGGCCATCAATTAGACCAAAAGTATTACATCAACACAAAGTCCCAGTACAATTTAGGAGGTAAAGAGGTCATCAGCAAAAGTAGTTGAAGTCCCCTTCTGCTGTCTGACCATGGTTTTGCAAGTTGTTAATTTTGGTATGGGAGATGAAGGTAAGGGGCACAGAGGGACTGGAAGAGATACAAATTTTGGTCAATAATGGGAAACAGATTGAGCATGGGAGGGGAGAGTACTTGGAGGAACTATTGTTCTCATCATAGGTAGGAAATATCGGAGGGGAGTCTCTGGAGTCGAATCCTATACTCCTCTCTCCATGAGGGGAATGCGAGTGTGTGTCAGATTGCATTCTCGTCCTTGGCCTCTATTCTTAGTTTTCTCATTGTGGGAGTTTGTGAAGCATCGTTGATCAACAATCGACCTTTTGGAGTCGAGAACTTTAGATACTCCGTTTTATCATGTTTTTTTACCTCGTTCTATGTACATGTTCTCAGATAGTCTTTCAAATGTTGACACGGTCTCCTTTTTTTCTGTATTGCATGAAGCACTTGGTGTTAAACGCTTAGCTACTGATGACCCTGTACATGACTGGGAAAACAAGAGACAAAATGCTGGATGTGGACCATTTATAAATCAATACATGGTATTTATAACTCCTGCGGTTCTCTTAGGAAAGTATTTTGGTGTTATATTTAACGTTAATTCTACCTTATTGTTTACATGTATGGACAATCTATAGCAATCATCTTGTGGCTTTGCGCCCGGGTTTATTGGTGATCATCAATCTGGGCTGTGTTCCCCCTATCCTGGTGGTAGTGCGACTGTGCCTCCAAGTATGCAAGGACCAATGCAGCTAGCAGTAGGACCAACATTGACTGGGAACAGGTATTGTTCATGCTTCACTTAAATTGATCTCTACTTTTGCATAGTTCTCTACTATTTTTTGAGTTGCCCTTTCACTAGGTCGAGGAGCTTCATGCATTCTGTTTGACGTTGTCACCTCGGGTGTCTGATGTTTACACCCCCCCCCCTCTCCCATGATTTCATTGTTAAAAGATAAGTTTGAGCTTCCCGTTGGCTCTTGGGCTAATGAAGTATTCACAATTTAGGGAGAATTTTCAATGTTTGTCTTGGAGCTCTCGGACTTTGTGACTATATGAGCCTCCTTATACTGGGATATGGATTGAAACTTGAAGGATGTTGTCTATGGTAACTTTTGAAGATAATTGTTATTCAGCTGCAAGCTTGATAAGTTTTTTTTTTTTTTTTTTTTTTTTTTTTTTGGAACTCTAGCTAATGTCGACCCGCAGGAGAAGAACGCCCAAGTTACTAGCATGTCAGTGATCTTGTAACTTGTTGGTTTTCTAAAACTTTATGATGTGTTTTGGCAGAGCTAAACATTGGCGTGATGGGGACTGGGTGTGCTCAAAATGTAGTAATCATAATTACGCGTCAAGAATGGAGTGTAATAGGTAGGCAATCTAGCTGCTTTGTCCCATCTCTTCGTGATGTAATCGATCTTGTTGTGCTCAATTTTTGTAATTGATCAGAACAAGCTTCTTGACCTATTGATTGGATTTTTGCTTTGCCAGGTGTAAAACTCAGAAAGCTGCAATATCTCAGCCAGTTGGTGTTGCTTAAGGATATGTTATATTAACAATAAAAGGACGGTTAAGGTATTCGTTCACGACTAAATGGATTCACAAAGCAAGGTTTTTTAGATAGTTAGTCTGAGTGTTCAGTATATACAGGCATTCATCATGTGTAGTTATGTACTATGTAGTCTTCAATATATACAGACACGAAAGAGACACGCCATTCAACTCAATTTTCTCAGTCTTGTAGAACTCTGCCAGATCTCTTTCTTCATGTTAATGTTAATATTATGTTTCTCCAAAATCGTCACATAAAAGTCATGAATGCGATTATTGTTGGATATAGCTATGCTGTTGTAACCTTGTAGGTAGTTAGGACAACTTTTGGTTGGAATTTTGCTTTGTCAGGTACGAAATTTAGAAAACTGCATTCGCTCTGCTCTGCGAAGTTGGTGTTGCTGAAGGACTAATGCACGATTGTATATTGTGGAAGAGGTATGGGTTCAAACTGTCTCTTTACAGCTGATAGCTGGTTTGCTATACATACCTTCCTCGTATAGTTTACACTTTACACACCCCTTTCATAAATGTTTGTTAATATTCTAGCCATTTGAGTATGTATGACTGTTGTTGGGCGCTTTTAACAACAAAAGCCTTGGTCAATCGGGGTCGGCTAACATGAATCGTTGCAAATATGATTGCTGTTGCGTAACTTCTATCAGGATCATGTATCTATTATTCCTGTCAGTTGCAGACTTACATAGAAGTGTGATGCTAGCAACAGAAGATGTTGCACATTGGAAAAGATCTCATATAGGCAGTGAACCAAATTGCTTTATCTTTCTTACATACTTCTAGATTTGATCATACATACAGATAGAACATCGTCAGCAAACTCGAGTTCTGGCATTGTTTCCGGTTCTGTTCTCGGACCTGAACACGGACCCTTCGGCAATCAACCCTTGAACAAGGCTTCAGGAGCGAGCGGAGCTGCATCTAGCTGGTAAAGATCTAATGCCGGCCCTACGAACCGAAACAGTATCCAACCTCCTATGATTATGAAAATGGAAGCGTAGGCAAACTTGTTGAGCCAGTAAAGCATACCTGTCTCTCCTACGTACAGCTCTAGTGCCTTCTCAGACATGGTCATTTCTTCCCACTTTTTCGGAGGTGCCTTCTTTTTTGGCTCTTCATTGCTGAAATCCTGCTGATCCCTTTGTCGCCTCCTCGTTCCTCTTCGGAACCTTATCTCCACGGTATCAGGTGGCGTTATTGGCGATTGTGGCCCGTTCTCGCTGTCTTTGACACTACGGATGGGGTGCAGTGTTGTCGATAATCTTCGATGTCGAGGTTGCAAGGATATCGGTGTCTGAAACAAGGGTGTTAATGGTGTTCTTAGGAGTTGAGTATGGAGGAATTTAGTGGCATTCATGGCTCTGCTTTTTGTTTGCTGATGCAGTGAGTGAATGGATGGATTTTCTTATCTTTTAAGAGCAGAGTTTTTCTTCGGATTAGTGAGAAATCTCATGGGCCATAAGTTGTTGGGCCTTTCTCTATGTTAGTCATACTAGTAAAGAAGATGTTGCGTTTAGCAATCATGAAATTTAACGCTTTCGTACTATAGGTGTCTAGATAACAACCCATACGCCTAATATGCTACTAATAATCTACTAGTCCGTTCTCCACGTTAGCGAACTTGAAACATATATGACCTCCCTTTAATGAACCTCTTGAGACATTGTAGGTGACCGTTGTCGCCTCCAGAGAAAATTACGAGTCTCATTTAAAGAAAGGTAGTTATTTTTTAAATCACTCCTCTACCTCGTGCCCTCATCAACACTACTTCGTATTACACTTTTGATCCACCCTTGGCTAACATATATCTGTGTAACTGTGTTTGAGTGACTTCAACCACTTTCTTAAAGAGTTGAAAAAATCTTAATCTCAAACCCCCCAATATTCCATCGGGGTATGTCTCGATCATCTCGTAAAATCGGTTCAAGTTTGAATGAGCATAACCAATAAGCCAATAAGGGAAGTGGGGTTAATAATCTTCAAAGATCTACTACAAAAACCTCTCGTACACCAATTAAAACAAAACCTTTCGAAAATAGGATTGAAAAAAAAAAAAAAAAAGATAAAATAAATAAATTGATTTAAATCATTAAATTCCCAACAAAAGAAAATTTCCCCAATTTCCCAATCTCTCCCTAAAAAAAAAAAAAAAGAAAACTACCGAGTTAGCATTGAATCGGTGAGTTAACTCAGCGAATAATTAAAGATGACGGATCTTAGAACCGGCGCCGGAGATCCGTTTTTACGGCGGTACGATGAGTCGGAGCTCCGAATTGCGTCCGAGTTTTTAACCAATTGGTTACCTTTTTTATCCAGAGACCTCTGTAAAAACTGTACCCAGATTCTCTCTCATCGCATCTTCAGTCTCTCTCCTCAAAGTATGATGTTCTTCTTCATCTTCTTATTAATGCATTTTAAATAATTTTTATTTAATTTTTATAATGTTATTAGTATGTAGGATTTCAGTAAAAGTTTCAACTTTTATTTTTACTGCAATTTGTTGAATTTTGAGTTTTTTTTTTTTTTTTTTAATGTTATATGATTTGTGAATTTTGGTGGTGGTTTGTTGTATGTTGATTTTTTTATTTGTGGGAGTATTATTATGGTATAATTTGATCATGTGTAGTGTTAATTTTGTTGGGGAATTTTTGTTTTTGTTTGTAGGGTTTTATTATTGTAGGAAACAGTCTCGTTACTAGTTTTCGTGTTAGGGGTAAGGTTTGCGTACATCTGGACCTCCCTAAAACCCGCATTAGTGGGATTCGTTTCCCCGGGGTGGGGTGGGATGGGAGGTGGGGTGATGGGATGGGGGTGGGATTCGTGTCTTGGGTGGTATTGCGATTTTGATGAAGTTGCTTTAGCTTTAGTTGGTAACATTGTGGGGGGTCGTTTGTTGGTTTATGTTGGTGAAATTGATAGAATTTCCGTGTTTTAGGTGGTCTTGGGATTTTGATAAAGTTGGGTGAATTTTTTCTTGTTTTAGGGTGGTATTGCGTTTTTGGTGAAGTTGGGTTATGTTTAGTTGATTCAATGTTACCTTGTCTTCCACCTTGTTTGGGTTATGTAGTGGGTGTTTGTGATGGAGAACAACTTGGTGGAGCTATAAAGTAGGGCTTAATGGTTTATACTTAAACTTTTGTGGTGATGTCTGAGGTGTTTGGCTAATTTTGATTGAGCGTTTGGTGTTGTGTTGAATTCAGATGTCAGTGTTGGAAAGAAGGCTGGCAATTCTCGAGAGAAGTCTTCAAATGTTAAGCGTAGTAAAAATGATAAGGTTGATGATTGTGATAGTCATTCCTTGGGTAGCTGGAAAGATGAAGCAGAATCAAATTCAAGTGAAGTCATGAGTAATTTAAGGCATGCTGGAAATGGAACTCCAGTAGTTCGTATGTCGTGGGCTGACATGACACAAGAGGATGAGCTTGAAGGGGATGGAGACAGTGAGGAGATTAAACAAGATGCTAATGGAGAGTCAAGTGGAGTGGCTAGGAAGAAGACTGAGTTGTCGAGGGAGCAGAGGGAGTTTCTAAGGTTAAGGAATGTTCGGAGGCAAAAGGATTTTACCTGCATGAAGAGGGTCAATGGAAAGGAGACAAATATCATCCAGGGACTTGAGCTGCACTCTGGCGTTTTCAGTGCTGTGGAACAGAAAAGGATTGTTGATCATGTTTATGAATTGGTGGAGAAGGGAAAGAATGGAGAGCTGAAAGGTGAGTGGTGCTTGCTATTATTCAACCATTTAATTTTCAATTCTTTGTTATGTTACTTCTATCAAAATATAACTCTTTTGGTACTGCTTTACTGACAATTGAAGTTTGGTTGCCCTTCCCCCCTCCCCCTGCGCGAAATAAATACCCCCTTTACTGTTGTTACATGGTTTCACTGTCAACTGCCAAAGAATAATGATTTGAATTTCGAACTATAATGGCCAATATTTCTTCTCTCTGTATTTTTGTGTAAGAAACTTAGATGACTGAGGAAATTTTGTTGAGTGAATGAAGGGTTATGATGACATGGCGGATCGATCGATGTAGTGCACTGTGCACCTAGTGGTATGTCATACTTGAGTTTCATAAGTGACATTGGGGGAGGGGTTAAGTGGTTAGCTTCGCTAATGAGATTTACACTAATTTCATCGTTTTTTCTGTTGAAACGTGTAAGTGAACTTCTGTTAATTCTGAATCGGTTTCCATATGAGGGACTTGGCCTGGGGATGGCCTACGCCACTCTATGGCATATTTGAGTAAACTTGGGTTTTTAGTGTTCACATAGGCAGTGCTGCTTAATATGCTATCTATTTCATCCTGTTGTCAACGTTGACGATGTTTAGCTTGTTCTTTCAAAACTCTTTGTTCTAATTAGCCTTTTCCTTGTTTGTACTTCAGAGCGCACTTTCACAGCACCGAGAAAGTGGATGAAAGGCAAAGGACGTATTACTATTCAGTTTGGTTGC
>JBBYHQ010000002.1:26368794-26422878 GCA_038382645.1 Spergularia azorica
TTGAATTTAACGAGCCTGTGCCGTTCCGCCTTACTAGAAATATGCAGTCATTCTTTTCCCATTTTGGAGTCGAGGGGCTCATTGTCTCTGCCATGTGTTCTGCAGCACAAGCTGTTGTTTCTCCTAAGGTGAGATCTCTCTTTCCATCTATCTTTGTACGGAGTTCTTCTGTAGAATGTGTTTAATTTTTACTTTTCACTACGTAGCATCGCTGTATAAAAAAAAGGAACTTTATCTTAAAATGAAGTTAAAGGAACATTACTATTTCTTCTGTATGATAATTCTACCGGATATGAGTCCATGTCGATTGCAGTTGCTGACAGTCCTGAGATGAGCTTAATGACTTATTGGTGAAAATGTCAAGATACTACATATGTTTTAAATACCTTTGGAAAAAACGTTCTTACTGTAATCATAGCCATAACTTCTCTTGGCTTTTACTGAGAAGCTACATTTGATATGCAGCAAAACCAGCATATGTGGCACCACTTGGCCATGTTTTTCCGTGATGAGCTGCTGTCTTGGTCTTGGAGAAAACCTCCTGGAATGCCTATGGCTCCTCTACCTGCAGGAAGTATGAGTCCAGCTGATTTCAAGAACAAGGTTACGACTAATGTTGAGCATGTCATCGGCCGGGTCAATGCTATAGCCCCGCAGAGTTTGTCTGAGGAGGTAATGTTCCATTCTCTAGCTTTTGAGCACAACTTATAGGAGATGCCTATGTTTTGCAAGACGCTTATACGCAGATGCCTACGTTTTGCAATACTTGTACCTTTACCTTAAATCCCTTAAATTCCTGTGCAATCGATACTGAAATATGGTTTTCTCATGCATTACAGGACGAGAATGCCATGGATCCGCCGCAGTCGGTGCAGAGGGGGGTGGCAGAGCTTGTTGAAGCTGCTTTAAGCCCACGACATCTGTGTATGATGGACCCAACTTGGCATCCATGGTTCTGATCATTTGCGCTGATTTTGTACAGTGATAAACATCGATTTTATAGTCAGATTAGTCTGCCTGTAATTGTAAATAACTAAATACCATTGTATATGTCATGTGTAGTTTTTTTTTTTTTTTTTTTTTTTTTTTTTTTTGAACTCAATATGTCATGTGTAATTTTAATACTCTAGTTCAGTAATTACTAACAGTTATATCGCATAAATTGCCTTACCTTAGTATTCTGAGTTAAATTTCCCGGTTAGTTGGTCTAAAGTCTGAACAAATGAATCGAAATTTAAACCAAAAATCTGGGATACATTTGATAAAAACTTGTTACATGGGATAGTTACCGTTGATTATTGGAGTTGTTGGATTTGAGTGACCATCCTTTACCAGATTGTCAGAAAAATTTGAGTGACCAACCAAAATGCAAATGCAGAGAGTTTGTGTGAATTGCAGACCTTGTGCGGCTGCTTGTTGATTTCAAAATTTCTGAACGAATCTCATACCCATGGTCCCTTATATATGAGGGGAAACTACAAAAACCTAGCTATGATTTGTACAAACAGACGAAGATAATTACAACCTTGATTTACAGCTCAAAAGCTTCACCTGACTACCACAGCTCTTCTTGTACGAGCAGGTCACATGTTTGGCTTTCCTCTTTATGTCTTTGCCATAATGAGCTCCATGCACAGCTCCGACTAAAATTAGCAATGTATGAACTCGAATTTACCATACTTCTACTTCCTCAAACTTCTAACAAAAGTACCCTAAAAAAAAAAAAAAACTTCTAACAAAAGAACAACCTAAAATTCATAAACTACGCCAACATATTTGGTGTCTTGGTGGTAAAGGGTTCCCCCTCTTAACCTCCAGGTTAGGGGTTCGATTCGGCACAGCAGCATTTCCTGCTCTTGACATTTCATTTCCCTTAGGGCCCTAATGGGCCTATGTGAGGATGTGGCCTGCCATGGATCTTCCTGGGACTGGAGATAAGTATTGTTGTAATGGCGTCCCCCCCTGAGCCATCAGGTCGAGCCTGTCGCACGCAAGTGTGGCTAACCTGGTGTGGCGTGGTTTACAGGCTACTGCGCTCGCCCGTGAGTTTACCTAGTGCGCACCCATAGGGCAGCGGTTGAGGTTCTTACGTACTCCAAAAAAAAAAAAAAAAAAAATTTATAAACTACAGAAAGTTTACATCAATCTGAAAAAATTTGTTGTGTGCTACTCAAACTGACTTTTTTTGGGTTTTTTTGGTTTTTCAATTTCTGGTGTGCTACCCATCCATGAAGGATGGGCCATTTACAGTACAGTACTGTAGATGGATGAATCAAACTGGCTTTTTTTTTTTGGGTTTTTTTTTTTATTTTTTTTTTGGGTTTTTTGGGGTTTTTCTATAGAGTACCAAAAAAACGAAAAAACACACTAATCACGCACCGCTTCTTCGTCTTCACACGCGCAGCAACGCGACCACCCACCATTCAACTATAACACAACAACAAACAAACAAAGAAAGACATGAGTGCAAAAACCACTCCAACCACCCGTTAAAAAACTAATTGTCGCCGAAATTGAACTCGGACCAAAATCATATAATGATGATCGAAATTATTACCTGGGAATCTCATAACGGGCTCCATCCCCGTCGGCATCAACCTTCTTCCGCAGCGACAGGTGACGGGGCCATTTGACCAATCGCAACTCAGTGTCGTCGGAATCAACTAAGGCGTAAACATTAGGGTTAGGTGAAAAAAAAATTAAAAAAAAATAAAAATAAAACTTGTATGAAAGAACAAAAATCGGGGGTTTTGCGAAAAAAAAATTAAGAAAATTTTAACTTGTATGAAGAACAAAAATTGGGGGTTTTGCGAAAAAAAAATAAAGAAATTAAAACTCACCCTCCATATCGTTTCTCGCGCGGCGATACAACTTTTCAAAATTCCGCTTTTGAAGCACCGGCGATGTCGTCGGGTTCTTCACATCTACAATCTCCAGCCAATGTTTCTCAGTCGTCGACCACCGCATAATCAACAAAGATTTTTCATACAAACAGAGAAATTAGTACTTTTGAACCCCTTGAAATCACGGAACTCTCAATGGATCAAGTTAGTATAGCATGACATAAATGGACGTAGCGTACCGATAAATGATTTCCATTAATGATATAATTAATTTCTTTTTCATTTCGTGATTTTAAATTCAAAACTAACAAAATCTTTTCAAATTGTGACATAAAACCCAGAAACACAGTTATAAAAGACCAATCATATAATTTTCATAAAAGCAATTGTTTCCAATAAAGAATTTTTCGGCGACGCGATAGTTCTTTATAACTCACTGTAAACCGCAAAGAATTTACTTTTTTTATCAGTTTCCATATTCCCTCATAAAGCAAATCACACACACCCCACCCCCCCCACACACGCACACACAAAAAAGAAGACAACCACGGTGAGGCAGAGAAAGAAGTGAAGAACAACAAAAAGTTTCATAATCTCTCTTTCTTTCTTACGTTTGATAAAAAAATTTGTACATTTGTGTATGCAGTAATGTGTTGAGAAAATCAATCACTTATTTATGTGATATCATTCTTTTACTGTAACTGATAAGAATTGAGTGGTCACAAACGTTCTCTAAGTTTCTATTTTCATTGCTTCTTTCTAAACACTCCTCAGTTCACTCCAAATTTTAATACTTATTTTTGTGCGTATGTGGTGCTGGAGTTTGATCCGAATACAAGGTTGCGTACATCTAAACCTCTTTATACCGCGATTTCTCGCACCACTGACTTATCATGCTGTGGATGTTGGTGTTTTCTTTTGCTTGAAAAAAAAATTGGGAGCTTGCCATTTGTCTGTTGATTCTTTCCTAGGATTTCTTTGTAAGTCTGGTGAGCAAAGTAACTCGAGTGTTATTTGTTCCTGTAGAAAAATAATGCCAAATTTTGCTTTGTCTCACATAAATGATCAGAAATCAGAATTACCAGAGGAAACTCTGTAGCGCTAGTTACACGTCTCGGAGAGCTGCTCCACAGCTCAACTACATGATATGAACTCTAAGGACGGTTCTTCGGATGAGAGTTCTGCCAATATGGCTGTTACCATGTTATGTTATGCAGAAAACGACCGTGATCAAGAACCACATATGTTGTGGGATGAATGTCTGAACAACTCTTTTGTCCCTGGTGTTCAATTAGTTTCATCCCTTATGATTGCTTGTGCAAAGACTAGACATTTTGATCTAATTACCGCGATTTTGACCCAAATTAGGCATAGAAATTTCAGCTGGGTGCCTCAGGCTTACTCTATTGCAATCTCATGCTTTGGTATGGGGGGACAGCTTGAATGGATGGAACGCACCCAGAGCGAAATAGTGTCAATGGGATTGCGGGTGGATTCTGTGACAGCAAATGCCTATGTAGTTTAACACTAATACCAGAATCACGAGTCCATACACACGAGACTAAAACGGAAATATATTACGAAAATTAACAGTCCAAAAACCAAACCCTGAATCCTTCTTACCATCCCCAAAACACTGCTGATGTAATAACAGAGCAAGCAACACAACTAAATGTTGATCATATTTTGTGTGACACTGTGACCTGGATTAATCAACAAGTACTCACCAGCAACATGGATTACACAACAAGCCACAAAATAAGTTTATATTCCGAGAAATAAGCAAACTACACACATACACAGCACTATATTGTCCACGACATAAGAGCAAAGAGAAATTCATGCAAGATATATAATAAATATTTTTGCTACCCATCCATGGAAGATGGGCCATCTACTGTATAGTAGATGGAAGATGCATTTTATTGCGATTATCGAATAAAATTTACATCAATGACTCGATACTGACTCAAAAGAAAAAAATTGTGTGTTCTACCCATCCATGGAGGATGGGCCATCTACAATGTAGTAGATGGGATGACCGACTCAAACAACTACTTTTTGGAATTTTTGGGTTTTCTATTTTTTTTTTTCTATAGTATACTAAAAAAAAGACACATCTTCCAAACTGCCGCTTCTTTCTTCACACGCGCAACGACACCACTCATTCAACTGTACAACACAACAACAAACAAACAAAAGAAAGCTATGAGGGCTGAATGATCGAAAACAGTAATCCGTGCAAAAGTGCTGATAAAGGGGGCATATTAGACATTTGGTGCCCTTGAAATCACGGAACTCTTAATGGATCAAGTTCATATATATAACGTCTTGTTACTTAGTATAATATGACATAAATGGAAGTAGCGTAGCGATAAATACTTTCCATTAATGATATAATTGATTTCCTTTTTCATTTCGTGATTTTAAACTTCAAAACTAACGAGATGACACTATCAATCCCTTTAAGCACACATAAACTCCTTATATCTCTTTAATCATTATCTGAAATATGTGTTATTACAAGTAAGTTGACCACCGGAACACCAAAGTTGATCCGACAGCAATATCGGGTAGACGACGACGCATGTAACCCCAACCTTCGATAAAGAATTTATCGGCACCACGATAGTTCTTTATAGCCCGCTGTAAACCGCAACTATATTGCTAGCGAGTTACGCTATCTTAAACAATCAACGGAATGACGGTGTCTGCGTCGAATTGGAGCACCGCTTTGAGAAGAAGTAACTTTTCCTCCGGAAGGAGGTGTTTACTAATCTCTGCGAAATACTCCGCATCTAAGACAATTTTTTTTGTGGTTGATATCATAACTGTCCAGTACTAGGGGTGATTGGATTGACTAGATTGGATTGACCCTAATTCAATACCAATCCAATTTAGTTTGGATTCAATAATTTCAATCTAATGTCAATCCATAAGTATTATTCAGTTCAATCTGATCTAATCCAACTAAATATTATAGTTACCGAATTAATTCAATTCGATCCAAAATTTTCGAATCATGTCACAAAAAAAAGTTTGATTTATTAAAAAATGAAAAAAGTTCCACAACTCCAAATGTTCTAAAAAATACTAGAATAATCATAAAGACAACACACAATTGTTTGACGTATTTAAAGGTCATTAGTAAGTCGTAATTCTCTAACCCTTAGGGTTTAACTAGTAACTAATAAGCCGTAATCCCTAGGGGTTTAGTTTACGTAGAATTTTAAATTTGTAGAGTGAATCTTATTGTGTGAATTTTGCAAATAATGTATATTTCTATAACGTTTATTACTAATTTGGATTGGATTGGATTATTGGATTATTGGATTTTCAAATGCTCAATCCAAATCCAATCCAAAATAAAGTTGGATCGGAAATTTCAATCCAAATCCAATCCAAATATCCAAAAAATCCAATCCATATTGATAGTTTGGACTGAATTAGATTGGAGTTTGGATTTTGTACAACCAATTTACACCCCTATCGAGTACCACACTAAACACCCACGTCATTGATGAGCGTGCGGTGGTTTGGGAGGTTTTATCAAAAAGAAAACAACAAATTCGCGCGACATCCCTAAATTATGTCAGATTACGCGTGACGCCTCTACTTTTCAAACTAGTATAGTTTGGTACCCCTAAACTTTGCACTTTCGACATTGGCAATTTCTAATATGAGACCACTCTATGGACTAGGTATAATATAGAGCCAAACTCATTCCAGTCCAACAGAAAATAAGACCACAAGGCCCAAAAGAAAAAACCCATATTTCTCAATTTCTCTCTCCACCCAATACCTCCACCCTCCCCACCTGAGTTGTCACCACCACCGCTACCAACGCCACCACCCGCACCCACCACCGTCACTCCCACCTCCAACTCCACCATCACAACCTTATTCCTACGGCAACCACCATCCACTGCTTCCGCGACGCCACTTTACTCCCTTCCTCCTCCATTCTCTCTCCTAGATTTTCTCGAGGCGGCGCAAGAGGATGAAGGGAGACAGAGAAAGAACAAGATAAGGTCCAGTAAGAATTTTATGGTCAGAGACGTTGTGTAAGTTTCTCTTTTAATCTCTTCTTTCGGAAGTCTTCCCACTTCTCACTGAGTTTGATCTAATATATCCGAACCAATAACTTATCCTGCTGTGGATGTTGTGTTTTCTTTGCTTAAAAAAAAAAAAAAAAAAAACAAAATAATGAGAGCTTGCAATTTGTCTGTTGATTCTTTCCTAAGAATTCTGTGTAAATCTAGTGAGCATAGTAAGTCAACAAGTGTTGTTTGTTCCTTTAACAAAATAATGCCAAACTTTGCTTTATGTGGCATGAATGATCAGAATTACCAGAGGAACGTTAGTTACACGTCTCGTAGAGCTGCTCCACAGCTCTACTTACATGATATGAACTCTGAAGACGGTTATTCGGATGAGAGTTCTGCCAATATGGCTGTTGCTATGCTGTCTTATGCCGAAAATGGCCGTGTTCATGAAGCCCAGATGTTGTGGGATGAGTGTCTGAACAGTTCTTTTGTCCCTGGTGTTCAGTTAGTCTCATCTCTTATGATTGCTTATGCAAAGACTAGACATTTTGATCAGATTACCGCGATTTTGAGCCGAATTAGACATAGGAATTTCAGCTGGCTGCCTCAGGCCTACTGTATTGCAATCGCCTGCTTTGGTATGGGGGGACAGCTTGAATGGATGGAACGTACCCTGAGCGAAATGGTGTCAATGGGTTTAAAGGTGGATTCTGTGACAGCAAATGCTTATGTTGTTTACTACAGTGCATTTGGTTCTTTGGCAGAGATGGAAGCTGCATATGGCCGGCTTAAGAAGTCTCGGATACTCCTCGAAGAAGCAGGAATTCATGCTGTTTCCTTTGCTTATATGAGGAAAAAGAAGTTCTACAAGTTAGGAGAGTTTTTGAGGGATGTAGGCATGGGTAGGAAGACTGTGGGAAACCTGATGTGGAACCTTCTGCTGCTGTCCTATGCTGTGAATTTTAAGATGAAAAGCTTGCAGAGGGAGTTTTTGGCTATGCTGGATGCTGGATTTCGGCCTGACATTACAACCTTCAACATAAGGGCATTAGCCTTCTCAAAGATGAATCTGTTCTGGGATCTTCACCTGAGTCTTGACCATATGAGGCACGAAAATGTCGTCCCTGATCTCGTCACCTATGGCTGTGTTGTTGATGCTTACTTAGATAAACGGATGGGAAAGAACTTAGATTTCGCCTTGAACAAGATGATCAACTTGGATGAGCGTCCATCGGTAGAAACGGAACCCTTTGTGTTTGAACTCATGGGGAAGGGAGAGTTTCAACTTAGCTCAGAAGCCTTTATGGAGTTCAACAAGCATCAGCAGAATTGGACTTACAGGAAGCTCATTGGAATTTATGTCAAGAAACGATTTCGGAGTAATCAAATCTTCTGGAATTACTGACAGTATTTGATTTTACTTTCACTGATGACAGTAAAATCAATCAGATTGTTTCATACTTTCATTTAACTAGGTTTTTAGTTCGATTTTTGGAGCAGAACAGAAGAATGCTCAAATTAAAACATGTAAGACATCAACTTCATTGATAAGATACAGCATTCATTCAGGTTCTCAGGTGCAATGCAACTCAATGTAGAATCCTTAAACTTCTAACAAAAGGACAACCTAAAATTCAGAATCTACAGAAAGTTGGCCACTTTCTCAAAAACAATCATGTTACACAGACACAAATTCACTGAATAATGTTCCCACTGATCATCTTCATCCTGAAAGCGCAGATGCATTAAGTTTGTATAGTTTAGTAGTTCTGCAGGAGTTACTTTTATGTGTTCAGGGTTTAGGTTCTTATGTCTCGACTTTTCTATCATCACACTTATACTGCAAAACCACGCATACTGCGAGAATTATTTTTTAAATACTTTGTTCTCAGTAAAATGTTTTTTTTTTTTTTTTTTTACAAAGAAAAAAAAAATGTTCTCGGTAAAATGTTGTCCCCACAGGAATGTCGCGAACCTCTATCACTTGAACCGAACAGGTTGATGCCCTCGGCATATCCTGGAGCAACGTCTGATTTGCAACTCCGTAACAGCAAGTTACAATCACTTCCTCTAGCACTAAGGAATTTCTCAGAAGAAATCTGAGCACTTGTACTTCTTGTTCGAGCCCCCTAAACGTCCTTATCAAGATTCTTTTTAGAGAAGACACGCAACATGAAGGAATTTCTTGAGTTGTCTCAAATGCCCGACGCTCTACTTTATCTATCTTGAGTCCCTGCGAAGGAATACAGCAAATTCAGAATATTATAGATACATAGCCGCTAACAACACAACAACAATGAAAACGGAAACAATAGATGAAACAACGTTTGAAAATCAAGTGTTTCCAAGGAAGGTGAATGGTTCCGAAAGCTCAAGAATAATGTATGCCATCTATGATCATCATAACCACTGCGAGACAGCACTAATTGTTTCAAATTACGAAACACGGGCAGACTATCATTTAACATGTCAAGATCCAGAACCTTGAACCAAAACAGTAAAAACCAAGTGATTAGACGGATTAATAAAAATGATAATGTGAAGTATAACAAAGGTGAGAAAGGATTTGCATCCCCAAAATAACAAAGGTAACAAAAGTGATTAGACAGATTAATAAAAACCTGTAAGCATTTGCATCCCAAAAACAACTCCTGAACATTGTTTGCTGCTTTGACAAGGGAAAACATACTTCGGAAACAAGCCTCTCAGCTCACTACATGTATACTTGACACTTGGAAAGTCGCTTGTACAAGTGCACTCATACTAGTGACAGAGTAACATTGTGCTAAGTTGTCTGAATAAGTCAGATGCTGCAAATTAGGAGTATCAATAAGCAAAACATTACGCCTTTTTTTTCTCCCATCATCAAGAAGTAGAGTCAACCTCCGAAGAGAGGGTGAAGAACTCGGCGCACACATAAAGCTCTTCAAGGTAAGGGGCTAAGGGCAACCTGAAACAAGCCTAGAGATCAAGTCATCCTCGGGTATGATAAGCGCGGTGAGGTGCTGTAGTTTCAAGTTTGGGAGACAGAAGTCTGGCAAGGCGCAAACTTGAGCAACATCTAAATTGACATCAAGCTTTAACACCTCTAACGTTTCACGTGTAAAAAGAGCATACAATGTGTATGGTTTCCCACTTGGATACAAAGATCAATCTCCCGAATGCCATGCCGGGTTAACGGAAAGCACATCCAAGTGTTAAGCTGTGAAGGGCCCATGTTAACATAACAGTCTTGCTTACACGGTACACCCCATTTACACCCTTGAATCCTCTTTTAAGTAGTCTCCTCCAACTCGAAGTCGAAACCTGTGAAGTTTTGGAGATAGAGATGCTTGGAGTACAGCATCGACAAACGTCGTAAAGGCCGGGAAACGCTCAGTTAGACGGGGACGAGTTGAGCAGTGAAATATAGGGGAATCGTCAAAGTCAAGTTTTGTTAACCAAAGGAACAGACTCCTCATTCTTTTGGAGGTGAAACTCAAAGCAGCACCATCCTTGGTTGGTAGGTTGTCAAATATTCGGGTTGTCAATTCATCTGGTAAACGACTGATCCTATCTTCATCAGTAAATTCAATATTACGCCTCAATCTGGAACTCTTAAGTGTATCACCTGACTGCATCCTCCTCTATTGCTGTCTGTGGATATTGAGATTGATTGATTGATGATATTGGTGGAGCACAAGTCTGTATTTATTTTAGGTAAATTAGAAATATGGAATAATTTACGAAACCATTACCAGAAAGAACAGGAGACAGCAACAATTTTCCAAGGAAGCTCATTGAAATTACTAATCAGATTATTTCACAGTTTGATTTTTGGAGCAGTTGAACAAGAGAATTATGTATTCTTTGCAGAAGAATGCTCAAGACATGTAAGATTTTAACTTCATTGATAAGATACACCACTGAGGTTATCAGGTGCTCAATGTAGAATCCTGAAACTTCTAATAAAAAGAACAACCTAAAATTCAGAAACTACAGAAAGTTGGCCACTTTCTCAAAAACAATCATGTTACACAGAGACTCAAATAGTCAAATTCACTGAATTAATACTTTTTCACTGATCATCTTCATCCTGAAAGCGCAGATGCTTCCCTTGGGGAGTTGGCAGTCCCTTCAAGCGAAGGGCCTCGCCCGAAATCTCCTCCTCAACCAGCTCATCATCACTGTTATACACATACCTAATGTGCTTCCCCATGAACCCTGTCTCCTCAACCACACTTATGTTCTTAATTCCTTCACACAGTTCATACAATTCTGCGTCTTCACAGTCGAAATCTGAAGCACCTTCCAAGTCATCCTGAACCACTTCTTCGTCCTCATCCTCGTCTCGAGTGCTTACATTCACTTGGATAGACCAGATTGAAGCATCATCATCGTCTTCTTTCGATGTCGATTTCTCCTGGCTACCTCTCTCTATTGCCTCTCCTGTCCCTTGGAATGTCACCACAGATGAGCAGTCTGATGAAGTGTCTGATTTGTCAGAGAAATCTAGAAATAATGACCTTGATATGATATCTCTCTCACATTCTGACCCACTCTGAACCATCATCTCATTCCCCACCTGATTATATTCACAATCAACAACAATCGGTCAGAAAACATCCAAATACCAATCCCCCTCGAAATTTATTCTCCCGTTCTTTTCATTTGTTAACGTTTAATTAGAATTACTCGCATATAAAAAGAAAGAGGGAGTACCTAAAATACCAAGGTATAACCAAAATTAGAAAAATTAGGAATCCTAGATAACAGATTTAACAAATTACAACCAAATAAAATTGCATCCACATAATCTAATTCCCCCAAATTGGAAAAAATAACAAGAACGCAACTAAAATATTCCAAACATACAATTAACCAACAGTTTAATTAATTGAATTACTGCTAAAATATTACAAAACCAAGATGAGTAATCAAGAAGATACCTTAGAAACAATCAACTGATCTTCAATTGGGGATTCCAAAACAGACCCAAGAGACTCAAACTCATCAAGGGCAGAGCTAAAGTTCAAGACTTGCGGAGTATTCGCAGGAGTCGGAGCAAGAAGGCCTGCCGGAGAGTTGAGGAACGCCTTAAGCCCATGGCGGCCGCAACCGGTTCTGAAAGAAAGGAACTTGGAGATCTCAGCTTCTTCTTCAACCTTCTGCAACAAGTTCTTAACTTGGCCCCTAAGTAAAGCTTCCCCTGACCCTGGGGTTTTCTTGCAACGGATACTTCTTTTCTGCTTTGCCATTGATGAAATTGGCGTCACGCTCAAGTTTCCACTTGCTACACCAACAATTGGAGAATCATTTGTTATGTCTATCAAACAAGTTCTCTGCTTTGTCTTCTTTGCTCCACCATTTTCTGATTCTTCAATCTTCTCTGAGAAGACACAATCAAAAACACAAAATTAATGAAAACCCATGTGTAAATTTTTATTAATTGATGAATTAATGTCAAAATTAAGACAAAATCCGAATTAAAATTTGATCAAACCAATGAATTTATGGCAAAAATTATGATGAACCCAGAATTATAAAACCAAAATCCCAATTGAAAATTCGATCAATCAAAGAAACAACAGCAAAAAATAAGATGAACCCAGAAAAATTAAACGAAACCCCAGATGAAAAAAGTGAATTACTTGATGATTTGGTGATGGTGTTGGAGAAAGCAGCCTTGGTTTGTGACCTTGTGATTCTTCTTGTTGAAGATGGAGACTCCATTGAAGAGATAGAAATCAAGAAATTGGGGGAGAAATTTTTACAATTGGAAGAGAGAGAGAGAGAGAAAGTTAGAAATTAAATTGGGGATTATGCAAAAGTAAGATGATATAGAATGCAACATAGAGTGATTATATAGTGCTCAGCATTTTTTATGAACAATGGGGAAAGTTACCGTTGGGAGGAGGAGCTTAGTTCAGAACTAGCCGTTAGGGTTCTTATGTGGGCTGGGCTTCTACAACTTTTGACCCGAACTTCCTCCAGGCCCAGCTAACCTGCCCATGGGTCGGTTTAACCCGAATAATGGAACTCGAATGTTGTTCAACCCGTTTGGGTATTTTACGCTATTTGGGTTAGTTTTAGAGAACCTGGTTCGGGTCTAGAGTAAGTTAAAACGGTTCATCCATATGTAGCAGTCACGTTATGCCTTATGGTGAAGTAATCCACTAGCTAGTTAACTCTACGTCTCTATCCATGATTGAAATTCAAGTGAATACATCCAAGTGATAACTAAGAAGATAGAGTGTTATTGAGTCGTATTAATATATGTATTGATGTGCGTGATGTATCAATTGTATCACCATGGCACCCACAACACCACGTTATTTATTTGGGATTTGATTGTGCTGTATGTTAATTACCATCTCCGTTGTTTTCATCTGTTAGCGTTTCTCGAGGTATACAGTATTGTTAATTAATGCTTACAATGTCAAGAACATGAGTAATGGATCATGCATAAATGATTAACTCGTTTATAGTATGTTAGTTCAGCTATAAGTCAACGATGAAGAATATAAGATCAGCGGGTTGTGGTAACTGGTAAGTAAAACCCGTGGGCTGTTTGATTGGTAGAAATCAATCATCACATGCATCCAAATAATTCAACACAACACCGACCTCATTGGCTCCTAAATCCTCACCATTAGTTAATTTTTAGTTACTTTATTTAGTTAAATTAGGTACTTAAAGAAGTTGTGAACTCTTTTCAATTCCATGTCTCTCTTTCTTGGGCTTCTTCTATTCAAATTCGACAATAATCACTCAACATATCATTATGAAAATTGACAAAGTTATCTATAATTTCTTCTTTAGTGAAATTGGCTCTGAAGATTCTTTAATTTTATCCCTCAATTTAGGGGCGGAGCCAGGGGGCTTACCCTGGCAATGGCCCGCCCCAGGTTTGGGCGATGATTGGAATTTTTTTTGCGTATTTTTACTATAAAACTACCTAAAAATTCGTAAATCGTAGCACTTGGCTCATCCCAATTCCGAAAAATTATAAGTTTCGGTCTAGTCCAACTTGTGGTCCTTGCTCCGCCACTGCCTCAATTCTTATACCAGTCTAAGACGGATGATTAAGATTGAGATACAACAATGCATAATTAGATTTTAGAAAAGAATTGAATTTGCTTAGCTTCCACATGAAACCTCAGTCGCTATCTTCAAACTCCGATGTTAAAGAGTAGTTATTGATGCAACAACATGCTGAGAGTAGCAGTCTCAAAATAACACGATATATAACAAGCTCAATTATTTTCATAAGGGATTAAACTTGTGAAAACAAAATTTTAATCAAACCAGGCGAGTCAATTCTTACGGAACGTCGTGTGAGAGGGACAAATTCTAACTACCAGCACAAGTACATGACGTATGAAGACTAGTACATAATAGAGTAAAAGCCAAAAAAAGAAGCGTAGGTCCATGCATGCATGCATGAGAAGGGCAGTTTCACTAGTTTGGCACAAAAACGTTGCACGAGATTTTTTTTTGGTTGTTACAGCAGCCACTCTCACTCACATTTCATCTCATTTTTTTTGTCACTTTTACTCCTTTATTTAAGAACTAACTTCATTATTTCTTGCTATTAATCAGCTCAACGTACGCTGTTAAGTGTTAACATTACACATGCACTCCCACACTTTTATTATCACATTTTTCGTAACGTAACACAAATACACAATACTATATATCTTGTCATATCATATATTATCATACCATATATTCATACGATAATCGTATAGTTTCATATCATATACTATACAAGTTTGATCATCACACAAAAAAAAAAAAATGGTTGAGGATCTAAGACCCAAAACATTGACGGAGTTCGTAGGGGATAGTAAATTGAACGTGAAGTTTGTAAGAGATGAAGACGAGCGTCCAAAAGTTGCGTACAATAAGTTTAGTAATGATGTTCCGGTGATTTCTATTGCCGGTATAGATGCTGCCGGTGAGAGGGATGAGATTTGCCGGAAAATTGTTGAGGCTTGTGAAGATTGGGGGATATTTCAGGTGGTTGATCATGGGATTGATGCTGATCTTATAGCCGATATGAATCGATTGGCTAGGGAGTTTTTTGCGCTTTCGCCAGAGGAAAAGCTCCGATATGATATGTCCGGTGGGAAGAAGGGCGGTTTCATTGTTTCCAGTCATCTTCAGGTTACTATTTGCTGTATTTTTATCATATATCACATGGTGTTATTTTTTTTTATAAAGGAAAGAAAGTCTAGGTTATCCACGAGTATAAGACCAACCTAACATATCACGTGGTGTTATTAAAGCTGCATAAAACTACTGAGTATTATTTTAATCTTGGAGATATGCGAATAAACTAGACTTTTAATTGAAATGTTTTTTTTTTTTTTTTTTTTATATTCTCGTTTTTGGTTGAACTGCCACTTTTGATTGGAACGCCGGGACTGATTTTTTCGAAGAATCTTAAATCGTAATGAAATATCAAAAGCAAAAATCTAGGAATAGAGAGACACAGAAGCTAGGGGGAATAATGTCAATTCAATAGTTACTTATAAGTCATGAATCTCTCGCATTAGTCAACTAAGAGGTGTTCTAGTCGATGTTAATTATTAACTTAAGGTCGTGTGTCATGAATTTGAAGATTTAGTATAACTTAATATCACATGTATAATAATACAAAGATGTGTGCAATAGTGTGATGATGTCGTGAATAATACTGTATATTGAAAAACCGTGGTCATGCATGATACATGTGAGTATGTCATATATATTTTTATGTTAATCGATTCTAAATTAATTGAACCAATACATACAGGGTGAAGTAGTGCAAGATTGGAGGGAAATAGTGACCTACTTTTCATACCCAATCAAAAGTAGGGACTACTCGAGGTGGCCAGAGAAGCCAGAAGGGTGGAGGAAGGTGACTGAGGAGTATAGTGACAAGTTAATGGGCCTAGCCTGCAAGCTCCTCGGAGTTCTCTCCGAGGCAATGGGGCTAGAGCCCGAGGCCTTGACCAAGGCATGTGTTGACATGGACCAAAAAATTGTGGTGAATTACTACCCTAAGTGCCCTCAACCTGACCTGACCCTTGGGCTTAAGCGCCACACGGACCCTGGCACCATCACCCTGCTCCTTCAGGACCAGGTTGGCGGCCTCCAGGCCACCCGCGATGGTGGTAAGACTTGGATCACGGTCCAGCCTACTCCTGGTGCCTTTGTTGTCAACCTTGGTGATCATGGTCATGTGAGTCCAACTTAATATCATCATTGCTCCAATTTTTTTCCTCCAATTTTTCCCTTCAATTAATTTTGTGAAGTCATACATTGATGAATCCTACGTTATTCTATAATGTATGGTTTTGAAACTTTACCACTAACGACCCTGAAAACTTTAATTTGATTTACAATATATATTATGCGATATTATGTAAAATGGACTACCAATTGATTACAAGTTTGTGACAACATTTCACTCTCATCGATTCTAAGTTGTTCAAAACATGGTTTTCAAATTTAATACGAGCCTGAAAAGTTTGCTTTTTACAACAATATTACGTGACATAAAATCGATCAGTCTAGTTGTATAGTAACCCACAAAGTAACAATCGATTGCGACAATTTGTCCAAAATTCTCATTTGGGTCATCTCGAAACAATTTATGTTCTAACATATAGAAGTAATTTGTCCAAAATGCTTTGGAAAAATGTTGTTCTTGTATCATACGGTCTCTATTAGTATTAGAACATATGATAGTTGTAAGCTTTGTAAGAAAACATTTCCAATACATCACATCACAAAATTTATAGTGTATACTAATCTGTGTTGGTTAATTTAAATTTGGGCGTGTTGGTGAAGTTTTTGAGCAATGGAAGATTCAAGAATGCGGATCACCAGGCAGTAGTGAACTCGGATTGCAGCAGATTGTCTATTGCAACATTTCAGAACCCTGCTCCTGATGCCACGGTTTACCCGTTGGCAATGGCAGAAGGCGAAAAGCCCATAATGGAAGAGCCGATCACATTTGCGGAGATGTACCGGAGGAAGATGACCAAGGACCTCGAGCTGGCGCGCGCGAAGAAGCTAGCCAAGGAGGAGGAGCAGATCAAGGAGCTCCAGAAGGCTAAGTTCGACTCCAAGCGTATTCAACAGATCCTTGCATAATTAATTAGCTAGTCAAGGACATATATTTGTGACTATAATCAAGTTAAGGTATATTATTATCGACTTATCGTGTGTGATTGTATGTCGTCTCTGAAAGAGGTGAATTATATTATATTTCTATGCATCTATTATAGATGAGCTTGTATACCATCGATAAAACGAATTTCCAAGTGAATTGAATAAGATAGAAAAGTGTAGTTTGTTTACACACTCATATATTGTATCACTAGATCGAGTCATGACTTATGCATAATAAGACAATCGTACTTAAAAAAATGTTTGAAAATTTGATCGATAGTGCAAAATTTCGATATCACCACGTTCAAATCTGTACGATATTCACAAAACTCTCGTCAAAACTTCTAATCTCAAATAATTTTTTTGTCGGAACGAATTACAGATAAAATAATATCAAAACCAATATCACTCGATAATACCCAATCATCTTTATTTCCGATTTCGATGTGATATACTCGTAGGAGAAATCCCGAAAGTGCTCAATTGGTATCTATGATTTTGTCCACACGATTTCCCGCCCGTAAATGGTAGTGGGATAAAGCTAACAATACGAAAAACGGTTACTCGTTTCCCAATTATTCCCGCGCAGAATAGTAACAGATAGCTACATGGTGTACACTTGTTGGACTGTTATTGGTTACAGTTTTAATGCATAAGCTCGCAACATCAAATATTCCACTGCACGCAACCTAATTTAAAGGCAAATTCGAGCAAAAGGGAGAATGGGAGATGGATGACAGTTAGAAATTGAGAGTTACATTACTCTGTTTTGGCGCCATATTCTGAGGCCACCATAAACGTACCAGAAATCGTGAGCATTTTGCCATAAAGCATTGCAAGATTAGGACTCGTTTGGTATCGATTTTACCTTTTCAACCCTTCTATTGAGAAGGCTTTTATTAAGAGTTTAAATAAAATTTAAAAGTTTATGGCTATGTTTGGTAAAATTAGTTGAAATAGTAGCTGAACGTTGAAATAGTAGTTGAATACTGAAATAGTAGCTGAATGCTGAAATAGTAGATGAAAGCTGAAATAATAGCTGAAAGTTTTTACTGATAGTATTAGGAGTGTTTGGCAGAATATAGGAGCTTGTATATATAAAATTACATAACTTTGACGTTATATTCTTTGACCACAATCTCGTCATAGACTTGAACCTTTCGGATATGTCATTATTTGATTGTGGCTTTTGTTATGTAACATGTGTATCACGTGGCAAATTGTGGTTGCACAAGAGAGTAAGGAACAGAATATCTGAATTGGGAAAAATGTTCCGACGACGACATAAAATTTTCTGATCAAAATCACCGACATCACTACTCGGTTTGTAAGTAACAACTACCTCCAACTCATCATTTTCAATTACTCGTTTTTCTGAACTGAGTACTTAAAAATAATAATATAAAAATCAGATGATATGATAAATGCTGAGTCATGATGGACTAACTTCCACGCTGGATTTAATGGCGGATTTGTCTGTAATTAGATCTCGATCATGTGTAAACCTGTGTTTAACTACCATATTTGTCATCTTGTTTCCTTAACACAATGATTTATTGCTTAACCAGTACTTTTACTTATACCAGGGGGCATATATTATAAATCATTTATCGGATTTTTTAATTTGGTGCGTGTTCCAAGGATGTGATCACGTGAGTACATGACATATGTTAAAAACTCATTTCTTCTCTTACTAGACTACTCTCGCTCACTTATGAAAATAAAATAATAGATTTCATTAATTAATGAGTTTTTATCTCGTGCCTGTAAGGCTGTAACATGGACCCTTGAAACATACATTAGAAAAAACGATCATTTATTGGAGCATATAATACCCTATATATACTTCTGCCATTTTTCTTCTTCTTTTGTTTAGCTTGAGTTCCTATAAGACCGGTTTATGGGTGTTTTTTTTTTTTTTTTTTTTTTTTTTTTATAGTTACAGTCTTGTTTCAAATATACTAGTTATAGACTGTCTTATCGTCATAACGAATCAGAATTTTGGCTTTACAGTAATAACCGGTTTATCTGAGTATATATGACCCTATAAGGACAAGTACTCGCGCCGTACTTGTTACAAGTCACATAGAACACCTATTAGACCGTCTTATATGATATAACAAGTCTTGTACGGAGTATATACTAACTCATAACGTGGATTTGAAAGTAAATCTTCCTCATTAATCTATGATTCTACGGTACGGTCTTATGGTACCAAATTAAAGCAAATAGACAATATAAGTATTACTCCGTATTTACTTGGATTGATCCGATTTATGTACTCGTTTGCGTGATTGATTGATTCTTCTTTCAAGTATTTTAAGTATCTCTTTTCTTTAGGTATCGCAGTCGTATGTCGTTTACCCGAACTTCAAAAATAATTAGTCAATTGTGTACGTAGTTTGTTCAAATATTATCTTACTTTTTTATTACAAGTTTACATTCCTTAGCTTGTACGACTATGTACATCCTTCCTCAGTTCGATCGAGTTTGAACACCCCATATTGAAAATGCATATTTACGAAAGAGGGTGTGCATGTTAAGCGGTAAATCAAAGTTCTAAAAGAATTACATGAAATTTTTGTTAAGCCTCTAATCTAACTTACTATAGTCTCCTCAACACAAAGACATTTTGGATTATTGAAGTTTTTAAACTCGAACGGAGGAGTATAATAATTTTGGTAGAGGAAAAAGAAATTGAGATACCTACAATTAATTACTCCGAGCTAGTCTCTGATCTTATATTCCGTTTTTTTTTAAAGTTCTCGATCATCTGCTTTTAACTAAAAAGTCTGTTGCAATACTATTCTTTTTTTCTTTCTAAAACACATGAAAAGTAGACAATAATTAAAAATAAAATAAAAGTAGACAATTCAGACCTAAATTTTATTTCGTATAGTATCTTGCTCGATCTACTTTGGGGATAATATGAGTATATGTTGATTAGGCTAAACAAATTAATCATTAGTTTGTTAAATCTTATCTACTCACAAATCTTATTCTTAGGGCCAAATCACACGTTTATTAGAGCATCTCCAAACAATTTGGGGCCTCATTCACCCATTTTGTGGTGCTTTGATTCACTGCATTCATACAATCGGAAAATCAACGGTGCATGGATTTTCCAATTTTTTATACATTTGGTTCGAATATATGTGACTCATCATGCATTCAATATTAACCTCTGAAAAGTATAAAGTGACTGTTTTGTGTCGACAACGTGCCCCTTGGAGACATATCTCTTTCGATTTTCGGCCTTACCCGGCCCGTACATTTTAGTTACATTCCGGCGGATGGGAAATTGGGAAGTATCGTACGTCCTTCAAGTGACTCAGCTCGTTAGCTTGTTGCATACTCCGTACATGTGAATGTGATAATAGTATACAGTACAAGGGGCCTAGCTAGTAGTCGATGAGTAATGATCGGTAAATTGATAGGAACCACAATCTGTTGACTAATTCAAGATACATTAGTAGTCTTATCAAGTCTACAAAATTGGATATGACCAAGACTTCTCTATTCTCGTCACTCCACTCGACTTTAAAGTCTTTAGTAAACTACACCATGTTGACAGTACAATTCTTTTACTAATTTCTAACCCAACTTGATTGAACGATCCACTTCTGTCGACGTACTCATATTTGCGGCCAGTGTGTTATTGTTTGGTTTTTGGTGTCATTTGAAGGTGGCGACGAAGATTACAAAACATGACAAAAGTAATAGAGTATAAGGGTACAATTGTAAATTGTCACACTGTTTATATTCGGGACAATCTGTCCGTTCTCCCTCTTCCCGTACAGATTGAGGAGGTGTAATAGAGTATAAGAGTACAATTGTAAATTGTCACACTGTTTATAGTATTTATTGTAAAGTTCATTTTAATGAATTTTAACATGCAATGGCTGATTTTTTAATTGCGGAATTCACGTTAAATAACGTTTAATGAAACTTCAACCTAAAACCGATTGATAATGAGATGTGTATGTAATCCTCTTATTGTTTTATATATACTCCATATATGAGATTACATATATTACACGACTCATTGCTTCGTCTTTTCCAAACACTGATCCAATCATTTCATCATTAATATCACAAAATAATGAACAATTTATATATAAGTTCACATTGTTGTTTTTTTTTTTTTTTGGATTTGATGGTAACCTATAACTTGTTCACACGCATGGAAAGGCTTTTTCCAACTAGAATAGGGCAAGTTTACGCGCTAATGATGAACCTTCATGTTCCTTTAACGGCTCGTAAATGTATAATTGGACTAGTATGTAGTATAATGTTTGTTGTTGCATTGTATGAATAAAGAGTGGAAGCAATGGACTCTTTAAAGGAAACTTGGCGGAGACATTTCTCCAACTATTTTGGGACTGGAAATTTCGGGAAAATTGTTCGATATGTATGTCGTACGTCCACTTGTGACTTGTGTTTTTAGTTATGGCTTAGCTTGCTTTATGAGTATCATGTTGGTCGTACAACTGTATTTGGATAATATGGTTATCGATCTCCATACCTCGTAACTAGTAAATCCTTACGTGAATTTGCATCAAATGAGAGGCATGTTTGGTGGTAATGGATCGCAATTCATATCGAATAAATACGGGTTTTGAGAAATTATATATATATTGATGATCGTATGTGTGAGACTCGAATACTCAATTGCTTAGTACAGTTACATATTTTGGTTATGTGTTTGTATAGAAATTCGTTTGACGTAGACAACATGGTGAGTGTATTGATTTTTGTAAAATTCGTGTTTACGTAAATTAGGTACTTTTGTCCACTAAATTGAATTTGTATACCTATAGGATATTTGTAATAACCACACGTAAACTTGACATTTATGGCATACATCACAAGCATGGAGTCATTAATCTGATGAAGAATTTTTAGGCTCGAAATGCATGAATATGGTGGAGTTAGGTTTATTGACATTGCCACTGTTAGGCTATTAGTAGAGAAGTAGGTTGGACCTTCATATGTGTATTCTTGGAATTTACTCTAGGGATAAATTATTACATCAATGTATGTACATATATGACACAATTAATCACGAATTCACGACTAAATTAAATCTCTTTAATCATAAAAAACAAACAAAATACATGAACTTTGATAAAATATTGATATTGCATGCCCATCATAATTTTAAAAGTTTCAATATATCATATTTTTCTTTAAAACACAAATTAGTTTAAGTTGGAGATTCGACAAATGAATGCCTCATACTTTGTACTCCGTATATAGTATAGTAATAGTAACATAGCTAGCATACTAGTCCGGACATTTTTAACCAACAAGCGATATCTTCTGACTTCCATTTCGTCTATTCATTAACCATACTTTTCCCATAAGGAGAACTATTTTATCATATTTTGTTCAATAAGAAAATTAGCTTTTGCTTATTATCCGCTAATTACTCACGTGCTACCTTGTCATCATTACCTTAGAAATCTCCCAAAATTTAACCCAACAAGACACACAACCTGCAACGATCCCAGTTTATAATGGTAAATCATTACACAGTAATTTCTTTGGAAACCCAGAAATCCCCTCTTCCTCAACGGAGGAAGTAGGGGAATATATCAAAATTACACCACATTTAATTAATCAATCATAAACACAATTAAAACACAAAGTTATTGTATAATGTAAATTATTTCTTCTTAATTTTTTTCTTTCACATAAAATTAAGGATATAATCTCCTTCAAAGTCTTTGTTTTGACCACCATTATCACCACCAATTTCCTCCCTTCTTCCTCACACCTTTCCTCTTTTGTCATATAAATACAATTGTTTCTTCACAAAATTTGCCCAAAATCAAATCATTTTCATCACAAAAAACATTAAAAGTAATAAAAAATATAAAATCATGGGTTCTTGTTTTTCCACCATTAAAGTGACAGGATCAAACAGCAACAACACCTCAACAACCACCACCACCACCTCCGCCGCGAAAACCACCGCGACGATCAAGAACCACCACCGGAAAGAACCCACGGAGCCGGTAACATCCACCGGAGCTCCGACGAGAACGTCTGGCGTACCCACTACGCCAACAATAACCCATCATCATAATAATAATAACAATCATAAACATAGGGGTAGTAATAATTTGCCGGTTATCAAAGTTAGAGAAAAAGCGAGTTCGAGGCGACAATCTTCGGTTCCTTGTGGAAGAAGAACAGATTTTGGGTATGATAAAGACTTTGATAAGAGATATACAATTGGTAAATTGTTGGGTCATGGTCAATTTGGTTATACTTATGTTGCTACCAATAAATCTAATGGTGATCGTGTTGCTGTTAAAAAGATTGATAAGAACAAGGTAAAAAAGTTGTTCCATTTTTTAATTCCTTTCTATATATTATATTAAATTTGCGAATTTTAACGATTCATGTTAGCCGACTCCAAATCGTGTTACGACCCCAAATTATTTTAATTTAGGGTGTGGGTGATGGGTAAAGAAATGGTTATGATTTAGCACAAAAGATTCTAAAGAAATGTTGTTGAGAGATTGATCAGGTTTCCCTTTTGGGGTTAGAGAAAAATTGGTGAGATTTACTATATATAGTGTGGAGTAATTTGATTTGGTTGGTTCTTCATCTGTGAAACATGAGTTGTTGGATTCTGTTGTCATGTTGTTTGAAGGGTCAAAATGGGGATTTGCAGGCTGGAGACTGCATTTATGTGACCAGGTTCACTGATGATGGGATGTGGACAAATGATTTTTTTTTTTTTAATTTTTTACTGGGATTCTGCATTAAATTTTGACATTTGGCATGTGATTGTTGTTATTAGTTTGGTTGATTTAGGATAGTGATGTATTTAGAAGTGTTGGTTATTGCCTGTTAACCTTAATTTCAACTTGAATTTCATGTCATATGGATGTTTGGGTTCGAGAGCAACAATTACGATTGCTCGAATATTGGAGGGTTCTAGGGGTGGCTCTTCGTGCTGCGCCACTAGAAGGGGTTCTTTGTTTTCAATTGATCAGTTTCAATTGGTCAAGCTCGCAAATTTAAGGAGTAAAAACATGGTAACGAGTGGATGAAACCGTGGAAGTATTAGACAATTGTTGAGTCAATGGCTGGCATTTCTTAGTTTAGGTACAGTAATAGTGTTTCTAGTCTTCTCTGGTGAAGTTTTGATGTTCGAGTACTCGAGTTTAGTCATGTACCCATATTTTGGGATGTTTGTGCCTCTCCTGTTCTAATGATCAGAATATCAGATAGTTTCATAGGTGGACTGGTGGAAGGCTTTTTTTTTTTTTTTTTTTTAAATTGTCTGTGACATATCGATGCCTTCTTCTGCAGATGGTTCTTCCTATTGCTGTGGAGGATGTTAAGCGAGAAGTGAAGATACTCAAAGCCCTTACAGGTCATGAGAACGTGGTTCAGTTCCATAATGCATTTGAGGACGAGAACTATGTGTACATAGTTATGGAGTAAGTTCCTTGAACTGAAGCCAAGTCAAAACTTGTAAATAGCCTGCAGTGAGAGGGGGGGGGGGGTTGACATTACATCAGACCTCGTACCTATGGCTTTCTTCAGGATCCTGGACACTGTCTTAATGCTATTGGGGGACTGCAGTTGATCCATTCAAAGCTCTCATCTTGATCCGTAAATTTCTTTTTTTAGTAGTTCTTGTTGAGCATAAACATGCGTCAGAGGTTTTTTTTTTTTTTGTTTGTTTGTTGTTGTTGACTGATTATTGCTTGCTATCAGGTTGTGTGAAGGTGGAGAATTGCTTGATCGTATTCTGGCCAAGTAAGCCCCTTCATCAGAGTTTCATTTCAGCAGCTTTTGTGTACTTAAAAGACAAAGTGTGTTATGCTTCTGGCTGCTTATACGATTTGTTGACATCTCTTACTTGTGTTTGAATCAGAAAGGACAGTCGATATACAGAGAAGGATGCAGCAGTGGTTGTACGTCAGATGCTGAAAGTTGCTGCTCAGTGTCATTTACATGGTTTGGTGCATCGTGATATGAAGCCTGAGGTAGATTATTGTTTGGCAGCCCATGAGCATCAAAATTCTTGTTTATTGAGCTTAAGAAGTTCTTGCTCCCTGTTTTCATGCATGTTTGATAACTATATCTTTCCTGTTTGCAGAACTTTTTGTTCAAATCACCCAAAAAGGATTCATCTTTGAAAGCCACAGACTTTGGACTGTCAGACTTTATAAACCCTAGTGAGTACCAAATCAATCTAATTTTATTGGATGTATAAGCTTAATTTTTATGTCGTAATTTTGAAGGATTTTAACTTTTTTTGCCATCTATGGCCAGTACCTTTAAGAACTTGAGTTTAATTATACGCTTTAAAAACCAGTTTGGAAATCTAGTAGCAAGGGCTTTCACTTCTAGATGTGCCTTACAGCAATATTCAGACTCTGATAGTCAAATTTTCTCTTTTTTGCAGCGAGAAAATTCAATGATATAGTGGGTAGCGCCTACTATGTTGCTCCAGAAGTTTTGAAACGCAAATCTGGACCAGAGTCAGATGTCTGGAGTATTGGCGTCATCACCTACATATTGCTTTGTGGGAGACGCCCATTCTGGGATAAAACTGAAGACGGTATATTCAAAGAGGTATTTAGATATTCCTCTCTAATCTAAAAAGTTAAATGCTCAAATATCTTCTTCATGAACTACCAAGACTGTTGGATCTTGGAAACAGGGGACAGTGTTATGGCATTGGGTGGTTTTGTTTGATAGAAATTTAAAGCCACACCTGCTTTTAAAGGAGTGAGGAGGGGAAATTTGCACCTTTTAGATGACTACCCTGTTTTTCTGAGATTGAATTGCTATTTCAATAGGTAACAGTTGAGGGTTTTACCAAGAAAAGATACCTTCAGAGTTTTTTCGTTTTACTTGACTGATCTGTGGGTACTTTATATGTTTAAATTTATAGTCCTTGCACTCAACGGAAGATTTTCTCTTCTCAGGTATTACGTAACAAACCTGATTTTCGACGTAAGCCTTGGCCCACTATAAGCAATAGCGCCAAAGATTTCGTGAGGAAACTGCTGGTGAAGGATCCTCGTGCTCGACTTACTGCTGCTCAGGCATTATGTATGTCTATGGTGTCTTCTATAAGCTAACTCTTTATTTAACTTTTGACTTGAAATGTATCCTGAATTTCTAATTGAGTTTGACTCTTCTTCCTGCTGTTTGGATATCACAGCACACCAATGGGTTAGAGAAGGTGGAAGTGCATTGGATATTCCGATTGATATATCAGTTTTACGCAACATGAGACAATTTGTGAAGTACAGCCGTATGAAGCAATTTGCTCTAAGGGTATGAAATTCTCTCTAGTAAGCTTTAGAATTAGACAATGATTCCCTTTCCTGTATCCCTCAACTAACCGTTTTTAATTGAATCATTTATCAGGCATTGGCTAGTACTCTTAATGAAGAAGAGCTGGCTGATCTGCGAGATCAGTTTGACGCAATTGACGTGGATAAAAGTGGAACCATAAGTCTGGAAGAAATGAGACAGGTACGTTTTGATTTACCTTTCCATACTGATTGACAGATGTTACTCTTAGCAAACTCATATTTTATGTTCTGTTGGGTGGATCTGTAATGTATGTTGCCCCTTGCAGGCACTTGCTAAAGACCTTCCATGGAAGCTAAAAGACTCCCGTGTTATGGAGATTGTCGAAGCGGTAATTACCCTGTGTTTTTCTTTATTAGTAATCTAAAATATATTGATGTGAACTGCCTCTCGCAAATTTTCTTTTCCGATGCATATGTTTCTTAATGGAATCCTGATGTTGTTTTAATTTGTTTAATGGCAGATTGACAGCAACACTGATGGTTTCGTGGATTTCACCGAATTTGTGGCAGCGACGCTGCATGTTCATCAATTACATGAGCATGACAATGAGAAGTGGCAACAGAGGTCACAAGCAGCTTTCGAGAAATTTGATGTAGACAAAGATGGATATATAACCCCTGAGGAACTCAAAATGGTAAGTCATAAGTATTTGGTTAGTTCCCCTCAAAAAAAAAAAAAGAAAAAAAAAGAAAAAAAAAAAGCATTTGGTTAGTATTGTACTTGTCTCAGATCTCGGATCTGCCAGGGTCTCAAATGCTATGATTGTGTCATAGTTATTGACAATTGTGATTCCTTATGATGTCACTTTGGTAGTTTGGTTGTTTCTTCCTTTTAATTTAAGATGTTAGGTATTAGCATTGCCTATTTGTTTAAGGCCCTAGTCTTCATATTAAAGTGAATCTCAGACTAAATGTAAATTAATCAGTCCACCCATGCTATGATTGGTTCCCTGTCTCTGCATTCTCATCAGTTAGGTAATTTGTCTAACTACTTGTCAAAATAAAAAAGGGTATGCAATTGTTGAACTTGTCGGCTTTTACGTAGTACTGGTTTCACCATTCTCATACTGATGTAATTATATCTCATGCTGCCGCTGCTGCTGTTTTTTTTTTCTATGTCATTTTTATTCATAGTGCATATATTTTTCGCTTTTAGAGACGTGTCCCTTACAATTGATTTACCAAAACTAGTTGGTCTATCTTTTCTTACATTCACTTCTGTATTCTCATTTGGTAAAACAGCATACTGGTCTGAAGGGGTCGGTGGAGCCACTCCTAGAGGAGGCCGATATTGATAAAGACGGAAAAATAAGCCTATCAGAATTCCGAAGGCTTTTAAGGTCTGCAAGCATCAGTTCACGTAATGTAGCCAGTCCAACATGCAGAAGGACCTCGAGGAAGCCATGAAATATGTCGATGGGCGAGCATGCACACTGCAGGCCATGGACACTTAGTGGGCTGAGTTTATGGAACCACCGATGACTTTCTGTACCAAATCACATTGGTCGGGGGAGGAGACAAGCTTTCTCTTGGGGAAGAGAGGAAAGATCGGTAACTTGATAATGTCCACAAATGTTGTGTAAAATCATTTAACTGTAAGCAGGCCGATCTTTGATGCCGTTCATGGAGCTTAACCTCAGAAGAGGCTTTACGTAATGGTCGAAATCGTGTACCTTTTTTGGTGGGGTTTTCTGGGTATGTTTTTTCCTTCAGTTCAGTCATAGTAAGGGATTGACTGGAGTTGGCCGGTGTACGGTGAATGAATTTGTCCGTGGAGTTTGGAGATTGTATGTTATCTTCTTGGAGGTTGTAAAACAGTAAATATGTGGGGAAAGGTTAAAAAAAAAAAAGAAAAAAAAAAATTTGATGCTTATAGTTTTCATGGAATATGACAGGCTTTGTTTTTGTATCCTTCACTTGATTTGTTTGCTGGATGGAAATTAGCACGAGGTTATTGCAGGAGGCGACTATTCGCAATCCAAAACACCGAACTTATCTGAGATTCTTAAGTTGGAACCTGGATTTCAACGAGGATCCTTTGTTCCATTTTGTGTGGCAACGATGAATCGTTCGATGTTAAAACTCATGCAGAAACTAAGTATGGCATTAGAATTGATTCAATGATCCAGTTACAGCGTCCATGACTATAAGATGCGTCCATGACTATAAGATTGATCACTGTAAATTATGGCAAAGGCTACAATCAAGTACGGAGTATGATTTACAAGGGCATGTAACATTTGGCTGATTACGTTACAACACTGTTGCAACTGCTGCAGCATAAGGATTCTTTCATATACAGGGAGGAAGGCCGGTCATTACCTCGCCATAGGCGGGAGCATTTGAGGCATTGGAGTCATGTTGTTGTACAAAGGGGGGGAAATTCATTCCTGCTCTTCAAAGGCACCGACATAGCTAAGTCAAGGCCGGTATACTGTGGTGCTTGAACAGCAGGAAGTACATCTTTTGCTTGTTTGACATATATGTTGAAGATGTCCCCCGAGCATTTTAGTGGCTATGATTAGAGGTTAGTTGAAAGTACAAGAATGGCTGGGTATAAATTCTCACTTATCAGATGTTGCGGCATGATGACCTATGCTGTTAGAAGAACTCTCTTGAGGTCCTGGATATGCAGAATATTTGCTCGAAGAATCCCCTTCTGTGGCATTTCTTTCCTTCCTCTGTGAGTGCTTGCACTTTTTATTAGCAGCAGATGAAGATTCCTGTCATACAACTGTTAATTTAATTACGAGTGCAACCGTAAAATTCTGTAACAGTGAAGTAAACTCCAGACAACTGACCTGCTGCCGAGCAGAACCAGGTGTCTTGAGTTCCAGCTCTGTGGCAACTTCACTGGAGCCTTTGCTTGCTGAATCTGGTTTGCTTGATACACGAGAAGTCGATGCTTGTTGAGTGGGTTGTTGCTCAACATGAGGGTTTGGGGGTGTTGTGTATGGCATAAAAGGTGGACAATGATTAGGAAGTCCACTAGTTTGATTTGCAAAATATGGGTATGGGCATGGCTGAAGAGATGGGTGCATTGGCATTGCACCTGGGGGCACTGCCACAGGCATAGGATATGAGTAAGATGGCGCCATCACAACTGAAGGATCAACAGTGGTCCAAGGGAACATAGCCCTGACTCTTTGGTGGTATTGAGCATTAAGGTCCTCGATATCCGATTTCAGGGATGCCTTCTCTTCTCTAAGCTCGTTTTTTTCCTGGATTAGCTGTTAGCAAATTTGACTCATTTAAATTGAGAATCGCACTTGAATGGTTTAACGGCATTATAGGAGCAATGAGTATAGGATATGTCACCTCACGGGACTCCTCAGAGAGAGTAGAGCATTCTGCTTTGAGCTTGTTGACCTCCGCAGTCAGATCTCTTAACATTTGGATTGTATCCGTCAGGATGGTTGCTTTGTCATTCTTCGGCCGATCAAGATCTGAAAATGTGGAAATATTAGCAAATCTTGTAGCTAATACCAAAGTCTTCAATCATCCGTTTATTAGAAGGCAAAGTCGTATACTATCAGATACTAATCAGAATGTCACACGGGCATACGTCTGGCAAGTCGACAATGAACCACAGAGGTGGTATCACCCTGGCATGGTCACTGGGTTATTTCGACCTGTCTGTGTCCGTCAAGAGATAGATACAGAGACTGAGAAAACGAGGCTCTTGGATTCAGCAGATGGGGAAAAAATACATTTGTTAACCATTTATGGTTATTATTGCACTCTAGCCAACAATTCCTACATAGTGCACACCGGTAACCCATAGTTTCTGCATGGCTACATCACACAGATAATAGCAAAACTCGGATAGGAAAAGGAAGCTATCAGCTATGCATTCAGCCCCATTCGATGTGCCAAAGTAGTAGGCACCTGTACTTAAGATTAATTTTGAGTAACACACAATCAGAAGTGTCGTTTAATAGTGGGCTAGTAGCTACTCCTAAAGGTTTTATTAGTAAGCTGCTAGATACTCCAGCCAATAATATAACCCCATTTGGAATATATAAACACAATAACTTTTCTACATCTTTTAGAGAAGAAAGACGGTTTTCAAAAATCAACCCCTGTGTTACCAATTCCATAAGCCGTTAGTGTAACAAGACTGAGGTCAATGGAGGACAGGAGGAGATAATGAACAGCTGGTCACAAACAAACACGATAAGCATTTCCACCTACATGGTTACAGGTGGAGGTATATGCTTATGCACTCATAGTATATTCATCTCGAAGGTATATGATTGATTACCCATTTCCAATGCATGTAAGAATAACTAAAATCCCGAAAGGAACTCTGAAAGCTGAAAATCGCATTCCCACGCGGTAGAAAGAGGTCATGTAATCAAGTTGCAAGTGGTCTTACTTCTAATCACTCGAACTCCCAGGGAAAAAGTGTTGGGTTTGAATACCAAATTTCACGCAACAGCAAAAGCCATAGCTTTTACTGATAAAGAGGGAAATCATCAATTTTAGTCACTTCCCTTGCAAAATTCAAAACCTTTGAAGTAAGGCAGTTCCAAATCATACCCCCCCTCCCTCCCGCTCTTACACACAGACACAGTCACACACACACGCACCAACTTTACGTGACACATACATTTGGACCTCAGAACTGCAACTCCAACCTATCTAGAATCAATAAGTTGGAATGTGGGCATTATTATGTCTCGTGTAAGGCGCTGCACAGGTCAATCTCACCATCCTTCTCACACCACAATCAGTTAACAAACTCAACAAGACTTCTGGTAACAACATAACCATTTCCATAAATACGAAGTTTAGGAATGGAACATATAAGCTCAGAGGAAAACTGCACAATTGAGGATAAAGTAAATTACCTAGAGCATTTCCAAGGTCTAGAAACTGCTCATTTAATCGATCCCTCCTTAACTTTTCACGGTCCGCCTTTTGAACTTTCCTAACAATAATGGGGTCCTTCACTTCTGCTTCAGGCCTTTGCCTATCAAGTTCACAAGTACTAGCAAATCAGTTTCTTCCTTAAAAAGCTAATGACTTTCACAAATTCATCTAAAAATGTTAACATAACCCAATGACTTGAACCAAACCACCACTTCCCAACAACTTTCCAAACTTCCCCAATCTTATGTCACACATAAAATTCCAACTAAACCCATATCAGACCTGCTAAGTTCTATCTTTATTCTACCTGAAATTCGTTATGTGACGGTTTCATATGACGATTCATGTTAGCCGACCCCAAATTAGTTTGCGAGAACCAAATTAAGACAAACAATAAATAAGTTCCTACATGATCCAAATTCTAAAGAATGCACAAAACCCACAAAAATTTACACTCAAACCCTTCTAAATATTGAAGATAATAGCTGAAATTTTGCAGAATATTGCATAAAAATAAAAAAAGGCAGAATATTGCATAAAAATAAAAAAAGGTATCAACTTTCATCCAAAAAAAACCTAATTTAGAACAAAAATTGAGTAATTGGTACTAAATTTATTTGATAAATTGAGACAGAAAACAAACCTGGGATCAAAATTGGAGGTTTTGGATCGACCAGAATTAGGGGTATGAACAGAATTTGTCAGAGTTTGACAAATTTTGTCACCTTCCCAATGATCCATTTTTTACTAAGGACAAAATTCCCAGGAACCAAAAATTAGTAATAATACAGGTTTTTGTGAAGTAATGATTGTCTGAGAAATAGATTTGCAGACAGAAGACAGAGATGTGAAGAGTACGTCACTTGAAATTTCTTGTGTTGATTTGGATAGCAAACAAATGAACAATAACTTGTGGCTTGTGCTAACCACGAGCCAATTGGGTCTGAATTTAAGTCAATGGATTCCTCTTGCTCCTATAATTTCTTTCTTGAGTAGAGTGATTTATACGTTGTTGTATTTTTCGTTACGCATTTGTGAAAAGAGTCAGCCTGTGAATGAAATTTAGTAGTTAGGTACGTGTCTTATTAGTATGTCGTTAAATGTGAAACAATCATTGTTTAGACATTTTACGAAAGAGTGATTGAAATTTATTGACGATCAAATACTACTAGTAGTTTATTTAAAAAAAAATAAAAAAAAATACTACTAGTAGTTAGGTAACTTGGGCCTGTTTTTTTTTTTTAAATAACTCCTAACTCCTACTTTTATATCATTAGACCCGAAACAGTCCTCACTTGTCATTTTATAAAACTACAAGAAGTAACTTGGACCTGTTTGGTATCGTTTTCTGTTTACAGTTTTTTTGAAAACCAAAGTCCCGTTTTTAAGAAAAAATGGTTTTAGTTTTCAGTTGTCAGTTTTCATTTTCTGTATGACTATTATAGAAACATACAATTTAAATTAATTTTTGCAACTTATTTAGCTAAACTTTTTACGCAAAAAAAACCAAAAACTGAAAACGGCAGTGATACTGAATGGACCCTAATTAAAAAGTAGGGAGTAACAAAAATAAGACTTCGTTTAAAACTTAAAATGAGCATTCGGGTCGAACATCGTGTTTCCCAATATACAACAAAAACCCATGTAGGAGTTGTGTCGTCCTCTGCAAGATTTCGTAGTAACACACAATTAACTGACAAAAACGACGTCGAATTCTCTCTCGGCGCCACGCTCTTGGCGGGAGTGCACTCTACATGTTCGACGAAATGCTTGAATGAGAAAACCTGTAGTTCATAGTCTCAGAAACCAATAATCGTAATGTTGAAGATTGTGACATACAACGTTAATGGGATTCGGCAACGGATTGCCCAGTTTGGTTCTCTCCTTAAATTGCTCGAATCTCTTGATGCTGACATCATCTGCTTTCAGGTTCATCCCAAAACCCTCAAAATTTTCATGTGAATGAAACTTTAGGTTATATTTTTTGACATGTAATTAGTTAATCAGAAGTGTTGTTATGAAGTAATTTGATTTGTGGGTTTGTGAAAAATTCAGGAGATTAAGTTAACAAGACAAGAGGTAACAGCTGATTTGATAATGGCAGAAGGGTATGAGTCTTTCTTCTCTTGTACTCGTACCTTTGGTAAAGGTCGTACTGGTTATTCAGGTACCCTTTTGTTTATTTATCAGGACCTCTTAATTTACTTTAACTTTTATGACTTACGCGAGACGGTTACATATGACGATTCATGTTGTTGTTTTTACACGAGACGTTTACATATGACGATTCATGTTCCCCAAATCATTTTTGTTAGGAACTCTTAATTTTCTTATTAGTTTCGATTTTTGGGGACAAAGTTATTGAGTAGTTACTAAGGTAATCATGGTGTTTTCAGGGTATGTTTTGTTTCATCTAACTTACACTATAGTTTGTATAAAACATTTTACAAGATGCTGTTTTGTAATTTTTTATGTGTATAAAAGAAGATGAGTTGTTAGGAGATTAGGAATTTGTTTGGGATTGTTTGGAGGGCGGGCAAATGTCTATGTCTTGTGAGAGGATATAGGGGAAGAAGCTCATTTGTAAACTTTTGGACGAAGTTTGGGTGAATACATATGGAAACTACTTATATTAACTGACTATAGGAGTTAGGTTGATTGGAAGTGATAAAAAGTGAGGAGCTTTATTGAAACTCTGTTCACCATGGTCAAGAAGATGACAATTGAACTTTTTAAAGTAATGAGCTCAAAAGATCACAGGCCAATGTCTCGTATTTCTGCAACATGTCTTATGCTGTATCTGTTCAAGTATACATTTTATTGTCACTAGCAGATCTGTCTTTCTCTCGCAGAAGTGACTTGTGCATTCACTTGTAGGCGTTGCAACCTTTTGTCGTATAAAATCAGCTTTTTCTAGCACTGAAGTGGCTTTACCTGTGGCTGCGGAAGAAGGCTTTACTGGTCTTCTGGAAAATTCCAGTGGGGCTGAATCGAGAAGTAGTGAGGTATTTGCTGACATGGAATGCCTTGGGGAGTTCCAAAAAGATGAGCTGTTGAAGATTGATAGTGAAGGACGCTGTGTCATTACTGATCATGGCCATTTTGGTATGTAAATTATCTTTGTAATACTTTACCGCCAGTTTACCTTTAGTTTGTAGTGTAAGTTTGTGAGGGGTTATTGAAGTTATTTGATCCTCGGAGGTTCAAAATTCATGACAATATGAGGAATCAGACTGGGTCATTATGGTGCAGTGCTTATTATTTAAGTACATTCTAATTGCTAAATCTTGATTACCTCTGTGATTGAAGTTATGATTTCTGCAAATTTGTAGTTCTCTTTAATCTATATGGACCTCGAGCTGATCCCGATGATGCAGAGAGAGTCCAATCCAAAGACAACTTCTACAAGATTATGCAGGTATGTGTGCTTCAACATGTGATCCCATTCCTTTTTTGGAACTCTCCCTGCACTCTGTCTCTCTCTTTTTTTTGACGAATGTCTCTCTTTCTCATAAAGCTTTATAGCATTGACTGTATATGAATACTTTGTGCGTCACTTTGTCCATATATGTATGTCAATAATTATGGTAAGCATTGAAATGAAAAGAACATAAATGTAAGCGGAGTGTGTTTCTGCTCTACATAAACTTCTCTTGTTTGTAGATGATCAGAACCAGAAATTAGAACTTATCATGTAATAGGAGATCCACTGTTGTTGATTGTCCTGCACATGTTATTAGCTGTGTAAGTGACTATATAGATTTCAGGAATTGTGGAATCATGTTGTTTTGCCGATGAGTTCTATGAAGTATCTGAGTGCAGCGCTTAGAATTCACAGTCTTAGACTGCTGACGTTTGACATTTTTTTTTGTAGAAAAGATGGGAATTGCTTCAACAAGAAAAGAGGCGGATAATTGTGGTGGGTGATCTGAACATTGCGCCTTTTGCTATTGATCGCTGTGATGCTGGACCAGATTTTATGAAGAATGAGTAAGGCACAATTTTGTGATCATGCAAGATGATGTGATTAGCAAATGTAGCTGTTATTCGGTACTTGGATATTTGAATGTCTTTTTTCTTCTTTCGGCACCTGCAGTCAGTAGAAAGCACGTTAGTTCTTATGAGTTTATTATGTCTGCAGGTTTCGGATATGGTTGAGGTCTATGTTTGTGGAGTATGGTGGTTCCTTTCGTGATGTTTTCAGGGAAAAACACCCAGAAAGGTATGGAATATCTGTTTTTTTTATTGTGATATATTTTTGTCTCTGGAGATCTGATTATGTAAATAGCATGTCTAGTTCTACTTTCAAGACATAATTTTTATCTAATCTAGAATCTAATCTAATATATATACCACTTTCTCGGTCAATGCTATTAAAAACTAGACCTCTAGGGGTCATATTATGCGTATGAGCAAAATATTAGTAATCAGTCGGTGCGATTCTTGAAGCACTTTTCATTTTGGGTCATCTGTGCGCAGCCTCTCTATGTTTCAATAAGGCTTGCGTGCATCCGATCCCCCCTTACCCCGCCTTATGACGAGAGCCTTTAAGGCCCTGAGGTAAAGATGTTGTGGGGAAAACCGCACGCTAGCATCGAAAGCAACGTGTGCCGAAAACGCTTATATGACTTCCATAAAAGGGGAACCAACCCCATATCCAACAAAGACACTCCAAGGCTCTCCACCGTAAAGTTTTAAGAACATTTGGCTACTTTTGAAAAATTGGCCAAAATTAGCCAAAATCCACGTTTTTGGCTCACAATGGAAAATGGCCAAAGTTTTGTATAAGCCTCTAGGGGTCATTTTATGGACTTTACCATAAATTAGAGCCAAAAACCTATGTTAGTTTCCCAAATTCCGCGAAATGCACAATAGCCTCAAAGCGACGAACGCAGAAATGGCTCATAGAACTTTCCTAAGAGAGGGAGCAACCTCATATTCATCAAAGGTACTCCTAAGGCAAAACATTGTAAAGTTTTAACAACGTTTGGTTACTTTTGAAAAAAGTGGTCAAAATGGGCCAAAATCATGGTACAGAATCAACGGGTTTTGCCCCAAAATGGCTTCGGAACAAAAACAACTCATTTTTTTTCTGGAAGTTTCTCGAGGTTATATTATGCGTATGAGCAAAGTATTTGAGCAAAACACTACTTTATATTTCCTTAATGGGCGAAAATCGCACACTAGCATCTAAGGCGACGTTTGTCAAAAACGCTTATAAAACTTTCGTCAGAGAAGAACCCCAACCTTCATATTTAACAACGGTACTCCAAGGCTCTCCACCGTAAAGTTTCGAGAACATTCGGCCACTTTTAAAACGTTGGCCTAAATTAGCCAAAATCGAAATACATAATCCAAGGTTTTGGCCCAAAATGGCTCCGGAAAGAAAACGGCTTAACTTTTTGTGCAAGCCTCAAGGAGTCATATTATGAACTCTAGAAAAATAATAGAGCCAAAAACCTATATTAGTTTTCCAAATTCCGCAATAAACACACGATAACCTCGAAGCGACGTGTGGCAAAATGGCTTATAGAACTTCCGTAGGAAAGGAAGCAACCTCATATTTATCAAAGGTACTCCAAGTCTAAACATTAACGTTTTTACAACATTTGGCTAGTTTCGAAAATATTGGTCAAAATGGGCCATAATCGTGGTACATAAGAAGTGGTTTTTGCTCCAAAGTAGCGACAAAACGAACACGGTTCAAATTTTGGTGGAAGCCTCTAGCGGTATTATTTTGCGTACGAACAAAATATTAGAGAAAAAAACCAACTTTATTTTTCCTTAATCGGGGAAAATCGCATGTTAATAGAAAAGGCAACATGTGCCAAAACACTTAAAATGGGCCATAATCAATGGTTTGTGCCCCAAAATGGCTACAGAACGAATATAGCTCAATTTTTCCTTAATCGGCGAAAACTGCACGTTAGCATCAAAGGTGACGTTTGCCTAAAACGCTTATAGAACTTCTGTAATAAAGGAACCAACCCTCATTTGCAACAAATAAACTCTTAGGCTGTCTACCGTAAATTTTTTAGAACATTAGGCTACTTTTAAAATTTGGCCAAAACTAGCCAAAATTGAACTCCATAATTCACGATTTTGGCATTAAAGGGCTCCGGAAAGAAAATAGCTCAACTTTTTGTGAAAGCCTCTAGGGGTCATATTATGTATTGTAGCAAAATATTGGACCCAAAAACCTATGTTAGGTTTCCGAATTCTGCGTTAAACGTACTATAGCCTTAAAGCGACGTGTGCCAAAAATGGCTTATAGAACTTTCGTAAGATAGGAACCAACCTCATATTTATCAACGATAGCCCAAGGCTTAAAATTAGAAACATTTGGCTGCTTTCAAAATAATTGGTCAAGATGGGCCAAAATCGTGGCATATAACCAACGGTTTTTGCCCAAATATCTCTCCGGAATGAAAACAGTTCTATTTTTCCTGGAAGCCTCTAGGGGTCATATGATGCTTATGAGCATAATATTAGAGCAAAATACCTACTTTTTTTCTTTAAACGTCGAAAAGCACACATTAGCATCAAAGGCGACGTGTGCTTAAAATGCTTCATCATAAGAGAGGAACCAACCCTCATATCCCGCAGAGGTACTCCAAGGCTAAATATTTTATATCCTTTACAACATCTGGCAACTTTTGAAAAATTTGGTTCGAATGGGCCAAAATCGTGTTACATAATCAACTGTCTTTGCCCCAAAATGGCTCATGGACGAAAACAACTCAATCTTTTGTGAAAGCCTCCAGGGGTCCTATAGTGCTTACGAGCAAAATATTACAGCAAAAAATTATCTATTTTTACTTAATCGGCCAAATCTGCATTCTAATATAAAAGGCAAGGTGTGCCTAAAAGGCTTATAAAACTTTTGTAATACAGGAACCAGCCCTCATTTGCAACCAAGGTACTCGTAGGCTCTCCACCGTAAAGTTTTGAGAACATTAGCCTACTTTCAAAATTTGGTCAAAATTAGCCAAAATCGAAGTACATAATCCACGGTTTTGGCCCAAAATGCCTCCGGAACGAAAATAGCTCAACATTTTGTGAAAGCCTCTAGGGGTCAGATATTATGTATTGTAGAAAAATATTGGACCCAAAAACCTATGTTAGGTTTCCGAATTCCGCGATAAACGTACTATAGCCTTAAAGCTATTTGTGCCCAAAATGGCTTATAAAACTTTCGTAAGAGAGGAACCAACCTCATATTTATTAATGATAGCCCAAGTCTTAAGATTGGAAACATTTGACTGCCTTTGAAATTATTGGTCAATATAGGACAAAATCGTGGTATATAACCAACTGTTTTTGCCCAAACATGTCTCCGGAATGGAAATGGCTCAAATTTTCGTGGAAGCCTCTAGGGGTCATATGATGCTTATGAGCATAATATAAAAAACCTACTTTTTATTCTTTATGCGAAAAGCACACAACATCGAAGGCGACGTTTGCCGAAAACGCCTATACATAAAAGAGGAACCAACCCTCTTACCTAGGAGGGGTACTCCTAGGCTTAATATTTTAAATCTTTTACAACATTTGGCTACTTTGAAAATTTTGGTCAGGATGGGCCAAAATCGTGTTACATAATCAACCATTTTTGTCCCAAAATGGCCCCTGAACGAAAACAACTCAATCTATAGTGAAATCCTTCATGGGTCATATAATGCTTATGAGCAAAATATTAGAGCAAAAAACCTGCAATTTTTTTTTTAATCGGCGAAACTCGCGTTCTTATATAAAAGGCAAGGTATGCCTAAAAGGCTTATAGAACTTCCGGGGTCCAGGATCCAACACTCATTTGCTACAAAGTTACTCTTAGGCTCTCCACCGTAAAGTTTTGAGAACATTAGGCTACTTTTAAAATTTTGCCAAAATTAGCCAAAATCGAAGTAAATAATCCACGATTTTGGCATAAAATGGCTCCGGAAAGAAAATAGCTCAACTTTTTGTTAAAGCCTCTCTGTGTCATATTATGTATTGTAGAAAAATATTGGACCCAAAAACCTATGTTAGGTTTCCAAATTCTGCGAAAACGTACTATAGCCTTAAAGCGACGTGTGCCAAAAATGGCTTATAAAACTTTCGTAAGATAGGAACCAACCTCAGATTTATCAATGACAGCCCAAGGCTTAACATTGGAAACATTTGGCTGCTTTCAAAATAATTTGTCAAAATGGGCCAAATCGTGGTATGTAACCAACGGTTTTTGCCCAAATATGTCTCCGGAATGAAAACAGGTCTATTTAACCTGGAAGCCTCTAGGGGTTATATGATGCTTATGAGCAAAATATTAGAGCAAAATACCTACTTTTTTTCTTTAAACGTCGAAAAGCACACGTTAGCATCAAAGGCGACGTGTGCTTAAAACGCTTAATCATAAGATGATAAGAGAGGAACCAACCTTTATATCCCGCAGAGGTACTCCAAGGCTAAATATTTTATATCCTTTACAACATCTGGCTACTTTTGAAAAATTTGGTTAGAGTGGGCCAAAATCGTGTTACATAATCAAATTGTCTTTGCCCCAAAATGGCTCATGGACGAAAATAGCTCAATCTTTTGTGAAAGCCTCCAGGGGTCCTATGGTGCTTATGAGCAAAATATTAGAGCAAAAAACTTTCTATTTTTACTTAATCGGCCAAATCTGCATTCTAATATAAAAGGCAAGGTGTGCCTAAAAGGCTTATAAAACTTCTGTAAAGTTATGAGAACGTTAGCCTACTTTCAAAATTTTGTCAAAATTAGCGAAAATCGAAGTACATAATCCACGGTTTTGGCCCAAAATGCCTCCCGAACGAAAATAGCTCAACTTTTTGTGAAAGCCTCTAGGGGTCAGATATTATGTATTATAGAAAAATATTGGACCCAAAAATCTATGTTAGGTTTCCGCATTCCGCGATAAACGTACTATAGCCTTAAAGCTATTTGTGCCCAAAATGGCTTATAAAACTTTCGTAAGAGAGAAACCAACCTCATATTTATCAATGATAGCCCAAGGCTTACGATTGGAAACATTTAACTGCCTTCGAAATTATTGGTCAAAATGGGCCAAAATCGTGGTACATAACCAACGGTTTTTGCCCAAACATGGCGGAATGAAAATGACTCAATTTTTCGTGGAAGCCTCTAGGGGTCATATGATGCTTATGAGCGTAATATTAGAGCAAAAAACCTACTTTTTATTCTTTATGCGAAAAGCACACAGCATCGAAGGCGACGTTTGCCGAAAACGCCTATACATAAAAGAGGAACCAACCCTCTTACCCAGGAGGGGTACTCCTAGGCTAATTATTTTAAATCTTTTACAAAATTTGGCTACTTTTGAAATTTTTTGTCAGGATGGGCCAAAATCGTGTTACATAATCAACCATTTTTGTCCCAAAATGGCTCCTGAACGAAAAACAGCTCAATCTTTAGTGAAAGCCTTCATGCGTCATATAATGCTTATGAGCAAAATATTAGAGCAAAAAACTTGCTATTTTTTTTTTAATCGGCGAAACTCGGGTTCTTATATAAAAGGCAAGGTATGCCTAAAAGGCTTATAGAACTTCCGAGGTCCAGGATCCAACACTCATTTGCTACAAAGTTACTCTTAGGCTCTCCACCGTAAAGTTTTGAGAACATTAGGCTACTTTTAAAATTTTGCCAAAATTAGCCAAAATCGAAGTACATAATCCACGATTTTGGCATAAAATGGCTCCGGAAAGAAAATAGCTCAACTTTTTGTGAAAGCCTCTCTGGGTCATATTATTTATTGTAGTAAAATATTGGACCCAAAAACCTATGTTAGGTTTCCGAATTCTGCGATAAACGTACTATAGCCTTAAAGCGACGTGTGCCAAAAATGGCTTATAAAACTTTCGTAAGAGAGGAACCCACCTCATATTTATCAATGATAGTCCAAGGCTTAAGATTGGAAACATTTGGCTGCTTTCAAAATAATTGGTCAAAATAGGCCAAAATCGTGGTATATAACCAACGGTTTTTGCCCAAAGAGGTCTCCGGATTGAAAACCGCTCTATTTTTCCCGGAAGCCTCTAGGGGTCATATGATGCTTATGAGCATAATATTATAGCAAAATACCAACTTTTTTCCCTTTAATCGTCGAAAAGCACACGTTAGCATCAAAGGCGGCGTGTGCTTAAAATGCTTAATCATAAGAGAGGAACCAACCCTCATATCCCGCAGAGGTACTCCAAGGCTTTTTTACCGTTTACAACATCTGGCTACTTTTGAAAATTTTGGTTAGGATAGGCCAAAATCTTGTTACATAATCAACTATTTTTGCCCCAAAATGGCTCGTGGACGAAAACAACTCATTCTTTAGTGAATGCTTCTAGGGGTCCAATAGTGCTTATGAGCAAAATATTAGAGCAAATGACTTTCTATGTTTACTTAATCGGCCAAATGTGCATTCTAATATAAAAGACAAGGTGTGCCTAAAAGGCCTATAAAACTTACTTAGGCCTCATTTGCAACCAAGGTACTCTTAGGCTTTCCACCGTAATGTTTTGAGAACATTAGCCTACTTTCAGAATTTGGCCAAAATTAGCCAAAATCGAAGTACATAATCCACGGTTTTGGCCCAAAATGCCTACGGAAAGAAAATAGCTCAACTTTTTGTGAAAGCCTCTAGGGGTCATATTATGTATTGTAGAAAAATATTGGACCCAAAAACCTATGTTAGGTTTCCGAATTCCGCGATAAACGTACTATAGTCTTAAAGCTATTTGTGCCCAAAATGGCTTATAAAACTTTCGTAAGAGAGGAACCAACCTCATATCAATGATAGCCCAAGGCTTAAGATTGGAAACATTTGACTGCATTCGAAATTATTGGTCAAAATGTGCCAAAAGCATGGAATATAACCAAAGATTTTTGCCCAAACATGTCTCCGGAATGAAAATGGCTCAATTTTTTGTGGAAGCCTGTAGGGGTCATATGATGCTTATGAGCTTAATATTAGAGCAAAAAACCTACTTTTTATTCTTAGTGCGAAGAGAACACATCATCGAAGCTGACGTTTGCCGAAAACGCCAATACATAAGAGAGGAACCAACCCTCTTACCCAGGAGCGATACTCCTAGGCTAAATATATTAAATCTTTTACAACATTTGGCTACTTTTGAAAAATTTGGTCAGGATGGCTAAAATCGTGATACATAATCAACCATTTTTGTCCCAAAATGGCTCCTGAACGGAAACAGCTCAATGTTTAGTGAAAGCCTTCATGGGTCATATAATGCTTACGAGCAAAATATTAGAGCAAAAAACCTTCTATTTTTATTTAATCGGCGAAACTCGCGTTCATATATCAAAGGCAAGGTATGCCTAAAAGGCTTATAGAACTTCTGTGGTCCGGGATCCAACACTCATTTGCAACAAAGTTACTCTTAGGCTCTCCACCGTAAAGTTTTGAGAACATTAGGCTACTTTTAAAATTTTGCCAAAATTATCCAAAATCGAAGTACATAATCCACGATTTTGGCATAAAATGGCTCCGGAAAGAAAATAGCTCAACTTTTTGTGAAGGCCTCTAGGGGTCATTATATATTGTAGAAAAATATTGGACCCAAAACCTATGTTAGGTTTCCAAATTCTGCGATAAACGTACTATAGCCTTAAAGCTATTTGTGCCTAAAATGGCTTATAACACTTTCGTAGGAGAGGAACCATCCTCATATTTATCTTTGATAGCCCAAGGCTTAAGATTGGAAACATTTGACTGCTTTCGAAATTATTGGTCAAAATGGGCCAAAATCGTGGTATATAACCAACGGTTTTTGCCCAAACATGTCTCCAGAATAAAAATGACTCAATTTTTTGTGGAAGCCTCTAGGGGTCATATGATGCTTATGAGCATAATATTAGAGCAAAAAATCTACTTTTTATTCTTTATGCGAAAAGCACACAGCATCATTGGCGACGTTTGCCGAAAACGCCTATACATAAGAGAGGAACTAACCCTCTTACCCAGGAGCGGTACTCCTAGGCTAAATATTTTAAATCTTTTACAACATTTGACTACTTTTGAAAATTTTGGTTTTAATGGGCCAAAATCGTGTTACATAATCAACTTTTTTGTCCCAAAATTGTTCCTGAACAAAAACATCCCAATCTTTAGTGAAAGCCTTCATGGGTCATATAGTGCTTATGAGCAAAATATTAGAGCAAAACACCTTCGATTTTTTTTTAATCAACTAAACTCGCGTTGTTTTATAAAAGGGAAGGTATGCCTAAAAGGCTTATAGAACTTCTGTGGTCCAAGATCCAACACTCATTTACAACAAAGTTACTCTTAGGCTCTCCACCGTAAAGTTTTGAGAACATTAGGCTACTTTTAAAATTTTGCCAAAATTAGCCAAAATCGAAGTACATAATCCACGATTTTGGCATAAAATTGCTCCGGAAAGAAAATTGCTCAACTTTTTGTGAAAGCCTCTAGGGGTCATATTATGTATTGTAGAAAAATATTGGTCCCAAAAACCTATGTTAGATTTCCGAATTCTGCGATAAACGTACTATAGCCTTAGTGCGACGTGTGCCAAAAATGGCTTATAAAACTTTCGTAAGAGAGGAACCAACCTCATATTTATCAATGATAGCCAAAGGCTTAAGATTGGAAACATTTGGCTGCGTTCGAAATAATTGGTCAAAATGGGCCAAAATCGTGGTATATAACCAACGGTTTTTGCCTAAATATGTCTCCGGAATGAAAACAGCTCTTTTGAACCTAGAAGCCTCTAGGGGTCATATGATGCTTATGAGCATAATATTAGAGCAAAATACCTACTTTTTTTTCTTTAAACGTTGAAAAGCACACGTTAGCATCAAAGGCGACGTGTGCTTAAAACGCTTAATCATAAGAGACGAACCAACCCTCATATCCCGCAGAGGTACTCGAAGGCTAAATATTTTATATCCTTTACAACCTCTGCCTACTTTTTAAAAATTTGGTTAGAATGGGGCAAAATCGTGTTACATAATGAACTGTTTTTGCCCCAAAATGGCTCATGGACGAAAACATCTCAATCTTTAGTAAAAGCGTCCAGGGGTCCTCTAGTGTTTATGAGCAAAATATTAGAGCAAAAAAGTTTCTATTTTTACTTAATCGGCCAAATCTGCAGTCTAATATAAAAGGCAAGGTGTGCCTAAAAGGCTTATAAAACTTCTGTAATACAGGAACCAGCCCTCATTTGCAACCAAGGAACTCGTAGGCTCTCCACCGTAAAGTTTTGAGAACATTAGCCTACTTTCAAAATTTGGCTAAAATTAGCCAAAATCAAAGTACATAATCCACGGTTTTGGCCCAAAATGCCTCCGGAAAGAAAATAGCTCAACTTTTTGTGAAAGCCTCTAGGGGTCATATTATGTATTGTAGAAAAATATTGGACCCAAAAACCTATGTCAGTTTTCCGACTTCCGCGATAAACGTACTATAGCCTTGAAGCTATTTGTGCCCAAAATGGCTTATAAAACTTTCGTAAGAGAGGAACCAACCTCATATTTATCAATGCTAGCCCAAGGCTTAAGATTGGAAACATTTGACTGCTTTCGAAATTATTGGTCAAAATGGGCCAAAATCGTGGTATATAACCAACGGTTTTTGCCCAAACATGTCTCTGGAATGATAATGGCTCAATTTTTCGTGGAAGCCTCTAGGGGTCATATGATGTTTATTAGCATAATATTAGAGCAAAAAAACCTACTTTTTATCCTTTATGCGAAGAGCACACAGCATCGAAGGCGACGTTTGCCGAAAACGCCTATACATAAGAGAGGAACCAACCCTCTTATCTAGGAGTGGTACTCCTAGGCTAAATATTTTAAATCTTTTACAACATTTGGCTACTTTTGAAAAATTTGGTCAGAATGGGTCAAAATCGTGTTCCATAATCAACCATTTTTGTTCCAAAATGGCTCCTGAACGAAAACAGCTCAATCTTTAGTGAAAGCCTTCATGGGTCATATAATGCTTATAAGCAAAATATTAGAGCAAAAAACCTGCTATTTTTTTTTAATCGGCGAAACTCGCGTTCTTATATAAAAGGCAAGGTATGCCTAAAAGGCTTGTAGAACTTCCGGGGTCCAGGATCCAACACTCATTTGCTACAAAGTTACTCTTAGGCTCTCCACCGTAAAGTTTTGAGAACATTAGGCTACTTTTAAAATTTTGCCAAAATTAGCCAAAATCGAAGTACATAATCCACGATTTTGGCATAAAATGGCTCCGGAAAGAAAATAGCTCAACTTTTTGTGAAAGCCTCTCTGGGTCATATTATTTATTGTAGTAAAATATTGGACCCAAAAACCTATGTTAGGTTTCCGAATTCTGCGATAAACGTACTATAGCCTTAAAGCGACGTGTGTTAAAAATGGCTTATAAAACTTTCGTAAGAGAGGAACCAACCTCATATATATCAATGATAGCCCAAGGCTTAAGATTAGAAACATTTGGCTGCTTTCAAAATAATTTGTCAAAATGGGCCAAAATCGTGGTATATAACCAACGGTTTTTGCCCAAATATGTCTCCGGAATGAAAACAGGTCTATTTAACATGGAAGCCTCCATGGGTCATATGATGCTTATGAGAAAAATATTAGAGCAAAATTCCTACTTTTTTTTCTTTAAACGTCGAAAAGCACACGTTAGCATCAAAGGGGACGTGTGCTTAAAACGCTTAATCATAAGAGAGGAGCCAACCCTCATATCCCGCAGAGGTACTCCAAGGCTAAATATTTTATATCCTTTACAACATGTGGCTACTTTTGAAAAATTTGGTTAGAATGGGCCAAAATCGTGTTACATAATCAACTGTCTTTGCCCCAAAATGGCTCATGGACGAATATAGCTCAATCTTTAGTGAAAGCCTCCAGGGGTCCTATAGTGCTTATGAGAAAAATAGTAGAGCAAAAAACTTTCTATTTTTATTTAATCAGCCAAATCTGCATTCTAATATAAAAGGCATGGTGTGCCTAAAAGACTTATATAAAACTTCTGTAATACAGGAACCAGCCCTCATTTGCAACCAAGGTACTCGTAGGCTCTCCACCGTAAAGTTTTGAGAACATTAGCCTACTTTCAAAATTTGGCCAAAATTAGCCAAAATCGAAGTACATAATCCACGGTTTTGGCCCAAAATGCCTCCGGAAAGAAAATAGCTCAACTTTTTGTGAAAGCGTCTAGGGGTCATAATATGTGTTTTAGAAAAATATTGAACCCAAAAACCTATGTTAGGTTTCCGAATTCCGCGATAAACGTACTATAGCCTTAAAGCGACGTGTGCCAAAAATGGCTTATAAAACTTCCCTAAGAGAGGAACCAACCTCATATTTATCAATGATAGCCCAAGGCTTAAGATTGGAAACATTTGGCTGCTTTCGAAATTATTGGTTAAATTGGGCCAAAATCGTGGTATATAACCAACGGTTTTTGCCCAAATATGTCTCCGGACTGAAAACGGCTCAATTTTTCGTGGAAACCTCTATGGGTCATATGATGCTTATAAACATAATATTAGAGCAAAATACCTACTGTTTTTTCTTTAATCGGCGAAAAGCACACGTTTGAATCAAAGGCGACGTGTGCCGAAAACGCTTATACATAAGAGAGGAACCATCCCTCATAATCAGCAGATGTACTCCATGGCTATATATTTTTAAATCTTTTACAAAATTTGGCTTCTTTTGAAAAAAGTGGTCAGAGAGGGCCAAAATCGTGTTACATAATTAGCGGTTTTTGTGCAAAAATGGTTCCTGAACGAACGACCCAATTTTTTTTGTGAATGCCTCTAGGTGTCATATTATGAGTATGAGCTTTATATTTGAGAAAAAAAAACTTCTATATTTTTCCTTAATCGGCGAAAACCGCACGCTAATATCAAAGGCGGCGTGTGCCTAAAACGCTTATTGAACTTCCGTAATAATGGAAACTCATTCCAACAAAGGTACTCCTAGGCTTTCCACCGTAATGTTTTGAGAACGTTTGGCTACTTTAAAAAACTTACCAAAATTAGCCAAAATCGAACTTTATGATCCACGGTTTTGGTTAATAATGGCTACCGAAGGAAAACGGCGTAAGCCTCTTGGGGTCATATTATTGACTTTAGCAAAATATTAGATTAAAAAACCTATGTTATTTTTCGAAGTACCGCAACAAAACGCACGATTGCCTCAAAGCGACGTGTGCCGAGAAGCCTTATAGAACTGCTCTAAGTGAGGAACCAATCTCATATTCCTTTAAGGTATTGCAAGGCTAAACAATGCAAAGTTTCAACATTTTGCCGTTTTTGAAAATAATGGTGCAAATTGGCCATAATCGAAGTATACAATCCACGGCCTTTGGCCTAATATGGTTCTAGAAAATGTCTTCATTTCTGTTAAATCACCTAGAGGTAATTTTTTGAGTTTTTCAGAACCAAAATCTTATGATTGGTGCCCCGAATCAGCCAGAAACACTTGCTAGTGTCAACAAGTGACGTGTGTCAAAGGGACATAAAACACTCAACACACTTGCGAACCGGCCTCTCATATATTTGTAAAGTTTTGATAATACTTGGCTACTTATTTCAAAGTGATCCAAATTGCCCTAACATTGCTCTGAATAACAGCTCCTCAAATTTGGCTACTTGCAACAAATGAAAAATAAAATCAACAACAACAATAACAACAAACAAGCCTTATTCCCAAATTGATTGGGGGCTAATATGAAAAATAAAATCATATAATTTAAATAAGAAGTACATTATATTTGGTGATGGATAAGTAAAAGTAATATTACATTTAGTATAATAATAAAAAAAAAAAAAAAAACTGTGACCGACGGAAAAGTAGGATTAATGTAATTTAATATGACTGATGGCGAAATTATGAAAATTAGGGAAGTTATGATGATTGAGCTCTACAAAACAGTACATATGTATCCCAAGCGTGAGCCGGTCTCCCAAACTAGTATAAACAGTATTTTGAACCGGATATGTAATTTTTGGGACTTGTAGCTATGCAATCTGTTAGTTGGTTCTCATTTGTGCTATCTCACACAAATCTCTCCAGGAAAGACGCATACACACACTGGTGTGTACATAATGGTGCTGAGGAGTTTAACTTTGGGAGCAGGATTGACCACGTCATTGCCTCTGGCAGTTGCTTGCATAACGTGGATGATAGTGAAGATCATAACTTTGTCGCTTGTCATGTCCAAGAATGTGACATAATGACGGAGTTTAGAAGGTGGAAACCTGGAATGTCATCGAGGTATATGAGTTATTGTAAGCATGTTTCCCTTTGTTACTGTTGACCCAAAAGTTCAGCTGGGTGCCATAACTTTTGATGTTGCTTAGAATGTTGGAACACATTCAACAAATCATATGTGCTACAAATACACAAATATATTAAATCGAATGCTAATCTAGAGTCAATGTAGGGCCGATGGCTGGGAAATCTTCATCTGACCTCCCAGTAGATAGAAAATGGAGAAATAAGTTTAGAATGAGAACTTGGTTATTATTAGAGAAGCATCTACTTAGATGTGATTCTTAGCATTTTGTGGGAGTTGTATACGTGGGATGGTCTGCTAGTCTGCTACAATGTCACTAATGCATCAAGCTATTTGGATCTGTGAAATATTTCTTAACTCAAGTACAAAACTCAAAGGTGAAGGATAAGTTCACAATCACTTCCTCGAGCAGTAGAGTTTATCATAGACCGTGATGTCATTTACTTTCTGCAGTTTTGCCGTCTATTAAATCTATGTTAATTTCCTTCCAAGGAGGCTAATATTTAGGTATTCTGATGCAGTGTCAGTTTTAATGAAACGAAAAACGACGGCAACGCTTGGCTTCAGTGAGGTGTCAAGCCCAGCCATCGAAGAAACCAGTACGACTCTGGATTTTGCTGAAAGTCCAAGACCAACATCACAATCTTGTGATATGTCTAGTGATCCCATGAATGACCCATCATCTTTGCCCTTAGTTGCTTGTCAACATGCCCATTGTTCATCCAAGGATATGCAAGACATGGTCACTGGTAGGCGTGGGCTTATTGGCTCAGCATCTAGTTTACAGCAAAAGAAGAAGACAAAACATAATACTAAATCCCAACTTTCACTGACATCATTTTTCCAGAAAGTTCCAGTTAGTAGTGAAAATGTACATTCTACGAAAAAATTATCTAATGGCCGGGAAAATATGCCCGGCTCTCAGGATTACTCAAAAGAGTTGCCAGAGGATGACCAAGAATACAGCATCCGTGAAACTCCTCCTGCTGAAGACCAGAACTTGTCTAGTTCCAGCATACCTGAAAATGGTAAGACTGTAGCGTTGCTGGAATGGCAAAGGATTCAACAACTCATGCAAGATAGTATACCTCTTTGTGAAGGGCATCAGGAACCCTGTGTCTCTCGTGTAGTCAAGAAGCCGGGTCCTAATTTTGGTCGAAGGTTTCATGTTTGCGCTCGTGCTGAGGTGATCTTTTTATTTCTAGTCTCTTTACCTTACCACAAGGTTTATACAGCATTTGGGATTTTTATGGTTGATAAAAGAAGAGGTGCATCACATATTCACATCCACGAGTCTCATTAGTTTTTCTTTTTCTGCAATTTTCTTCCTTATAACAATGCAGTGCTTTAACCCTCTTTCTGCTGATTCGAATATATATTATTTGGTTCAAAATTCGAGTGAAAATACCATTTTCCTTAATCCTTATAACAAGGTGGTGTTTCTTATAATATGCAGGGTCCTCCTTCAAATCCTGAAACGAGATGTGATTTCTTCAGATGGGCTGGCTCAAAACCAAAGCAGAAAAAATGATGTCAAAATCTTAACAATGCAGTGCTTTGCTTGTGGAAAGATGGGAAACCACTCAAACAGTCGATACACTCATACTAACTGCATTCCTTCAGTGTTACGTATGGAGAATCAAAGGTGTCTTTGTTTTGTCGGGTCTCGTCACCTTCCTTTCAGTTTCTATCCATTGTAGCAGTACGTATACAACAGCTTCCGGGTTTGTTTCCCCCACGCTAATTCCCTCGTACTGACTTTTGTCCCTGGCCGCGGACCAAAATGAAAAAAATGTAACCTGTGTCCTGTAAATTCTGTGTTGTGTAGCCTATAATAGCCAGTATTCCAGTAAGTACATTTCGCAGCTCTCAACTTGGTATGACATTGATATTTTTGTATGAGCATCTCTCTCGTGGTTTTCCATATCCATCAATCAAATGTGCTCGTTCAAAAACAAAACTTGTGGATTATGCTGGGAGATTTATTACATACCTTTCGTTTCATTGAATTTCTGAAAAAGTTGAATTAAACATGAAGAATTGAAAGAAACCGAGTGAGTTTTAAATTGTGTGTTCATATGTTTGACATTTATTTTTTCGAAGTGAAACAAAATTTGCATAAAGATAAACAATTTATTGTAATCACACACACACAGTTGGATGAAATGGATACGCTTCCAATCAGCAATTGAAGTCATTGAAGATGTGAAGTGAATTCGTGGGTGCAACTATTATGCACAAATCTATCAAGTACTAGTTTTACTTATTAAAAACTGATTCGCCCTTGATTCTAATTCTTCAAGCTACAGGTGACATGAAGATTCGATAACATGGTCTGACATATCAATATATATATCACCACCGCATCTTCACTTTTGGTGTTTTCTTCCATACAGTAATTAATTACGTCGTTACCCCTAGAAGTCCAAACTTACACTGAAAATATACTAAATTCAAAAGAAAAAAAATCATCATTCAATCCATAATACTTAATTTTATCAATCTAGTGACCTCTTTATTACCTGTAGTCAAACATAAATAATATTTGACCATATAATTTTGAATCTTATACCTTTTTGGAATGCAAAAAAAATCTTTCAATTTGATTTCCTCCTCAATTTCCACCACTACATAAAAACCCTAAAAAAACGGATAAACCCCTTCTTCGATCTTCCTCCACAATCCTCATCTTCTTTTCAAAAACAATGGAAATTGACGGCATTTGCAAAGGAAGCTCAGATTGCACCGCATTTGGCATTTTTATCGCCATTGTTTTAACCGCATTCTTCCTTAATTACCTTCAACGATGCCTCCAATCTTCTCGTACAAGCTCCTCATCATCAAACAATAACATTCTCCCTTTATACGACAACACCAACTCCCCAAACACCCCACCACCAAACACGCCCTTATCCGTCCACTCCCCACTTTACCGTCATGCCCTGAACTCTCTCCCCTCATCTCCTTACGACCACGATACCCATTCTCGTAATTACAAAAATAATCCCACGTTTGACGAGTCTTCCGATAATAATAATAATATAGAAAGTTGTGCGATTTGTTTAGGTGAATTTGACAAGGGTGAAAGTGTTAGGGTTTTGCCAAAGTGTAAGCACGTGTATCACGTGGAGTGCATTGATCAATGGTTACTTAGGGCTTTGCATTGCCCCGTTTGTAGGATGAGAGTTGTGGATTTTCAACAACATCGTGCTAAGATTTTGAACCCTGCTAGTTCTGTTCAAGTTAGATTTACCAACCATTTTCCGACTGCTAGTGTCATTCTTCTATAGGTACGTACGTAGCCGCTACTTTTAGTGCTCACTTTAAATTAACGTGTGCTTTAAGGAGGCCGTGTTCTTATAAATAAGCGACTCCCTTATTTTTTTTAATGGGAATCTTCAATGTGGGCACAATCAAGGCACGGTGCGCACAGTTTAGATTATAGCTATAGTTATATTAGTGAATGTACAATCTTTAAATTTCATGTACTCACAAAGTCACAATCAATGTTTATTTTATTGATCTTGGAATATATATGGTTATCATTATATGTATACTCAATTGTGCGTCTTTTATATGAGTTTGGTGCCGTTTTAATTGTTGATGTTTAGCATAGTCTTCAACCTCGCTACAAGAATTAAGTTTATAATTTTGTTAGTATTCTCTTAATTATAAATGAGTAGTGTGTTCAAGATTTGATTTGTCAATTTGTCATTGAAATAGATCGATCATGTTCATGCCGATTTTTGTCACATTGATCATGTCTTAGATTGTGTCACATTTCGTGATATCTTCTTTGTTATCGTAGCACAATTTCCGTGGTTTATATAGTGTAGTATTCAATAACTGTTCATAGGAAATTCTAGACATAAACATTGTGTGCAAATGACCCCTCATACATTGTGTGTTTGCCGTTTTCAATTAGTTAATCAGTTGTGACGACTTCATATTTTTACTAGTAATAAGAACAGTTTCTTCTTTTATTGTTATAATTACTATCTAGTGGTATGTAATTGCGTTAGAGAACACTTTAAAGGTTGTTATGACATGCATATTGTTCTCATGAGGGTTGGAATCATATATAGTTAAAGGCCTCTGATTTTGAATTGGAGGAGATTTACAAATTACAAGGAAAGATATAGTTACAAATTACAAGGAAAGATATAGTTAAGAATACAAATTCGAGTTTGAATTTCTCACACATATTCAAAATAATAAACGTAAATATATAATTGATTGGAAACGAAGGGAGCAATATATATGTAGTTTACACTCCATATTAGCTAATTTCTCAACTCTTTGTGGGTGAAAGTAGAAGTATGCAAGGTTGAATTCTAGTGAACAAGTTTTACTAGCTAGACTTCATACATATTTGTGGGAGAGTGTTTGATCTGTGAAGTTAATTGAAGTGGTCTAGAGTTCTTAGGTCCAAAAAATTCTCAAGTTGATGTTTATGTATATATATTAAAGATTAGCCATTTCTTAGCTTATAGGAGTAGTTTCCACCCACGGCTTTAGAACGTATACAATCAAATATTGAACTGGTTTTAATTAGGGGTTTATCTGGTGAATCAAGGTATATGTTCAAATTGATTACTTGAGGGTCTATGTAATGCAATGATGACCTGATGCATGTAAATGTAGTAGATCTTATATATTATGAGATCAACTATATATGTATTTTCCGGAAAATGTTTTGTATTCTCGAACTACTTTTCGATTAGAGAACAATTGTTTCGACGTGCGAGAGTTCTCTCAAGAAATAATTACAATAAATTGCTTACTGAATATAGTAGAGACTGGTATTGTCGATAATTTCTTTATTCATACGTAATTTTGATTTTTCTTTTGAACCGTCTAATCTTTTTATCGACAAAAGAAAAACTAAGGTGCTCCTCAAACTCCAATTAATTGTTTGTATTTGACTTTAGTAAGGGGTGAATTAGTCTTAACACTGGTGTCATTGTGTGGTGTGACACAGGAGGAAGACTTGGTCGTATAAAAACGAAGCTTAGGTAATGGATTGGTGACTACCCCGGTAGATAATATAGAGTTTCTGATATAATCAAGGCATGTATTTTGTCACATATACCCTCAAGAATAATATAGGTACTTCAATGTGTCACATCAATTAGGTCATTTTCATTTTTGTGGAGGTATAAAAATCTCTAGTAATTATTAGTGGCCAGAGGCCACCCATAAACGGGGAATGCCTCTCTAGTAACTAATAAGCTAAGAGTAGTATTAAGTCTCGACTCTTGACGCACTGCAATATTAAATGGAGACTTTTGCTCTTCATGTAGCAACTAGCTAGCAAGTAGTTTTATGAATCAGTAGGTCTTGTGAGATACTGTATCTCAATAGTAATTTACTAGGATGAATGCCCGCGCATTGCCCGGGTCTCTTAATAATGATGTTTATTGTTAGCCGATCCCAAATTATTTTGGGTATAAGACTTGATTGTTCTTGTTGTTGTGGTAGATGTAATAAATCTGAATTATACTCTTATCTTTATGTTGGATGAAAATCAA
>JBBYHQ010000002.1:26423501-26436649 GCA_038382645.1 Spergularia azorica
TACCACAAAAATACCTATATTTAATTAATATTATTTCGATTAATAATATTTAATTGCTTAAACTCTCTAAAAACACTTTAAAAACAATCGGTCGTTGTGGAAGCTTAAAAAAACCTCCTTCAATAATATGGAAGGATTGAGAGACCAACCATGTTATTTACATCGTGACCCGGTTTATATAATTAGTGATTGTTATACTACTTTTGGTAATCGTTTTAGTTAAAAAAAAGACTTACTTTGACACTTAATCTAAGACTTGCAAAAGGATTACTTTATAAATTTTAACTAATTTTATATGACGGGATCCTCCAAAATCATAAATAGTGTGATTTATATTAGTAAATTAATATGATCATTAAAAGTATAATCACCGGTACAAGCAATGTAAAAAGAGTCACTTTGTAATATAGTATAATGATCTCTCAATAAATTATTGAGAGATTGTCTTTTATGAAAATTTGTGTTTATGAAAATACTATTTATATCGTCAATGTTTAATTTGAATATGTACATCATTTGAAACTACGTAAATAGTTTGAAAGAGAACAATTCTAAACTATCGATGTAAGTTTAAGAATTTGAATCTTCCTTGGTGCTCTTGTGGAGGGTGTTAATTCTCTCAACTCGTAATAACTTCCTAGAATTTGGAGTCCAAAAATAAAGGAATGTGACATGAAGCATATCTTCCAATCTACTATTGTCCTCTTGCTGACTCACCAACATGTCAAATTGATCAACTTAATTACAGTTATTATGGTGATATATCTCATTTTTTCACAAAAATATACGCCTAAACTAGCAAAAGCTCCAACTTAACTCCTGATTGGTAAGAAGAGTTCGTCGGCATGCATCATGTCGTCAATCTATTAAACTTTCTACAATTAATGTGTGAAGTGGGCACGAGATACTCCCAATTTAATTATAGGAATTAGAGATGTTAATTAAAAGAGTTGGTGGCTCCTTACGATATTCATTTCCTGCCGTTGTAAGAAATTAGCTTTTTTGAGGAGATATTAAGATTACGACTATCTCAGCAACTAAAAGTTACCTTAACAACTATAACTACCCAAACAGACTCACCAGATACTAGCTTCAAAAGCTCAAAACTACCTGAACAACTACGATGCTACCAAACAGATCGACTTGAATACTCACTTCTGCTATAATCTTAAGATTAATTTCAGGTGCATTTACAAATCTAAAATAGATGGGTTTAACTTATTCGTGAATTTTCCAATGACTCTTAAGGAACTATTTCGAAGTGATCTTGAGTTTGTTCTTTATTCGCTAAACAAAATATATATCTTTCTGAATTTATTTACGATGTTTTATCTCCATTTATCTTTATCATGATGGTTATGACTAAACTTTCTTTGCACTTCAAAGAGAGCAACAAGTGACCAATACTAATAAATACCTATGCTAAACTTTACTCCCCTCAATCACAAACACATCAACAAATACTGTACACAGACGCAATCATAAACACTTAAATTGACTTCTCGATCACTTCATACGAACTTGATTAGCTAACATTTACAATGAAAATACCAAATTTTAAAATCAAGCACAATCAAGTTCAAAAAGATATTTTTTTATATATACTAGTATTTCACAAGAAAATCAAAATAATACTAGTGGCCAAAAGCCAAGTTCCAAGTAGGAGTGTAGGACATAGAATTTAATAGATTTGCCAATTTCAATTTTTGCATTGGTTATCCACAAGGAGGGAGAGAAGGGGACCTTTATTATTTCTTATTTCTAATTTATAATTTTTAATTAAAAATAAAATCAATAAATAATATTTAATAATTATAATTATTCGTCTATAAATAAGAAGCTTATTTGCTCCCCCAAAAATGCTGCGCCCCAACTTGTTAATGAAGCTACACCACACCACACCTGATTCCATGCTCCCTCCTTCTCTCTCCTCCCCAGTCACCTCCCCAAGATTCCTCACCCAATCAAATTCAACCACCGCCTGGTCCACCGTCAACCTCCCTCCCTCTCCTCGCGCCGCCGCCCTTCGCGGCGTCGCCTGCGCATCCGCCACCTGTGTCGTCGCCGAAACCACCGCCCCGTTCTCGTCTTTCTACGAAGTCCTCGGGATCTCCGCCGGCGCCTCCTACGACGAGATCAAGTCCGCTTATCGCCGCCTTGCTAGGTCGTGCCACCCCGACGTCGCCGGCGGGAGAGAGGCTAGTCATAAGTCCGCCGCCGACGCGTTCATCCGTGTCCACGCCGCGTACTCCACGCTCTCCGATCCTGATAAGCGTGCTGATTACGACAGGAATTTGTTTATTCGGCCACCGATGATGGCGGCGCGGTTTAACGGGATATCGGCTAGTCCGGTGTCGCCGTCGTCGTTTTACAGTTCTCCGAGGAGAAATTGGGAGTCTGATCAGTGCTGGTAGGATGGATGGATTGATTAACCAGAGACGGAGTCGGTTTTTCAAACTCGTCTTTCACGATAACTTTACCAGCTGAACTAAATGACCGTGAAATAATTAATTAGATTTTAATTTGAAATGAAAGACTAGTAGGCTGTGTGTTATATGATTATTATATCATGTAACTATGTAAGCAGACAAGTTGTGTGTCTTTGATTGTAAATATGGGGTTGGATTAGATTAGTAAAAATGGTTGTGATTGTAAAATTGTGATGATGAAATTTAAGGAAATGACTAATTAATGTACTCCGTATATTTTTGGATTAGATTTTATGATCCTTGACCTATCAATTTGCACATCATATTTTTGTCTAATTTTTACTTTGTAGCTAGAGTCAATGCTCAATTATTTCAATTTTGATTCTTATGTTGAAGAGGAAAAAACAAAAAGGCGTGTCGAGTCGTAGTTTGCTTAGAATAATCCCAAGTTTGTGTCATTTGCGTCCGTAGTAGACTTGTCTTACCATCCCTCCTCTCTCGTGTGGGCGTAATCACGGTTAGCACCACTCGAGGGGGTGATGTGGTAGTGCTTTGGATATTCGGATGTGGACATGTTTTGCGAGGCCGTGAGAGTGATGAGTTAATGGACAATGGTTAGGAGCTAAGTGACACAAACCTGAAGTAAGTATGAGCATAAGTAAATTTGACCATTATAATTTATAACCATGTTGGTATGATAAACACAAATATTGTCGGAAATAATTCCCCTACACTTATAACTTAACTTCTAGACGTTTGCTTGAATTGAGAGGAAATATGAATATAAGAATTACTGAGGATCGTTTTGAGTTAGATGACCCTACTTGACCATACCTCAAGTTAAACTAATTTGTGCCGGAAAAGAAAGCTCCTAGTATACAATAAATGGAAAACTTTAATCATAATTTGCAAACTTGTGTATTCTTTTCCTCCCAATTGAGAGGAATGCTTCTAGAAATGTTACTTTTGGTGGTACACCTCTCTACTAAATATCTCATTATATCTAATGGTCATGCATCCCACTAAGCTTCTCTTAAAAGCTCCCAAATATAGAAAGCCAATCTAATCAAGGGGTCCTTCAAGGTTAATTATCCAATTAAACTCAAGTTAGTTAGCGATTAAAGGCATGATTAGGGCAGTTAGTTGACCAAAATGAAGGATAATTAATAGTACGAGTAATTGATAAATAATAAGATTAGGATACTTTTATTTTATGTGGAAAAAAAAAAGGATCTAAGTGCTTTGTTAAAGGGCACTGTCGAGATCCGACATGTTGCCTTTAGCTTGTTTTTTGGGTCATTTTTATTATGTTTTTTTTGGTTTCTTCCATCACTTCCTTTATACTAATCTAATGTTAATGTCGTTTTCTCTCTTCCTCTTTAAAACCTTATTATGTGAGTGGTGTGGTGTCGCGGTGCCCACACTCGTTCTAGAACCCTTCTTTTCTAGAAGGCTTATTATGTTTCGTGGAGTATATGATTTTTATGTTGTGGTGATTGATGACTAAACAGTGGATTCTCTACTGGTTCACAGTAGAAGTGATTACGTTAGGGTAGGGTCGTGTGGGGTCAAGTCGAGTAATATATTCGCGACTTACTGTTCAGCACTCTTCCAATCACGATGATTGGAAGAGTGGAACTCATCTTAAGCAAGGCCGAGATTAGATTCGTATCACTTCATCTCTTATTAGGGGTTCTGTGACACAGGCAATACTCTACAAATTTCATTTTGATTTTATTGATATTATCGTGCATTTCATTGTTAGGAGCAGATCTACTATTACACTACTCTCTTTATTGTTTTCTCCTTGCCGTTTTTACACTTGGTTTAAATTCTTCTCACATGTTCAAGTCAAACGTAAAGAATTCAATGAAATAAAGGAATTGTCTTTTCTTACGAATAAAGCAGGTGTAATATTTTAGAAATATATAGTTTTGTTTCTATGTCTATGCCCTAATTTTTCTATGCTCTTGCCGGGTCAGAGCACAAAGAGTGGCCAAAGTCTCAAAAAGGTCGAATCGACCGACAGGTTCTGGCCGTTTTGATCACCTAGTTCACACTGGAGTCTGTACCCTGAATCAGCAAACCCTACACAGTTATGGGACCAAATTGGTTTTAATGTTTGTCAACCCTGGGAGCAGAGTAATCCATGAAGCTATATGTTGAGGATACCACTGTGACGCATGATCCTAAAATACGCATCAACAGACAACCATATGGAATGGCACAATGACTCGATATCTCATATTCCACGAGATTTCGAGTCGATTCTCGGGACATTAACCTGATAAGCAACCAGCATCGTAAATTTCAAGAGAAAGTCCTTCATTGCTGAACCATAATCATACTCCGTGATGTAGACATCAATTGCAATCCAAGAAAAAAATATGGAGCTACTCATCTATAGATTAAAGATGATTTACACAACCGCTGCACTCTAGAGAATTAATTTTCTTAATACCGAGAATCTCTATAGTCCCCTTCAGTTTCTTTGTCTTTTAAGAAACCAAGGAATGCAAGGAAACCGAAAAAGAAAAACCCGCCACTATAGTTACCACCTCCACCACCTCCGCCACCTCCGCCACCACCATCATCACGGGGCGGTAATCCAGTTCCACCATCATCAAGCATTGGTGATTTTTCTTTGCCTAACAAATGAATTAATGATGATCTAAGGGTGAAAAACAGCAACACAGAAGCAGGAAAACTGAAAGCCATGATTCAAGGCTGGTGCTTTACATTGTTGCTAACTTGCTATATATGCATCCTTGTCCAATTTGTATGGAAATTATAATGGAAACAGATAACCAATGCTTATACCATGCTCCGTGTGCTCCCGGGAGCATGATATAATTTGCGACAGACAACATAACTAGTTCAAGAAGTGTGTTACAATTAGCTTAATGCATACTCGCTAAGGAAGCTTACCAGGTACATTTTGAATAACAGAAACCGGCTTCTCTAGCGTTTGAGTCTGGCCTTCTGCTCCACATCTGGCATTCTGTAAAGGAGAAATAGACAATAGGTTTCACAAACATGCCTTCACATAAGCATTTTTATACATGACAAAGATGCAAGTACATGGAACACAATACCCAACAATTTGAGACCCCATGTTAAACAAAAATTGCCCTGTAAATTTTCCTCTAAAATAACAATGTAAAAGAGAACGAACTAATTATGGTGTCAGGCTCACACCCATGCTACGAATGTATACTTCCAAAGGCTCAGTTATCATTATTTACTTAATACTATTTAAACATTTTCACCACCAGACATTTTAGAGCATTATATTGATCTTATTTTTATGTCATTAATCATAATTTATTGTGGACTTTAGCTATATATTAGAGCCTAATACCTACGTTAGTTTCCCAAATTCCACGAAAACACACAAGATAGGCTCAAAGCGACGTGTACTGAAATGGCTTATAACTTCCGTAAGAGAGGAACCAACCTCAAATTTATCAAAGGTTATCGAAGGCTAGCCATTGTAAAGTTTTTACAATATTTGGCTACTTTCAAAAATAGTGTTCAAAATGGGCCAAAATCACGGTAGATAATCCACGGTTTTCTGCCCAAATTGGCTCCGCACGAGAACGGCTCAATTTTTTTGCGGCAGCCAATAGGGGTCATATGATGGGTATGGGCAAAATACGAGCTCAAAATACTCGCGTTATCTTTCCTTAATCGGCCAAAACCGCATGCTAGCATCATAGCCAACGTGTGGCGAAAACGCTTATATAACTTCCGTAAGAGAGGAACCAACCCTCATATATATTATAAATTATAAATACTCCAAAGCTCACCAACTTACAGTTTTGAAAACATTTGGCTACTTTTAAAAAATTGGCGAAGTTTGACCAAAATTGAAGTACATAACCCACGATTTTGGCCCAAACTGGATTTGGAAAGAAAAATGCTCATCTTTTTGTGCAAGCCTCTAGGGGTCATATTATAGACTTCAGCAAAATATTAGAGCCTAGTACCTACATTAGTTTAACAAATTCCGCGAAAAAACGCACGATAGGCTCGAAGCAACGTGTGCCGAAATGGCTTATAACTTCTGTAAGAGAAGATATGAATCACAGGTTATCCAAAGCTAGCCATTGTAAAAAATTTACAATATTTGGCTACTTTCAAAAATAGTGTTCAAAATGGGCCAAAATCATGGTCGATAATCCACGGTTTTCTGCCCAAATTGGCTCCGCAACGAAAACGGCTCAATTGTTTTGCGGAAGCCAATAGCGGTTATACAATGGGTATGGGCAAAATACCAGCTCAAAATACTCATGTTATCTTTCCAAAATCGGCCAAACCCGCATGCTAGCATCAAAGCAAACGTGTGCGAAAACGCTTATATAACTTCCGTAAGAGAGGAACCCACCCTCATATATACTATAAATACACCAAAGCTCACCAACTTACAGTTTTGAAAACATTTGGCTACTTTAAAAAAATTGGCGAAGTTTGACCAAAACTGAAGTACATAACCCACGATTTTGGCCCAAACTGGATTTGGAAAGAAAAATGCTCATCTTTTTGTGCAAGCCTCTAAGGGTCATATTATGGACGTTAGCAAAATATTAAAGCCTAATACCTACGTTAGTTTTCCAAATTCCGCGAAAAAACACACGATAGGCTCAAAGCAACGTGTGCCGAAATGGCTTATAACTTCCGTAAGAGAGGAACCAACCTCAAATTAAGGAAAGGTTATCCAAGGCTAACCAATGTAAATTTTTTACAAAATTTGGCTACTTTCATAAATAGTGTTCAAAATGGGCCAAAATCATGGTAGATAATCCACGGTTTTCTGCCTAAAATGCTTCCGCAACGAAAACGGCTCAATTTTGATGCGAAACCCAATAGGGGTCATATAATGGGTATGGGCAAAATACCAGCTCAAAATACTCGCGTTATCTTTCCTTAATCGGCGAAACCCGCATGCTAGGATCAAAGCAAACGTGTGGTGAAAACGCTTATATAACTTCCGTAAGAGAGAAACCGACCCTCATATATACTATAAATACACCAAAGCTCACCAACTTATAGTTTTGAAAACATTTGTCTACTTTCAAAAAATTGGCAAGTTTGACCAAAATTGAAGTACATAACCCACGATTTTGGCCCAAACTAGATTGGGAAAGAAAAATGCTCATCTTTTTGTGCAAGCCTCTAGGGGTCATATTATGGACTATAGCAAAATATTAGAGCCTAACACGTACGTTAGTTTCCCAAATTCCGCGAAAAAACACACGATAGGCTCAAAGCAATGTGTGCCGAAATGGCTTATAAATTCCGTAAGAGAGGAACCAACCTCAAATTAAGGAAAGGTTATCCAAGGCTAACCATTGTAAATTTTTTACAATATTTGGCTACGTTCAAAAATAGTATTCAAAATGGGCCAAAATCATGGTAAATAATCCCCGGTTTTCTTTCCAAAATGGCTCCGCAACGAAAACGGCTCAATTTTTTTTGCGGAAGCCAATAGGGGTCATATAATGGCTATGGGAAAAATACCAGCTCAAAATACTCGCGTTATCTTTCCTTAATCGGCCAAACCCGCATGCCAGCATCATAGCCAACGAGTGGCGAAAACGCTTACATAACTTCCGTAGGAGAGGAACCAGCCCTGATATATATTATAAATACGCCAAAGCTCATCAACTTAAAGTTTTGAAAACATTTGGCTAATTTAAAAAAATTGGCGAAGTTTGAACAAAATTGAAGTACAACCCACGATTTTGGCCCAAACCGGATTTGGAAAGAAAAATGCTCATCTTTTTGTGCAAGCCTCTAGGGGTCATATTATGGACTTTAGCAAAATATTAGAGCCTAATACCTACATTAGTTTCCCAAATTCCGCGAAAAAACACACGATAGGCTCAAAGTGACCTGTGCCGAAATGGCTTATAACTTCCGTTAGAGAGGAACCAACCTCAAATTAATCACAGGTTATCCAAGGGTAGCCATTGTAAAGTTTTTACAATATTTGGCTACTTTCAAAAATAGTGTTCAAAATGGGCGAAAATCATGGTAGATAATCCATGGTTTTGATACCCAAAATGGCTCCGCAACGAAAACGGCTCAATTTTTTTGCGGCAGCCAATAGGGGCCATATAATGGGTATGGGCAAAATACGAGCTCAAAATACTCGCGTTATCTTTCCTTAATCGGCCAAACCCGCATACTAGTATCATAGCCAACGTGTGGCGAAAACGCTTATATAACTTCCGTAAGAGAGGAACCCACCCTCATATATATTATAAATATACCAATGCTCACCAACTAATAGTTTTGAAAACATTTGGCAACTTTCAAAAAACTTGGTGAAGTTTGACCAAAATTGAAGTACATAACCCACGATTTTCGCCCAAACTGGATTTGGAAAGAAAAATGCTCATCTTTTTGTGCAAGCCTCTGGGGTCATATTATGGAGTTTAGCAAAATATTAGAGCCTAATACCTATGTTAGTTTCCCAAATTCCACGAAAAAACACACGACAGGCTCAAAGCGACGTCTGCCAAAATGGCTTATAACTTCCGTAAGAGAGGAACCAACCTCAAATTAAGCAAAGGTTATCCAAGTTTAGCCATTGTAAATTTTTTACAATATTTGGCTACTTTCATAAATAGTGTAAAAAATGGGCCAAAATCATGGTAGATAATCCACGGTTTTCTGCCCAAAATGGCTCCGCAACGAAAACAGCTCAATTTTTTTGCGGAAGCCAATAGGGGTCATACAATGGGTATGGGGAAAATACCAGCTCAAAATACTCACGTTATATCTCCAAAATCGGCCAAACCCGCATGCTAGCATCAACGCTAACGTGTGGCGAAAACGCTTATATATATTTCCGTAAGAGAGGAACCAACCCTCATATATATTATAAATACTCCAAAGCCCACCAACATAAAGCTTTGAAAACATTTGGCTACTTTCAAAAAATTGGCGAAGTTTGACCAAAATTGAAGTACATAACCCATGATTTTGGCCGAAACTGGATTTGGAAAGAAAATTGCTCATCTTTTTGTGCAAGCCTCTAGGGGTCATATTATGGACTTCAGCAAAATATTAGAGCCTAATACCTACGTTACTTTCCCAAATTCCGCGAAAAACGTACAATAGCATGAAAGCGACGTGTACTATAATGGCTTATAGAACTTAACTAAGAGAGGAACCAACCTCAAATTAATCAAAGGTTATCCAAGGGTAGCCAATGTAACATTTTCACAACGCTTGGCTACTTTCAAAAATAGTGTTCAAAATATGCAAATATCATGGAACATAACACACAATTTTAGGCCGCAAATGGCCCTGGAACGAAAATGGCACAATTTTTTTGTAGAAGTCTCTAGTGGTCATATAACTGGTATGAGAAAAATACAAGAGAAAAATAATTACATTATCTTTCCTTAATCTGCTAACACCACTTGCTAACACCACTTGATAGCATCAAAACCAAAGTGTCGCGAAAACGCTTATATAATTTCCGTAAGAGACGAACCAACCCTCATATATATTATAAATACTCCAAAGCCCTCCACCATAAAGTTTTGAAGATATTTGGCTACTTTCAAAGAAGTGGCAAATTTTGGCCGAAATTGAGGTACATAATCCACGTGCTTGGCCCAAACTGGCGTTGGAAAGAATAATGATGATCTTTTCGTGCAAGCCTCCAGGGGTCATGTTATGGACATTAGCAAAATATTAGAGCCTAAAACCTACGTTTCTCAAATTCCGCGGAAAAACGGACGATATGCTCAAAGCAACGTCTGCGAACTTCCCTAAGAGAGGAACCAACCTCAAATTCATCAAAGGTTATCCAAGGCTAGCTACGGTAAAGTTTTTACAACATTTGGCTACTTTCAAAAATAGTGTTTCAAATGGGCCAAAATCATGGTACATAATACAGGTTTTAGGCCCGAGATGGCCCTCAAACGAAAATGGCACAATTATTTTGTGGAAGCTTCAAGAGGTCATATAACCGGTATGAGCAAAATACCACAGAAAAATACTTGTGTTATCTTTCCTTAAATAACCAAAACCACTTGCTAGCATCAAAGCTAACGTGTGGCGAAAACGCTTATATAATTTCCGTATGACAGGAACCAACCCTCATATATATTATAAATACTCCAAAGCTCTCAACCATAAAGTTTTACAAAAATATTTGGTTACTTTAAAAAGAGTGTCGAACTTTAGCCAAAATTGAAAAATGCTCATCTTTTTATGAAAGCCTCCAGGGGTCATATTATGGATTTTAGCTAAATATTAGAGCCTAATACCAACGTTAGTTTCCAAAATTCCCAAAAAAACGCATAATAGGCTCAAAGCGACGTGTGCCGAAATGGCTTATAGCAATTCCCTAAGAGAGGAACCAACCTCAAATTCATCAAAGGTTATGCAAGGCTAGCCAATGTAAGGTTTTTACATTTGGCTACCTTTCAAAAATAGTGTTCAAAATGGGTTGGCGTCATGGTTGATAATCCATGGTTTTTTTGCCTACAATGGCTCTCCAACGCAACGCTCGATTTTTTTGTGGAAGCCTCTAAGGGTCATATAATGGGTACGAGCCAAAATACCCCAGTGATCTTTCCTTAATTGGCCAAAACCGAATGCTAGCATCAAAGCCAATGTCTCACGAAAACACTTATATAATTTCCGTAAGAGAGGAACCAGTCCTCTCATAAATTACAAATACTCCAAAGCTCTCCACCATATAGTTTTAAAAACATTTGGCTACTTTCAAAAAAGTGGCGAACTTTAGCCAAAATCGAATAATCCATGGTTTTGGCCCAAACAGGCTTTGGAAAGAAAAATGCTCATCTTTTGGTGCAGGCCTCCAGGGGTCATATTATGGATTTTAGCAAAATATTAGAGCTTAATACCAACGTTAATTTTCAAAATTCCACGAAAAACGCAAGATATGCTCAAGGTGACGTGTGCCAAAATGGCTTATAGTAATTCCTTAAAAGAGGAACAGACCTCAAATTCATCAAAGCTTATGCAAGGCTAGCCAATGTAAAGTTTTTACAACAATTGGCTACTTTCAAAAATAGTGTTCAAAATGGGTCAAAATCATGGTCGATAATCCATGTTTTTTTTTTACCCAAAATGGCTCTCCAACGTAACGGCTCAATTATTTTGTGGAAGCCTCTAGGGGTCATATAATGGGTATGAGCCAAAATACTAGAGCAAAATACCCATGTTATCGCCAAATCCGCATGCTAGCATCAAAGCCCACGTCTCACGAAAACACTTCTAAAATTTCCGTAAGAGACGAACGAACCCTCATATCAATTAAAAACACTCAAAAGCATCCACCATAAAGTTTCGATAATATTTGGCTACTTTCAAAAAATTGGCTAAGTTTGGCCAAAATTTAAGTACATAATCCATGGTTTTGTCCCAAACTAATTTAAAAAAGAAAACGGATCATCTTTTTGAGCAAACCTCCGGGGGTCATATTATGAACTTTAGCAAAATATTAGAGCCTAATACCTATATAAGTTCCCCAAATTCCGCAAAAACCCCACGATAGGCTCAACGCGACGTGTACCAAAATAGCTTATAAAAATTCACTAAGAGAGGAACCAACCTCATATTCATCAAAGGTACTCCAAGGCTAGAAACAGTAAAGTCTTTACAACAATCGGCTACTTTCAAAAATAGTGTCAAAATAGGCGAAAATCATGGTACATAATTCACAGTTTTAGTCCCCAAATCGCACTGGAAAGAAAATGGCACAAATTTTTGTGGAAGTCTCTAGAGATCATATAACCGGTATGAGCAAAATACCAGAGCAAAATACCTACATTATCTTTCCTTAAGCGGCTAAAACCGCTTGCTAGCATCAAAGCTAACGTGTGGCGAAAACGCTTATATAACTTAGCAAGAGAGGAACCAACCCTCATATATATTATAAATACTCCAAAGCTCACCAACATAGAGTTTTGAAAATATATGGCTACTAAAAAAACTGGCAAAGATTGGCAAAAATCGAAGTACATAACCCACGGTTTTGGCCCCAACTGGCTTTAGACCCAAAATGGCTTTGGAACGAAAATGGCAAAATTGTTTTGTGGAAGACTCAAGAGGTCATAGAACCAGTCTGAGCAAAATACCGGAGCAAAAATCTACGTCATCTTTCCTTAATCGGCTAAACCGCTTGCTAGTATCAAACCCAACGTGTGGCGAAAACGCTTACATAACTTCCGTAAGAGAGGAACCAACCCTCATATACATTATAAATACTCCAAAGCTCCCCGACTTAAAGTTTGCAAATATTTGGCTACTTTCAAAAAATTGGCGAAGTTTGACCAAAATTGAAGTACATAAACCATGGTTTTGGCCCAAACTGGTTTTGGAGAGAAAAATGTTCACCTTTTTGTGCAAGCCTCTAAGGGTCATATTATGAACTTTAGCAAAATATTAGAGCCTAATACCTACGTTAGTTTCCCAAACTCCGCGAAAAAACACACCATAGGCTCTTGCTGAAATGCCTTATAGTAGATCACTAAGAGAGAAAATCAACCTCAAATTCATCAAAGGTAATCCAAGGGTAGTCAATATAACGTTTTTACAACATTTGGCTACTTTCAAAAATAGTGGTCAAAATGGGCCAAAATCATGGTACATCGATGCGGGAGCCAAGCAAGAATCGAGTTATGGAGTCTTCCTAAATTCATTCTAGCTTAGAGTTTTCCTTATTTCCTT
>JBBYHQ010000002.1:26436749-26451877 GCA_038382645.1 Spergularia azorica
GGGCGACAAACTCATGCGTGAGTACTAAATCCTTTGCGGAAGATCGAATTAAGGGTTGCGACTCTTTGAATTCGGCAGGTTCAATTACTTGCGGGTATTGAATCATATCATACATAATACTCGGTTTTAGGCCCCAAATGGCCCAGAAACGAAAATGGCACAATTTTTTTGTGAAAGCCTCAAGAGGTCATATAAACGGTGTGAGCAAAATACAAAAGAAAAATACTTACGCTATCTTTCCTTAATCGGCCAAAACCGCTTGATAGCATCAAAGCCAAAGTGTGGCGAAAACGCGTATATAATTTTCGTAAGAGAGGAACCAACCCTCATATATATTATAAATACTCCAAATCTCTCCACCATAAAGTTTTGAAAATATTTGGCTACTTTAAAAAAAAAGTGGCGAATTTTGGCCAAAATTGAAGTACATAATCCACGTTTTTGGCCCAAACTGGCGTTGTAAAGAAAAATGCTCATCTTTTTGTGCAAGCAGGAGTCATATTATGGACCTTAGCAAAATATTAGAGCCTAATACCAACGTTAGTTTCCAAAATTCCGAGATAAACCCACGATAGGCTCAAAGTGACGTGTGCCGAAATAGCTTATAAAAACTTCACTAAGAGAGGAACCAACCTCATATTCATCAAAGGTACTCCAAGGCTAGTGACTGCAAATTTTTTACAACAATTCGCTACTTTCAAAAATAGTGTTCAAAATGGGCCAAAATCATGGTACATAATTCACGGTCTTAGGCCACAAATGGCTCTGGAAAGAAAATGCCACGATTTTTTTGTGGAAGCCTCTAGAGGTCATATAACCGCTATGAGCAAAATACCTACGTTATCTTTCCTTAATCGGCCAAAACCGCTTGCTAGCATCAAAGTGAACGTGTGGCGAAAACGCTTATATAACTTCCGTAAGAGAGGAACCAATCCTCATTTATGTTATAATACTTTAAACCTCTCCACCGTAAAGTTTTGAAAATATTTGGCTACTTTTGTTATGGTCAAATTGGGCCAGTGTCATGGATTATAAAAAATCGTGTTAGCCCAATTTTGGATGATCTTTCTGAAAATAGAAAAATACACTCAAAATATTACCATGGAAAACATTGGAGTGACCTTGTTGGTTACGAGGGCAGATTCTTCTATAAGGGAGGTTTTTCAAACCCCTAAAGTAAACATCACCTATTTTGGCTATCGTGCCTTCTTTTGCCAATTTTGAGATCTACCGTAGGTTTTTGGCTCCAATAGTGTTTGCTAATAAAGTGATATCCATACTATAACCTCTAGGTAGAAAAAATTTGATCCATTTTTCTTCCGGGGCTATTTTGGACCAAAAATCGTGGATTATGTACTTTAATTTTGGCCAATTTTAATTTTTTTCCTTATAAAAAGCTAAATGTTCTCAAAATTTTACCAAGGACAGCCTTGTAGTGCTTGTTAGATATGACTTATGAGGGCAGGTTTCTGTCTTAAGAAAGTTTTTCAAGCCTTTTCAGCATACAGTAGTTTTTTTTTTTTTTTTTGATAAGTAAGATAGGATATCCATATATTCTAAAAGACGCCAAGGGGGTGACTCCCATATGCAAAAAGACACCTAAAGGGATTAAAGGAGATACCATAAGTTGTTGGTTCAAATATTGTACTACAGCCCATAAAATTACCTCCATGAGCTCCATAAATATTGCAATGGTTATACCATACTCCCGGGAGCACAAGAAATATGGTGGTCCTTCTCACAATAAAAGAGTTAGGACCACACTAACATTATTTAAAACTTATTAAAGTGTGGTCCCTACTCCTTTATTGTGAGAAGGACCACCATGCTCCTTGTACTCCCGGGAGCATGGTATAATTTACCTAAAGATTGGAGTCGTTTGGGGTCATATTGGATCTAAAATTGTGAATTATGAAGTTAGGTTTTCGCCAAATTTCTACCACTTTTGTGATAAAAACCAAATTTTGTCAAAAGTTCACCATGGATAGCCTTTGAGTGCTCGTGAAGATTTTTCCAGTTGCAAAGTTCATTAAGTCCCATTGGCATTCGCCTCCAATTGTGGCTAGTGTACGTCTTTTCGCTGATTTTCGGACCCACCATATTTGGGATCTAAAATTTTGCTAGCCCATAAAACTATCTCTAGGAGCATCCACAGAATTTTACACCGTTTTTAGGCATGAACAGAATTTGGGCCCACAAATCTGGATTATCTACTTCAATTTTCGCCAACTTTGACCTCTCTTTCAAAAGTAACCAAATGTTCTTTTTTATGATTTCTACAGTCGACACAAAAGTGACAAAACCTAAGGAAGGCCACAATTAATTTCGAGGCGAATCGGCGACGACGACATGGGGGCTCTAGAGCATGTCTAGAGACTAGAGACATGTGTTATAAACTTCAAGTTTGTGATTTGGGACATTATTGGGCAGCAGAGCCAAATTCTAAATAACTTTTCAACATGAACTTATACTCAGTGGTAGACTACCCTTCCCCATTGTCGGGACTTAGTTTGCTCGTCTTACAATGTTTTGGTCCTTTGTACTTATACTTTCATGTCCTCTAATTCATCCCCATGTATGATATCCAAAACGAAAATTAGAAAAATAAATAATTGGATTAGTTGTTTATCCAACTCCTCCTTATATGGTAAGACTTCCAAGAGAACAGATTTGGCACATAAAATTCAGCCCCATCTCATGAGGTATGACAAAACCTCCATGGCTAGACGACCTGTAAAGTAAATCAGCCACTAGTTGTCCGTCAATTTCACCAAACACAACACACATCCATCTCATAGCTGTCATTCTGTCAACATGTAACATACTTTTCATGGCAAGTCTTTTAAAATCCTAGTTACCGTGACACTGTAGCTATTAAAGTGTAGGTCAGTCAATGCAAAGAGGCGCAGAGCTTAAAAGTTCAAAGGCAAAAAGAGATCCCTGAATTCAAAGAAGAAAATCTTACCAGGGCAGATGAGCAAACCAATGACGTCGAACGTGCAGGACCAGATAACGGGTTACTACTAAAAAATAGTGATAGCTTATCAAGCCTCTTCACTTGCTGCTTCCGGTGCAAATGAACAGAGACCGCATGTGTTGCACCGTTGTCGAGATTGACCTCACGTCTCACTGTAACAGGATGTTCTCAAATTAACAGACAACTACATTTAAAACCAATGAATAAAAAAGATATCCCTAATTTACTTGCCAGAACAATATCTTATTACAAGATATTGGACAAGAAAGCAGTGTAACCACGAAGGCATACGAAGGGCACATGTAGAATAGGTTTTCAAGCAAAAGGAAAGAAATGAAAACGCATTCTTTCTAATCGAAAGAGAACATGAGGCCTCAGGGGTGCGACCTATAATTTCTAGAAAGACATATCAAATGATCCCCTCCCCTCCCCTCCCCCCCCCCCCAAAGATCATCATTTGAAACACTTTTCAATCAAATAAACAAATGTAAATTCCTAATGGCAGACTGCAAACAAATTAGGAAAATTAAACGAGAAAATGCGTACCTTGAGGCAACAACACTGCATTAACACCAGCAGCCGCACTCAATGAAGATATCGCCATATGTAATATACATCAAACTTTGACCTGAACAAACAAGCAAACCAAATTTCAAAATCAGCCAAAAAGCAACATAGAAACCTCGAACAACGAGAATCAATTAACACAATCCGTTGCAATATATTTAAATCCCGAACACTCATCTAATTAGCCACCTCCACATTTATAGTTTACTCCGTACGCAAAATTCACACTCTTTGTTTTCTAGATACCAATGTTTCACAATGTCAAATCAGAGGGTCGAAAGTTAACAACATAGTCTCCTGATCACCCCTCTTCCAAACCCTAATCGACACTTTGTCCAAACCGGTGAAAGGACATTATTCACACTAATCACCAAATTCTGATTGCTTAATTCTGTTACCAGTATCAACCCCACCCCACCAATTTAATCAGTAAGTTTCCAAATTTCATCAGAACATAATTCACATTCTTCAAACACATGAAAAGGTCAGCCCGGTGCACATTGGCGTCCCCGTAAAACGAGAATCCGGAAAAGGGTCCCACCACGAGGGTTTTCAAACATACACACAAAAAAAAAAAAAGAAAAAAAAATCACAAATTGGGGAAAAAACAAAATAAAATAAAAAATTCGCAAGCATACAACCAAGAAATTCGAAATTAATCGTGCAAGTGAGATAACAATCTCGAATTAACAACAATATACAATCAATTAAACAATCGATTAATAAAAAACACAGTAAATTCAATTTGATAAAGTAAAACAGTAACAAATTCGAAATGAGGGTAAAAAGGTCGCACCAATTAACAAAATTCAAAAGAAACGGGATGACGAATTGAGAGAGGTGGGCCACGTGGCGGTTCTAGGGCGGTTTCGGAAAAAGGTGCGGCCGGGCGGCGGAGATGAGGTGGCGACACGGCGGAGCGAGAGGAGTTAGGCGGATTTGTCGAGCACCGATGATATAGAGTCCATTACATTGCGTCTTTGGGCCGTGAGCGTTGGGCTTCGAAATTTTAATTTTACCGATTGGGAAATCATCTTGTTTATGAATTGTCTCGAGTTCGAGTCTTTATATCTCAATTTTCGTCAAATTGGATTCATTGTTCCGAGGGTGACCGTAAAAAAAAAAAAAAATTTCAATATACCCTTGAGATTTCCGAAATTTTCAGGTATAGCGCTCTGGTTTTCGAGCTGTCCAGCGTGCCCCTGAGGTTTACAAAATGTGTTTTACAAAATGCCCCAGGTGGTTGTCGGTGATGGGGTGCGGTGGGGCATGGGCTGCGTTGGGTGGGTGGCGGGGTTGGGGAGGGAGGTGAGAGAAGATATTTTTTTTTTTAAGATTATGTTATTATTGGTCAATTTGTTAAAAAAAGTCAAATTTCATCAATATAGTTAACGGTGTTAGAGTCCGTTAGTGAAAAACACAAAAAAAAAAAAAAAAACCATTTTGCAAACCTCAGGGGCACGCTGGACAGCTCGGAAATCAAAGGGGTATACCTGAAAATTTCGGAAAGCTCAGGGGTATATTGGAAAATTTTCCAAAAATAAAAAGGCCAAAGGGAAGAAAAACTTCCTTATAGCAAACCTTATTAAGAGTAATAATCTAGAGCTGATCAAATGGCCCAGGCCCGATAGGCCCAAAGCCCGCAATAATATGGGCCGGACTTGGGCCAAGCTCGTAGCCTGAAATTTGGCCCGGTCCGGCTCGCTTTTAAAAAAATGCAAAAAGTTTCAAGTTTATAAACCTTACTTATGTAAACTACTATTGTAAATGATGTCGGATTATGACGAATTTGGTAATTAAAGTACTCAATGTAGCAAAATTTGGCTAAAAAGAGTAAATAAAGTATATTAAAATAATAAAAATATTAATATTAATAAGATAAAATATTGTAGATAATGACAACAACACCAAAAATCTCTTTTAAAGTGTATAATAGTTTATTATTAAACTAAATACGTAATAACTAGATAATATTAATGTGCAAAATGATCAAAAACGTAATAATTAGGTACTACATAATTTTTTTAAAAAGCCCGACACGGCCCAAAGCCCGCTTGGCCCGAATGGGTCGGGCTTAGACAGACCAACTAGGCCAGAATAGAAGGCCCGGTCTGCCCGCACAATGGGCCTACTTTTTTACCCTAAGCCCATCCCGACCCAGCTCATGATCACCTCTATAATAATCGTTATCGTCTCGAACTCATCGATTATAGACTCCCCATATATCAAATGGCTTATACGAGGGTATTATGTACAAAACTACTACATGTCTACTTTGTGGCTTCCACGTACAAAATCATACACAATCCTTTGTAAAGATTTTTTTTTTTTTTTTTTTTTTTTTTTTTTGAGGTGGAAAATTTATTTGTTATCCTATTATTGGTGAGACAAAATTCAAATAATTGTTTAAAATGTACAGGTACAAATACGTGACACCATGCTAACAAATCATTTTGGGGCCATGATATGATGAGTATGAAAAATAGTCATATTACGAGTAGTAGTATTGTCTTGTAGCTTATGAGAAGTAGGTGTGCATTTTCCTTCATCAACCGCAAAGTGAGTCCAAACGTACTGATAAATTTGTTTTGATTGATAGGACGGTTTACATCTCAAAAAATGAAATTGATGAGGTCACTGTTTTTTTTATCAACTTTTTTATGGTAAACAATTTTATGCCATATGCAATTTTAGATTTATGTGATGATTATAATGTTGTTTTTTTGGGGTGGTAATGTATGTACTAGAAACCTTATGAAGGTGAGCTTCTATGAAATGAAAGACATACTGATGAAGACCCAACATTGTTGCATGGGGCTCAATTTGAAGTAGTATGTATATGTACACAATCAAGTACAACGTATTCGCTCAATGGAGAGACTACAAGAACTCGTGCATGCACAGTTCGTTATTCCCTTAATTAAGACATTATGAAGTACACTATATGTGGTTGGGTCACAAAGATAACAAGGTCGAAAAATTAGTACACTAAAAACTAAACGAGAAGCAATTGTAACTAAATTGCTGAAGTTTGGACTGGTGTTGATCAAAATTAAAGCAGGGAATCGTATTCAGGAGTTACTCCTATAATTATTGCAGATCTAAGGCAGCTTGTTTGACAAGCACATACACTTGTAATTTGTAGATAACATTTGGTCATTTCTAGCTAATACAATCATTATCAAACATAATGTAAAGTATGTAGGACTATATAAAGTATGTAGGACTATAGAAGTGTCTTCTTTCAGCTGTCAATTTATGCATACAATACGGTCGTTGTCATTATTTCGATTGGGAAAGGGATTAGCTACACGAATTTCCTAAATCAAGTAAACAAAGAGGACTTCAGATAGAAAGTACAAATGAAGAAATGATCATCTAGAGTGCCAATTTCACGATTGACGAAGTAATCATGTAAAATATATACGACCTTAATATGCAAATGCATATCTAATTGAACAACTTCGGATATATAGACTTAATCTTTGTTTCCCTATTTAATGAATTTTGCCTCTTTACTCATTCTCATTCTATTTATTTATTGTAGTCCTACATGTTTCGATCAAATACACTAAATTATTAGAGATCAAACTACGACCTATCTTGATGAATATTTCCTGGCCGCCTTAGCTGAGGTTGTTTATGCCCAATTGTTACTCCGTACAATTTTAGCACATCAATTCAAGGATAATGTGGTCGTGATAAAGAGTCGGAAGTTTGCAGGAGAGGCTTGAACTTCAAGTATTATTCACACCTAAGTAGTACTATTTGAAACATGAAAGGCCAGGCCTCTTAATTTTGTCATTTGTAAAAGACTCCAAATGCCTTGATTATGCTAAAGATTGCTCATTGTTGTGCTGTGCCATCATATATATGCTTAGCTTTAGCGCAAATTCAAACTACTCGTGCGTGTATTCTAAAGCTAAGCTTTTGCATATCTCCAAAAGCCATTTTTTTTTTTTTTTTATTATGAGGACACCATTATTCCAAGCTATCTATACAAAAAAAGGTATGAATAACATCCTTACTGACTAAATGCTCATCAAGGTCTGAATAATGTCCGATGTTCAAATATATAACGAGTGTTAAATCTTATAATTAAATAATGAAATCATTAATTAGCGTCATTTTGTATAGTAGTACGTACGCATATTACTCTAGCTTGAAAGTAGATTGTCATCACAAAACCACAAACTAGCCAATGTACGCACTAATAATGTATGAAGTGTATATATATGTAATACATGCATGTCACAGACACATTTCTTGCTAAGTTGCTAGCCAATGTAGCGTATATTATACATGCGGCAAACACATTTAAGCAATGGTATATATAGTAGTCTTTCGGAAAGGACTTTTGCTTTGAGGAAGTATCATTGCATGTGTATTGGTCTGTAAACTTTCATCTTCCCCGAATCCCGATTGACCCTTTAGTAGTTTTGTATACATACACACCTTTGATTGTATATGATCTTTATTTACCCACTTTTATCGTCGTAATTTAACAATCATGTAGTATATCGTAAAAATGCGATCTAGCTTAGCATATAAAGCCGTCGTTGATGGCAAAACTGGCAGAGCCAAGCATGAATAAAACACATCGATCAATATCAAACTATCAAAGCCACATCTATCTATATGTAGCTTCCTTTACAAATAGAATAAAATGGTAGGGTTATTTAATTTGCCATATTTGAAATGCAACGACAACAGAAGTCCTTTTTCCTCCTGTAACATTTGGTGATACGGAGTGCTAGATACCGTGTTTAAATGCGAGTCTACAATAACGAACCGATTGGAAATCTCTGAAATCGTTTCTTTATAATGTCGGTTAGAGTTTACTATACATATGCATCCATCTATGCATGGTTTACTAAATAATACGGAGTAGCATATATAGTATAATACGGTGTATAAAGATAAAACTAAAATTAGAAATACATACAAAACGAAGATATTATAAGCAAGTTGTATGTAAATTTAAACGATTATCCTATTAATCGAGTGTAATTTTAGATAATCCTCCGGAGTTTAATTTTCAACTCTACAGTACTCGATCTACGAGGTAATCCTAATTAGTTCACGACAGAAGTTACATGCATTGCAGCAAATGGCAAGATCAATAGATCATGACATATATAAAAACAGAGACCAACAAATTAAAGTCACAAGCAGCAAACTGCACCATTGCATGCATTGTGGTGCGCAGACCTTCGGGCTCATGAAAAACTTGTCACATGCTAATAAGAAGTCTACGAGAGACCCTGAGAACCATGCACGTCGTATGTGGGGAGGGTGGTTTCAGCGACGGCTATGTAGCGTGTAGCTGAAGCTGAAGCTGCCGAGAGCATACAAATGAAGTGCATGTATATATGAAGGGGACATTTCACACATTTGGCTGCCACTGCAATCCAACATCTTAATAGAGAAGTCGACTAGTATAGTTTCGTGATACAAGGGTTTAAGACCGCCTTACAATATATTGGTCTAATGTCAAAGTAAATTTTTCCTTTTAGGTTAAATATATGACTACATTTTATTTGTTTTTGATCTCACAATAAATTAATTAAGAAGAGACTATCTTACAAAAAATTAATTACTCGATAATCTAATACGAGTACAAACAAGTATTTCCAAAGATCCGCTACAGTTTGAGCCTGCTGTAATAAGACTAATAACTTGACAGAGCTTGCCATTCCTTGTTTATTTGTTGGCTGTTGTACGCCTTATAAAATGGACTAGTTCAATGATCATCTTCCGCAAATTGACTCTGTAATATCTCTGCATTATTATATAATGGCTGCTTATTAAGCAATATATACTTCCGTAAACAACAAAAGTTGGTAAATTGTAACCACTAAATGATCAAGCACAACTTAGTCAATAGGAGTACATCCGGAACGAAGTAGTCTCAACTTGGTGGCTAGTAAGTTATTGCTACAATAATATGATCATCTCATTATTATAATTTTATTAATTAAATTAATAACATCATGCATACTAGTATAGTAGTATATGCCTAATCTTAGCACCACTACTAAATAATTACAGTCACCAAAATATTTGATTTGATATATCTCAATAGTCAATACACTATACTATGTCGTTACTTTGTTGGGACGTACGGCTAGACCAAAACATACATGAATCAGTCATATACTCATATCCTAACATATGCTTAACAGAGATTATATCCTAATTCTAGTTAGTAAGGAAAAGGATGAGAGTAACTCACTGATTTTATCCTTTTTGTTGTTGGTTACTCGATCTATATGAGAGTAACTCACTGATTTTACGTACATCATACTTCATAGATACAGCGCAAAATATGTCGATCTCTTAAGAGGTAATTTTAACCAAAGATGCGACAGAAAAGAGAATTTAATTGTATAATTCTTCCAAACAAAATTATCACGAGTTAAACAACACCCCCAATGACACAACAAACCAACAACAATCATGCATGATCACTCAACATACACCATCTCTATCTCTATTGTTCATAAAACACTAATAAAAAGAACCAAAAGACAAACACACCCAACAAACCAACAACTCAACAAGCATATGCTCTCACTATTCTCTATTTCTCGTAGATTGTTAACCTTTCATTTCTATTTCTTTCACAAATTCAAATCAAACATTAAACCGGAAGTTTAAAATACAACCCACATCTGGTAGGCAAAGGAGTAGTGTGGACTGTGGAGTATATTATAAGTTTTCAATACAAATAGAACCGCGTTTGACTGTGTCTCACACCCTCTTTTCTTTTTTTTCTTTTTCCTCTTTTCCGGGCCACCTTTTCCCCAAATTCCCCAAACTTCAACTCTCCCAGTCTTTTGACCTTCTCTCTCCTCTTTACTCAGTCTGCTTGCCCACCTCCTTTATTTCTGAAATTCCAATACCCCACTTTTTTTACCCAATTAACTCTGAAATTTTTCCATGATTTTGCATCAAAACAAGATGAATTTCTTGTTCACACAGCCATTTTCGAAGCATTAGTGGGACCCCCACACCACCAACTTAGATCGATCTCCAGCGTAACAATTACACCAACTCCATTAGTCCACTACTTCTTCTTTTTCTCAATTCTCTCTGCCTTCATTGCGGCATAACGTCGAACACCTTCCGGGTCAACCCCCATTTTCCAGCGTGATCAATACGATATGGGTGATGTGATAAAGCAGATCTTGTCACGGCCGGTACAATTGGCAGACCAAGTGATAAAGGCTGCGGAAGAAGCGGCGTCGTTCAAGCAAGAGTGTGCGGAGCTAAAGGCAAAGACGGCAAAGTTATCCGACCTGCTCCGTCAGGCCGCTCGTTCAAGCTCCGAGTTGTACGAGCGGCCTACACGTCGGATCATCGACGACACGGAGCAGGTGCTTGACAAGGCGTTGTCCTTAGCACAAAAGTGCCGGGCCAACGGGCTTCTCAAGCGGGCCTTCACCATCATCCCCGCCGCCGCCTTTCGGAAGATGAACTTCCAGCTCGACAGTTCGGTCGGCGATATCTCCTGGCTTTTGCGGGTGTCCGGCGGTGCCGGGGATGATGACGTTGGTGGGGGCTACCTCGGGTTACCCCCAATCGCGGCCAACGAGCCTATATTGTGTCTTATCTGGGAACAAATCGCGATTGTTTCAATGGGTCCTGTCGATGAACGGGCCGACGCCGCAGCGTCGCTTGTCTCCCTGGCCCGAGACAACGATCGGTACGGGAAGCTGATCATCGAGGAAGGCGGCGTGGGGCCGCTTTGTAAGCTTGTGAAAGAAGGGAAAACGGTTGAGGGACAAGAGAACGCGGCGCGGGCTATTGGGTTATTGGGCCGGGACCCGGAAAGCGTGGAGCACATGGTCCATGCTGGGGTGTGTGCTGTGTTCGCCAAGGTTCTGAAAGATGGGCCCATGAAGGTTCAAGCAATGGTGGCGTGGGCTGTGTCTGAGCTGGCAGCTCATTACCCCAAATGCCAAGACATTTTTGCTCAGCATAATGTGATTAGGCTTCTTGTTGGTCATCTTGCGTTTGAGACTGTCCAAGAGCATAGCAAGTATGCTATTGTTAATAAGACCATCTCTATTCATAATGCGGCCGTTTCCGCCATGGCCAATGCCAGCTTAAATGGTAAGGCTGCTGCTGGTTTTGGTGCCGGTGTTGGTTCCGCTGGTGCTGGTGATGAGGAAGAGAATTCCTTGATCACTCATCCGCTTGGTAAAAGAAGCATGAGTCCTAGCAGGTTGTCTAGTATTGTAGCAACCGTGCAGGCGCAATCCAAGGCGAAAACTAACCCTGCTCAACCAAGTTCTCCTACTGTCAATGGGAATGGTGTTGCGACTGTGATTGCAACCAACAATGGGAATGGGAAATTGAGCGCGAGCCACCACGCGAGTCTGGCGGGGAGCAAGGCAAGGGAAAGGGAATTAGAGGATCCACAGGTGAAGGCGAGTTTGAAAGCAATGTCAGCAAGGTCGTTGTGGCATCTTGCAAAGGGGAATCCGGCAATTTGCCGTAGCATATGTGAGTCGCGTGCATTGTTATGTTTTGCGGTGTTGTTGGAGAAAGGACCGGAAGATGTACAATACAACTCTGCAATGGCTCTAATGGAGATAACCGCGGTTGCTGAGAAAGACTCAGAGCTAAGACGGTCTACATTCAAGCCTGTTGCGCCTGCTTGCAAAGCAGTTGTGGATCAGTTTCTTAGGATCATCGATAGGGCGGATTCGGACCTGTTAATCCCCTGTGTAAAGGCAATTGGGAACCTTGCTAGGACATTCAAAGCGACCGAGACCAGGATGATCGGACCTCTGGTGAAGCTGCTGGACGAGAGGGAGGCTGATGTGTCGAGGGAAGCGGCCATTGCACTGACCAAATTCGCAGGGATTGAGAATTACCTGCATGTGGATCATTCCAAGGCTATAATTGCTGCAGGAGGGATTAAGCATCTGGTGCAGCTGGTGTATTTTGGTGAGCAGATTGTGCAAATCCCGGCATTGGTGTTGCTGTCATATATCGCCCTGCACGTGCCTGATAGCGAGGAGCTTGCGCAGTGTGAGGCGCTCACCGTGTTGGAGTGGGCATCAAAGCAGTCTCACATGGTCCAGGATGAGAATAGAGAGACATTGTTGCTTGAAACTAAGAGCAGGTTGGAACTTTACCAGTCTAGAGTTTCAAGGTAACAAAAAAAAATTTACCCAACTTTTGCCTCTTGAAACTACACAGTAAAAAAAAACAGAAGAAGGTGAATATATTTATTCATTTTGTGTATCCGTCTACTTTTGCTTTTGTCTCATAATTTTATTAATTGTTTCAAACAAGTTTTGTATTACTGTATCTTGTAGTAGTAAATTTAGTAGTATTCTTGTTCTTGTGCATTGTACATAAAAATTAATTGAGCTATGGTAGAGAAATTTCCCCATATTTTTCAGTAGTATTTTACAAATTGTTGATGGTAAATTATTATTTTGGTAGCTCTTTATTTGGATTGATGGGATTTTTGTTTGAGTGATTTCTTTTTTTGTCACCTGAGAACGTGGTTTTTGTTTGGACTTCTGTGTGAACTTTAAGTAAGCTGTTGCCTTTCCAATTATAGCATATGGACTACAAGTCTGTACTACTTCCGCTCTTTTGGATTAGTTAACGCTAAAACGTTCAACAATTCAAATTTTTTGATGAAGTAATTCTAGGTTCCCTACATTGTGATCTTGGTTGAAGTTGAGCCATTACAAATTATCTCTGATATTCATCAGAAACTTCCTAACTCCAGCTACGAATCGATTCGGTGTCGTCCATCTGCTATAGGTAGGTAAGTTGTTTGCTAGTACTAGCACCCATTTCGAGTTCAACTCCGATTTTCGTGGCTTTTAACCACTTAGCTTAGAGCCTTAGACTCGTTCAACGATTGTATTTCATGATTTCATCAACTCTTCCAAACTTCCAATCAACAAATCTCCACATTTTTAAAGGTGTAGGTGGTGTGAAGGGAAGAAAATTTCCAGGCCAGAAGAACAGTTTACAGAGTCCCATGTGAGAATTAATAATAAACATTTCAAGATAATGGCTTTTTAATTTGTTGAGACTGTCTAATCCCATGTGATTTGTGTTTGAATTAGCGGATCTAATTCTGCTTAACCAATCCCTTTATACACTATCTCTCTTTGTCTGATAGTAGGATTATGTCTGACTAACCTGACCCTTTATTCTTAAGAGTTGTACTCACTACTCCCCGGCCTGCTCCATAAGTACAGGGTATGTTATTCCATTGTCTCGTGGCACGCACAAGACAGTTACTAGATGTCGATTCATATTAGCCGACCCTAAATCATTTTGGAAATAAGACTTTGATATTGTTGTTGTTGTTGTTGTTTTACATGAACCAACCTTATATAAGCCATGAAATTCACGACACACATGTAGTTTGAACTGGAGACTATATGTAACTTCTCGAAATGCAACTTTAAACATCATGTGTATTATTTTGTTCTCTATATTCGTGTTTTCCGAATTGAAATAATAAATCAAGATACCCAGCTTCAATTTATTGCGACCAACTTCTATGATCATGACTCATAAGACTTATGCGACAAGAGAACAAGCCAACAATTAAATCATTTAGCAAGTAGAATAACATAGTTTGACATAGTATTAGACGTGTCTCCCATAACATATGGTTGGTGCTTACATTTTCGGACAGTATTCGAGTAAAGATATAAATATTCATGCTATATGACCTAGGATGTCCGAGACCTAGACGGCTCATTGAATTTGGACAGTGACTCGATTATAAACTATTTTCATACAAATGGGTGGCCATTTTTATTTGATTGAAGGCACCAAAATGCAAATTTCTAGGATTCGATCTTTTGACGTGGTACAATTAAGTGAACAACAAACGAGACATTATACCTTTAAACAATCGGCTTCGGATTGAAAAAAGTTACGTCTTACAATAATTTTTGATGATTCTATATCAGAGTTTAATATGACGATTAATTATCCAAGAGCTACATTGAAAAATCATTTTGTTAATTTGCTTAGTATTTCCGCTTCCTCAATCTGCGATTGTGATATATTGGCCACTACCGAAATAATGGCTTGGAAAATCGTTAGATTAAACTGTATTAGTCCAAATAAATGTGAAGTCGTAAACTAATTCTATTGGCGTCAATGTGTCATGCTATACTAATGCAGTATGAGCGTTAAAATCGATCGTTTGCTAATTAGCCACCTGATGACTCTGAACAAAACGAACTATAACACTTCCACTACTTAACTAGCTTATTATCTTAACTAGCTAGCAAATGTTCCACAGAATTCCACTTTGAACTTATATGAGTAGATGTCAACAGGGCCGTTCCTAGCAATTTGGAGGCCCTAGTGCAAAAGAGGAAGTTGGGGCCCCATATAATGGGGGAAAAGTTTTTTACCAAAATTTGTACGAAACGATATCTTATTATTCGTCAATCTAATATATATATGTAATCCTGAACCCGCTCAATTCACACGCTGACACGTGACATATAATAATATTATTATATTATAAATAATGTTTATCCAAAATAGGATATGGTAAGTGGTAATATTATTCTAATAA
>JBBYHQ010000002.1:26451977-26469853 GCA_038382645.1 Spergularia azorica
GGGTAACTCTTTGACTACAATGGTGTTGGAGAGTGACTCTCCAATCAACTCTCCATAAGTTTTGTTGGAGAGTTGTAGCTTATGACTGTAGAAGGAGAGTTGTGAGAGATTAACTCTCCATACAACTCTCCAAGAAAGACCCACCACTTTAACTACTTTTCACATCATTTACCCATTTTAATTCACTTTTTATGCATAAAATTTTTACTCTTCACATCTAAACAAAATTTAACTTATTGATAGAATTTTCGGAAATACAAATTATCAGTTATTTTAATGTGTCATCAATATATTAGTTGACATAATATTTTTTTTGACAATAATGATTATTTCAAAAAACAGGAATAACTTTAAAAAAAAAAATATATAAATTACTGCTTCCCTATTTATCGTGTGTTGTAAAAAAATATTACGAAAGAGGTAAAGTTGAGTTAGAAGATTGGAAAAGAAAAGTAGGCCCACAAAAAATGGGTTGGAGAGTTATTTTGGAGAGTTGTAGGCTTGTAGCATTGTAACTAAGGAGTTGTATATCAACCCTCCATGGAAAGAGAGTGTGTTGGGAAATGGGAGAGCACGTAACTCTTCCATATTTGCCATTGTACATGCTCTAATGTACTAGTAACCTTATGAAGGTGAGCTTCTATGAAAGACGTACTGATGAAGACCCAACAATGTTGCATGGGGCATTGGGGCTCAATTCTCGAAGTAGTACACAATCAAGTACGATGTACATACTCGTACATACAATGGAGAGACTACAAGAACTCGTGCATGGTTCGGTATTCCGTCAAGACATTGAGTACACGTTTTTTGGTTTGGTCATAAAGATAACGAGGTCGTAAAACTAGTACACTAAAACGAGTAGCAGTTGTAACTAAATTGTTGAAGAAATTTGGAGTGGTTAGCAGGGAAGCTTATTAGACAAAAGATAGAAAGAAGCACTTGATGTATAGTTAGCAATTATAGCTAAATTGTTGAAGTTTGGAGTTTGGACTGGTGTTGATCAGATCTAATGGGCAGCTTGTTTGACAAGCATACTTAAATAACATTGGTCATTTCTAGCTAATACAATCATTATCAAACATAATGTAAAGTAGGACTATAAAAGTGTCTTTTATCAGCTGTCAATTTATGCTTACAATTCCATCGTTATCATTGTTTCGATTGGGTAAGGATTAGCCGCTACACGAATTTCCTAAATCAAGTAAACAAAGAGGACTTCAAATAGGAAGTACAAATGATGATGTGGAGTGCCAATTTCACGATTGACGGAGTAATCAGGTAAAATACGACCTTAATATGCAAGGCATATCAAATTGAACAACTTGTTTATATGGATAGACTAAATCTTTTAGTTTAATAGCTAGCTTAAACTAATGAATTTGGCCTCTTAACTCATTTTCATTTTATTTATTTATTCTAGTTATACATGTTTCCATTACACCAAATTAAATTACTGGTGATCAGATTACGACCTATTTGTAATTTGACACAGTCTCTCATAAATCATCTTGAATATTTCCCGGCCGCCTTAGCTTAGCTTTGATTATGCCTTATGCCAATTGTTACAATTTAAACACATCAATCAAATTCAAGGATAATTTCGACGTTGTCAAAAAAAAAAAAAAAAAAAAACAAATTCAAGGATAATGTATGTGGTCGTGATAAAGAGTCAAATTAAAAAGTTTGCAGGGAGAGGCTTGAGCTTCAAGTATTCACACCTAAGTAAGATCTAATTGAAACATGAAAGGCCTATTAATTTTGTCATTTGTAAAAGACTCCAAATGCCTTGATTATGCAAAGATTGCTGTGCTGTGCCATCTATACATTTCATGCTTAGCTTTTGCGTAAATTTAAACTACTACGTGTATGTATTCTAAAGCTAAGCTTTTGCACATCTCCAAAAGCCAACCAAAAAGTATATGAATAACATTACTAATCGAATGGTCAAGGTCCGATGTTCAAATATATATATTGGGTGTTAAAACTTACAAGTAATGAAATTAGTAGCATCATTTGTATAGTTATAAGCAGAATTACTTTAATTAGCTTGAAAGTAGATTGTAAGCACAATAACACAAACTGCCAATGTATGTAGTAGTTATGTAGGTACTAATAATAATAATAATGTATGTAGTGTATATATATGTAATACATAAACGCCACAGACACATTTCTAGCCAATGTACGTAGCCATGTAGCTTATACAATACATGCGCCAAACACATTTAAGCATGCAATATATATAAGTCTTTAGAAAATTAAGGACTTGCTTTGAGTAAGTATCGTTGCCTCGGTTATAATTGCATTGTTAGAATGTCGAGATCTGAATCCAATGTGTGTGGTTTGTAACTTAATTCATCTCCGTTGAATCCCGATCGGCCCTTCAGTCATTTTGTATAGGTACACACCTTTATTCTATATGATCTTTTCCCACTTTTATCGCCATGATTCTAACAATATCATATACACCGTATATAGTATACCGTGATTCCGTAAAAATGCGATCTAGCTTGACAAATATAGTTGTCGTTGATGGCAAACTGGCAGAGCCAAGCATGTATATATGTGAATTTAAATAAAACACATCGATCAATATCGAAGCCACATCCATCTATATGTAGCTTCCTTTACAAAAACAATAATAATGGTAGGGCAATTTAATTTGCCAAATTTGAAATGCAACGACAACAGAAGTCCTTTTTCCTCATGTGACATTAGGTGATACGGAGTAGATAGTAGATCAGAGTACCATGTTTAAATGCGAGTCCTACAATCGATTGAGATCTTCTAACACTGTTTCTCTATAATATCGGTAGAGTTTACTATACGTGTATGTATAGGGAGTGCAAAACAAAGAAAATGTAATTATTAAGCAAGATGTATGTAAATTTAATTTGCATGAGTATTGTATTGATGAGTTTAATTTTAGATCGTAGAGTTATTTTTCGACTCTTCAGTACTCGATCTGGGGGTAGTCCTAATTTATTTCACGGCAGAAGTTACATGCATTGCAGCAAATGGCAAGATCATGACATATAAAAACAGAGACCAAATAGAGTCACAAGCAAACTGCACCATTGCATGCATGGTGTGGTGCGCAGACTTTGGAGCTCATGAAAAACTATTCACATGCTAATAAGACTACGAGAGACCCTGAGAACCATGCACGTCGTATGTGGGGGTGGGTGTTTGTGGTTTCAGCGACGGCTATGCACTATGTAGCGTGTAGTTGAAGCTGCTGAGAGCATACAAATGAAGTGCATGTATGAAGGGGACATTTGGTTGCCACTGCATTCCAACATTTTTAATAAAAAAGTCGATTCAGTATACTCTCATGACCGTCTTATATAAGTTTTTGTGAGACTAAACAATCATTTGAGTCTTTTAAAATAGAATTTCTTTTTACATTGAACATATGAGTATATGAAGGGGAGCCTTGACACACCGGTAAAGGTGTTGCCGTGTGATCGATATGCCACGGGTTCAAGTCCTGGGAGCTGCCTTTTGTCAAATAAATTGACAAGGGAAGGCTTGCCCTCGTTACACCCTTGTGGTGGGACCCTTCCCCGGACCCTCGCTTAGCGGGGACGCCAATGCATGTTTCTCTGCCCGGCCCATTTGAGCCTGCTGTAATAACTTGGCAGAGCTTGCCATTCGTTTTCTGTTTGTCGAACTGCTGGAATGGTCCACCTTGATGATCATCCTCCGTAAATTGACTCTGTAATATCTCTGCTTTATTTAAGGCTGCATATTAAGCAATATATACATCCCGTTAAAAACAAAAGTTGGTAAATTGTAACCACTAAAGGATCAAGCACAACTTGGTCAATATGCATTTGGAATGAAAGAGTCTACTTTTTAGCTTGTTGAAAGCTTGGTGGCTAGTAAGTTATTGCTTACAATAATATGATCATCTCATTATTTTAATTTGTATTAAATCAATAACACCATGCCTACTCTTAGCACCACTACTAATTAATTACAACCACCAAATATTTAATTTGATATATCTCAATTGTCAATACTATACTATGTTACTTTGTTGGGACGGCAAGACCCACACATACATGAAAAATGACATAGGCTCAATTGAGATTTCCTCCTAAATCCAATCGATAAGAAAAATAACAAATTCAGCAATTGTTTTTTTATGATATGAAATGTGTAATGGTGCACATAATAATATTTCTTTACGAGAGTAACTTACTAATTTTACGCACAACATCCTTTTTTATACAAACAAAGCAGAATCTGTTAATTTTACGAGATAACTTCAACAGAAGTCACGACAAAAGTGGAATTTAATTTTATAGTCCTTCCAAACAAAACAATCAACGAGTTAAACAACACACACAATAACACAACATACCAACAACGAATCATGCATGCATGATCACTCACCAGTCACCACCCTCACTATTGTTCATGAAACACTAATAAAATGCACCAAAGACGAACACACCCAACAAACCAACAAGCATATGCTCTATATGACTATATCCATTCTCGATTTCTCATAAATTGTCACCCTTTAATCGTTTTTTTTTTTTTTTTTCCTTCACATATTCAAATCAAACGTTAACGATCCTAAAAATCGAAAGAGTAAAATAGAGTACAATAGAAATACAACCCACATTGGGTCGGCAAAGCCCAAATGAGTACAACAGAGAAGAGTCTATTATAAGTTTCCAATACAAATAGAACCGCGTTTGACTGTGTCACCCTCTTTTCTTTTTTTCTCTTTTCCCGGCCACCTTTTTCCCCAAATTCCCCAAACTTCAACTCTCTGTCTTTGACCTTCTCCTTTTTTCTCTCTCTCTCCTCTTTACTCAGTCTGCTTGCCCACCTTCTTTATTTCTGTAATTCCAATACCCCACTTTTGACCCCCAATTAACACTGAAAAATTTCCATGATTTTGCATCAAAACAAGATGAATTTCTTGTTCACACAGCCATTTTCGAAGCATTAGTGGGACCCCACCAACTTAGATCGATCGACAGCGTATCAATCACACCAACTCCATTACTTCTTTCTTCTTCTTCTCAATTCTCTTTGCGTTCATTGCGGCATAACGTCGAACACCTTCCGGGTCAACCCCCATTTTTCAGCGTGATCAACAAGATATGGGTGATGTGATAAAGCAGATCTTGTCACGGCCGGTACAATTGGCAGACCAAGTGATAAAGGCGGCGGAAGAAGCGGCGTCGTTTAAGCAAGAGTGTTCGGAGCTAAAGGCGAAGACGGCAAAGTTATCGGACCTGCTCCGTCAGGCCGCTCGTTCAAGCTCCGAGTTGTACGAGCGGCCTACGCGTCGGATCATCGACGACACGGAGCAGGTGCTTGATAAGGCGTTGTCCCTAGCACAAAAGTGCCGGGCCAACGGGCTTCTCAAGCGGGCCTTCACCATCATCCCCGCCGCCGCTTTCAGGAAGATGAACTTCCAGCTGGACAGCTCGGTGGGCGATATCTCCTGGCTTTTGCGGGTGTCAGGAGGCGCCGGGGATGATGATGTTGGCGGGGGCTACCTCGGGTTGCCCCCAATCGCGGCTAATGAGCCTATCTTGTGTCTTATTTGGGAACAAATCGCGATTGTTTCAATGGGTCCTGTCGATGAGCGGGCCGACGCCGCCGCCTCGCTTGTCTCCTTAGCACGGGACAATGATCGGTACGGGAAGCTGATCATTGAGGAAGGCGGCGTCGGGCCGCTTTGTAAGCTTGTGAAGGAAGGGAAGACAGTTGAGGGACAAGAGAACGCGGCGCGGGCTCTTGGGTTATTGGGCCGGGACCCGGAAAGCGTGGAGCACATGGTCCATGCTGGGGTGTGTGCTGTGTTCGCCAAGGTTCTGAAAGATGGGCCCATGAAGGTTCAAGCAATGGTGGCTTGGGCTGTGTCTGAGCTGGCAGCTCATTACCCGAAATGCCAGGACATTTTTGCTCAGCATAATGTGATTAGACTTTTAGTTGGCCATCTTGCGTTTGAGACTGTGCAAGAGCATAGCAAGTATGCTATTGTTAATAAGACCACCTCTATTCATAATGCGGCCGTTTTCGCCATGGCGAATGCCACCTTCAATGGGAAGGTTGCTGGTGCTGGTGCTGGTGATGAGGAAGAACATTCCCAAATCGCTCATCCGCTTGGAAAAAGAAGCATGAGTCCGAGCAGGTTGTCTAGTATTGTAGCTACTGTACAGGCGCAAACGAAGGCGAAATCCAACCCGTCTCAACCAAATTCACCCACTGTCAATGGAAATGTTGGGAATGGTAACGGTGTTGCGACTGTGATTGCAACCAACAATGTGGTTGCTGGCAACAATGGGAATGGGAATGGGAATGTGAACGGGAATGGGAAATTGAGCGTGAGCCACCACGCTAGTTTGGCTGGGAGCAAGGCGAGGGAAAGGGAATTGGAGGATCCACAGGTGAAGGCGAGCTTGAAAGCAATGTCTGCAAGGTCGTTGTGGCATCTTGCTAAAGGGAATTCCGCAATTTGCCGTAGCATATGTGAGTCAAGGGCATTACTGTGTTTTGCAGTGTTGTTGGAGAAGGGGCCAGAAGATGTACAATACAACTCTGCAATGGCGCTGATGGAGATCACCGCGGTTGCTGAGATAGACCCGGAGCTAAGACGGTCTACATTCAAGCCTAATGCTCCTGCGTGTAAGGCGGTTGTTGACCAGTTTCTTAGGATCATCGAGAAGGCGGATTCCGACCTGTTAATCCCCTGTGTTAAGGCAATTGGGAACCTGGCAAGGACATTCAAAGCGACCGAGACCAGAATGATCGGACCTCTGGTGCAGCTGCTGGACGAGAGGGAGGCTGATGTGTCGAGGGAAGCCGCCATTGCACTGACAAAATTCGCGGGGATTGAGAATTACCTACGTGTGGATCATTCCAAGGCTATAATTGCTGCAGGAGGGATCAAGCATTTGGTGCAGCTGGTTTATTTTGGTGAGCAGATTGTGCAAATCCCGGCATTGGTGTTGCTGTCGTATATCGCCCTGCACGTGCCTGATAGCGAGGAGCTCGCGCAGTGTGAGGCGCTCACCGTGTTGGAGTGGGCATCTAAGCAGTCTCACATGGTGCAGGATGAGAATGTAGAGACATTGTTGCTTGAAACTAAGAGCAGGTTGGAACTTTACCAGTCTAGAGTTCCAAGGTAAAAAAAAAAAAGGAAAAATTACCCAACTTTTGCCTCTTGAAACTACAGTCAGTAAAAAAAAAAGAACAGGAGAAGGTGAATAATCGATTCATTTTGTGTATCCCTCTACTTTTGCTTTTGTCTCATAAATTTTTATTTATTGCTTCAAACAAGTTTTGTATTACTGTATGTTGTAGTAGTAAATCTAGTTGTACTCTTGTTCTTGTGTATTGTACATACAAAAATTAGCTATGGTAGAGAATTTTTCCCATATTTTTCAGTAGTATTTTTACAAATTGTTGATGGTAAATTAGTATTTTGGTAGTAGGTCTTAATTTTGGATTGATGGGATTTTTGTGTGATTGATTTTTTTGTGACTTCTGAACATGGTTTTTGTTTGGACTTCTTGTAGCTGTAACCTTTCCAATTAGAACAAACGAGTCTGTACTACCTCCGTTCCTTTGGATTTGTTAATGTACGACGTTACCAATTCCGAAGATGGGAGGGAGCAACTTGATCATAGTAATTCTAGGTTCCCTCGTGGCCTCGTATAACATTGTGATCTTGGTTAAAGTTCAGCCCCTACAATTTGTCTCAGATATTCACCCGAAATTTCTTGGTGTCCCAACCTTTCGCCCTTGAGTTGAAATAACTCCATCTACGGATCGATTAAGTGTCGTCCACTTTCACTAGCACATATACGACCCATCTACTATAGGTAGGTAAATAATTTGCTAGTACTAGCATCCAGTTCGAGTTCTACCCCGATTTTCGAGGTTTTTAACCACTTAGCTTACACTAGTTCAACGATTGTGGAGCATTTCATATTTTTCATCAACTGTTCCAAACTTCCAATGACCAAATCTCCAACATATTTAAAGGTGTAGGTGGTGTGAAAGGGAGAATTTTTCCAGGCCAGAAAAACAGTTTACAGAGTCCCATGTGAGAATTAATAATAAACATTTCAAGATAATGGCTTTTAATTTGTCGAGACTGTCTAATCCCATGTGATATGTGTTTGAATTAGCGGATCTAATTCTGCTTAACCAATCCCTTTATACACTATCTCTCTTTGTCTGTTAGTAGGATTATGTCTGACTAACCTGACCCTTTATTCTCAATAGTTGTACTCACTACTTCCTCCTCCATAAGTACAGAGTATGTTATTCCATTGTGTTGTGGCCTTGTCCTTGCGGAACTAGATACGAATACACATTTAGCTTCAGTTTTTACCTGAACCAAGTCTATAAGCCATGAAATTCACGATACACATAGAATTTGGATTAGAGATTATGTAACTTCTCGAAATGTAACTTTACACTAGATATGTATTGTATAATTTTGTGCCCTATATTCGTGTTCTTAGAAATAATAAATCAAGATACCCAGCTTCAATTTATTGAGACCAACTTCTATGATCATGACTCATGAGTGAGACTTATGCGACAAGAGAACAAGCCAACGATTAAATCATTTAGCAAGTAGAATAACATAGTTTGACATAGTACTAGACGTGTCTCCCATGACGTATGGTTGGTGCTTACATTTTCGGACAGGATTCGAGTAAAGATATAAATATTCATGCTATATGCCCTAGGATGTCCGAGACCTAGACGGCACATTGAATTTGGACAGTGACTCGATTCTAAACTATTCTCATACAAATGGGTGGACATATTTATTTGATCGAAGGAACCAAAATGCAAAATTCTAGGATTCGATCCTTGACGTGGTACAAACAAGTGAACAACAAACGAGACATTATAACCTTTAATTAACAACAGATTTCGGATTTAGAGTACCATGTGTAACTTCTCGAAATGTAATATTACAAGAGCTACGTTGAAAAATTATTACGAGAAGTTACACATATTATTATTGCTTGGAAAATCGTCGGATTAAACTAAATTTGTCCAAATAATGTGACGTTGTAAACTTAACTCTATTGGCGTTAACGCTTCATACTATACTATACAATACAATTTGAGAGTCGATGACAACGGTTGGCCTAGTGGTTAGAAACTCAACCTGCCTGGGTAGATCAAACTCTGATTGCTGACTAGACCCGTGACTCTATTTGAACAAAACAAACTATAACACTTCCACTAGTTAACTAGCTAGCAAATGTTCTACAGAATTCCACTTTGAACTTACCTGAGTAGATGTCAATATCAAATCCACCATTATTGTGGAATTGGGAAGACCACATTCTAAACTCTGGTCCTAGACTAGACTAGTAGGAGATTTTGCGACCACCGTTGATAACCCTATATCTATACACAACAATCAACAACATTTGAGTTGAGTTTTGCAACCTTAAAAATTGCGACATCAAAATATCGACACAACAATTACTTACACTGTAATACTAGTATTATGCAGGTTAAACGGCGTGGATTATAGATACAATGTACTTTTTTTCTTGAAAATGTAAGTCAAGTTACAAGAGAGCACAAAGCTAGATCAATTGGTAATAGTACAAAATTCATAAGTTAGCAGATGGTAATTAATTAATTATTGTTACGATTTTGTCTTTGATCTATATAGAAAAATACCTTGAGTTAATATCAATAATTCCGATGTCGTCCAGCGGTTAGGATATCTAGCTTTCACCCAGGAGACCCGGGTTCGATTCCCGCCATCGGAACTTTTTTATTTCGCGTTTTTATTAATTTTTTATGTTTAATACTTACAAGTCACTACATTGAACACAAAAGTGGTTCTATGGTCTAGGGGTTAGGACATTGGACTCAGAATCCAGTAACCGGAGTTCAAATCTCGGTAGAACCTTATTTTTCTTATTTTTTGTCTTTTCTTCTTCAGTTCCAAAACGCTTTGCAAAATGGTTTTTGAAACTGAAGGTATCGAAATAATTTACTGTGAAATCGCCTTATAATTCACAATATCGGGTTAGCGAAAGTGAAATGATAGAAATCCAAAGAAAACTTAAATATATGTTGCACAAGCCAAACGTGCACATAACAAAATTGGCAACTAACTAGTACAAAATTGATTGACAATTCAGTATTGACAGAATCAAGTAGCTTAAGCAAAAACCATAACATGAACATCATACTATATCTATCAATACTTACCTATTGGAGCAAAATCATGAGATATAAGAGTTGGTTTCGAATTTTTATGTCTCCGATCCCTAGCTATACTCTGGTCCTGCCTGAAATCTGGACTGTTATGTAATGTTCAGATAAGTTGATAAGCTCTAGTTATTGACACATTTGTGTGCCACATTTACTGGTACTACTAAGTAGTGGTGACAAATTTGATTGTAGGGCACTGAGGCTGTCCAGGAGAGCGGTCTATCTCACATGATCCGCGCGCAATCTTGAATTCTCAATGCTAATCAGCTAATATAGTCACATACTAACATGCATATAGGTTAAAGGTACTGTCATCATAAGTATTAACTTTATCATGATGACTTCAGATGACAAATCATGTCACTAATCATACCTGAGAAGGTAGCTGTTATTCTGAAGTCTGAGCGATCATGGATTCACCATAAACTCTTCATTTGCGCGAAACCTTTACCTGAAGGAATACAATGTGAGTGACAGTAAGGTTTATAAAAAACCAACCCACACAACTTGAACATCACAGGAGCTCAAACGAGGGTGTTAAGCAAGACCGAAGACATTTTAATTCAAAACAGAACAGCTAAGTTGGTATGACAAAATGCCATCATAGCATATGTAATCAAGTGCATCATTTCGCAGTTTGCAACATGTACTCGAAGCTTCATTTATACTCTTAATTTCCATTAGAGGATATCAAACTAGACAATGCTCGCAGAAAAATCTTCGCTAACATCAGTTTATAGAAGACCGTTTGCATACATTAAAATTGATCAGAAGCGACACACATTATGTTAATTGTTAATGATCAGTTGATCACCATGACTTGATCAATGAGGTAAGAAATAGGAAATTAAGTAAACTAAAAAGCTAAAGACCGTAAACAAGAAGAAGAATTCCTTGGATTTCACATGGATATCGGCATTTTTATAATCGTAAAACCACATCAATAGTTATCCTGCCTTGTAAGACGAACTGGTAAAGACAGTTTCTAAAGCTCACTACAAGCCTGGACACTAATCACTAGGTCAGTTTTCATTATATAGTTAACAGGTGCCAGACTAGAAATAATAAAGGTGTGCACAGTAGACGACAACATGGTTCTAAGGTCTAGCGGTTAGGACATTGGACTCTGAATCCAGTAACCCGAGTTCAAGTCTCGGTAGAACCTCATTTTTGCATTTTTCAACCTTTTTTTATTTATTTATTATTGTCTTTGTGTAGTTCATTCAAACATAAGAGTTCAGACATCAATATCTTGCCTCTCTTGGATTCAAAAGTTCCAACAATCATCAGTTGCAAGCAAAATATGTTTTAGCACACTACCTTATGCAAATCGCCTAATCGTAACAGAATCTTCACACTTTAAATATCGGAAATGTATGACTCAAACAAAGGTCGATGGAGACGAGCTTGACGGTCTTCGTCTCTCTCGGCCCGACCTCAACTCCTCAATTATATGTATTGAAGAAAGTTAAAACTTCAAATGAGTCTAGAGTCTAGTTAGTCTACCTTTCTTTGTGAGCATAAGGTTCATACCATTTAGGAAGCAGAAAATAGTTAGTCATATTTAAGAATGTACTTGAACGAATCTCTAGCAACATTGGTTCTATGGTCTAGCGGTTAGGACATTGGACTCTGAATCCAGTAACCCGAGTTCAATTCTCGGTAGAACCTTATTTTGTACCCATTTTTGAGTTTTCTTGCATCCCGTATTTGCACTACACCAACATCCCTGTTCTAACTTCTCACTTTCTCAGTTCCCACTTTCTCACCACAACAACAATAACCAACACTTTAGTCGCAAAATACACGTGTTCAATTAGCTTAATTAGAGTTCGAGTTTTTTCACTTAAATGTGAATGCATCGGTGTTAAAACTCATAATGGAAATCTTTAACACAATGACACCCTACGTAGTCTGATTCGACTCAAATACTACACTAAAACGGATTTTGAAAACCATTAAAACAAAACCATAAAAATTTGATCATCGAATCGTAGAACAATAATTGATGTAAGATTTTAAGCTAGATCATGGTCGACGCAAACTTGTACTACACAATTTCTCGAACATATATCTGAATTATACAAACATACATAATATAGATAAATATTGTACCTTGATATTATTTCAGGAAATTGGCGCGCTTCGCCGGCGTCGGCCGGTGGAAAGCTGGGTGGTTAGGATGTCGTCTTGATTGGACCGACGTTACACACGTCATGTGTGTTTGTCAACTAACTGAGATCAGGATTAAGTTGTCTCAATTCTCAAATTTCTTAATGGGCTGGTAAGTGATTGTGGGCTGATATTATGGGCTTTCGTACGGGCTGATAAGAAGAGAAGCCCGGCCCACTTTCTATCACTTTTTGGGCCTACGTGGCCTAGAGAACCATGGGCTATGGGCTCGGACACAATTGTCCACGAACTAAGTGGTTGTTTGATTGCAATCTACAATCGCATAGTTTGGAAATTTACGGTGTAAATAGTTGCTTACTTTTATATAAAACCCATACGTTTGAATGGTTGAAGCGTTGTTCAATACCAACTCGAATGTCAATTGAAAGGGTAACTTGTCAAGTTGTCATTAACCCAAACGAATCATGCTACTTTGTCTAAACCTAGTTTAGCTAATCGCCTACTATGATCAAATCAAACAATTACGCTGCCCAAAATTAACCATCCAAGTCGTGTAACCCGAGAAAACGAGAAATGTCTAGTGATACACTAGGCCGTCGACAGTGGCCCTCACTAAGAAAACAGACTTGATACTTGACACTTTGACAGTGAACAGCCAAGAAAGCCAGTATCTTCTCTAGAATGAAACAGAAAATTGAAGCAACAATGGCCACAAAAAAATCCAAACCAAAATTAATTGACCTCAAAATCTTGAGAAAAAACCCCTTGAAAAAACATAAAAACAAAGAGGATTTGATTGATATTTCATAAACTTCTTATCTTCATTTGTGCCACTGCATTTGCACTTGTAATCTCCTCCACCCAATACATCATCCACTCCTCCTTCATTCATACGCTTCCTTCTTAAAATCTTCACTCACAATCTTCTCTTTCTCTCTCTCTCTTCTTTACTTTGTTTCTTTTTTCAACTGATCACTCAAATTTATCATCATCATCATACTTAGCCATGGCTGCCGCAGTAACTGCTGCAGTGTCTTTTCCTTCTACTAAATCTACCTCTCTTTCCTCTAGAACTTCCTCTATCATCTCTCCTGATAAAATCACCTACAAGAAGGTAACTTTTCATCTTTTTATTCATCTGGGTGTTTCCAAGTTTTGATCTTTTTGGTAAAAAATTCATGTCTTGTGCTTTTTTTTGGTTATGATTAGTCTAGTGTAGTAGTGTTGTGTTAGTTGTGGGTCGATAATGAGACGCAAAGACCAATATGTAAATGTGTCGATAATGAGACACAAAGGCGAGTACTTTAATTGACGAGGATATGAATGGGAAATTGAGTAGTGTGACACAATGTGTCTAGTAACTTACAAATTTTGATCACTTTGGTAAATTGTGTTATTTTAACCATATGGGCATTTTTAATTCTGATCACTTTGGTGTGGTATGTTTACTGTGTAGTGTTACTAGTGTATGATCTCTTATGATTGCTTACTTTGTTCGATTTTGAGGTACAAAGTGACTCCGTCCCAAATTAAACTTTCCATGGCATTTGAATATGTGAGAGGATTTTAAATTCCATGGGAAATTTAAATTGGGACGGGGTGGTACATTATAGGTTGTGGGAGGAGAATTACAACCTGTGACTTAGTGTATCAAGGGCTAGGCCAAGAATTTACTGCTTAAACACTTAATAGGTAGTGTTTCGCAAAAAACCTCGTCACAATGGTATGATGGTTGGGTGTGCAGATTCCTGCATCTTACAGAATTCTATCTGTTCAACTGGAACCTGTGACTTTTAGTGTATATGAGCACCTTAATGTTGAATCAAAGGCTAGACCACAAATTTATTGCTTAAATAAGTAGTGTTTCGCAAGAAAACTTGTTGAATTTTATGGTTGTTGGGTGTGCAGGTTCCTGTACATTACAGAAATGTATCTTTTAATGGGAAGGTGGGTCCAATCAGGGCTCAAGTGGCTGATGTGGCACCAACCGCGCCACCAGCTAAGGTTGAGAAGCATTCAAAGAAGATGGAGGAAGGTGTGATTGTGAACAAGTATAAGCCAAAGACCCCTTACACTGGCAGATGCCTTCTCAACACTAAGATTACTGGTGATGATGCTCCTGGAGAGACCTGGCACATGGTTTTCGCCCATGAAGGTAATTCTTGTTACTACTGATCATCTAAGTGATCGATTCTAGGACATCCGACCCCATTTTACCTCGCTATAGGTGGGAGCCTTCTTTGATGCAGGGTGGTGATGTTGTTGTACAGACTATAGAGTTGAGCAGTTTGTAATTTGAATGAGCCTCCTTATATATAATAGTATCATACAGTGAAGCCGTCTTATACAAGATTTGCTAGTGAGCGAAAACTAGATTTGCTGATATCAGACACTGCATTGGTGATGGTGTTATCATTGGAGTATGTTTAGTTTAGGGTTCTGATTCAACCATGTGGACTCAGAAAAGCTCTGTGTGATCATGATCTTTCTATTGCATTAGTTGTCTGTACAGTTTTACTGAATTCTTGGTTTCTGTTTCTTGTTTCTGTAGGAGAGATTCCCTACAGAGAGGGGCAATCAGTTGGAGTTATTCCAGATGGCGAAGACAAGAATGGAAAACCTCATAAGTTGAGATTGTACTCAATTGCCAGCAGCGCCCTTGGTGACTTCGGTGACTCCAAAACTGTAAGCTTCAGTTCTGAACTTCTGATAGTTTATCAAATTTTCGAGTAGGTAACATGTAATCTTTAAGAACTGTTCTTTGCAGTTGACTGAGAACTTGTACAGCCTATTGTAACTAGTATGAGGTGAAAACAAAGGTTATCATGTTATTCATGTCCATGAGAAGCGAAAACAAATTTGGTGTACATAATAGGGAATTGTGACTTTGTGAGTGAGAAAGATATAACTGCTGTTCTTTTACTATTCTCCGGCTATTGTTGGGAGAATATGCAGCCGCAATGTGGTGGTTTCTAACTTATAAGTATATTAAGTCGAGTTTGTGGTTTCAACTCCGCAGAACACCCTTTGATATTGTAATCTTATCTGTAGAATTCAAGCTGAATTTCTGGGATTTTTGGCTATGATGCATGTTTACAGGTATCTTTGTGTGTGAAACGTCTAGTCTACCAAAATGACGCTGGAGAAACAGTGAAGGGAGTCTGCTCAAACTTTCTATGTAAGGATGTTTCAGTTCTCATCTTTTCTAAAGACTGTAGCTTTATCACATCTCTTAAAGTTTAATTAATCTTAGAATGGGACACTACCCTGCTTAATAGCCGAGGACTTGTTACCTACAAAAGCGAGAAAAAAGTGGTGTTGACTTCTTGTATTCTGATGCTGACAAGAACTTGTACTCTGACCAGGTGACTTGAGACCTGGATCTGAAGTGAAGCTAACAGGGCCTGTTGGAAAGGAGATGTTGATGCCCAAAGACCCCAACGCAACCATTATAATGGTAAAGAGGAATCTTCTTGTAGCTGTTAGCAGTCACATTAGACATTGAAAGAATTTTTTTTATTTCCGTGTTATTCATCATAATTCTGGCCTAATAAGTGATGGCTCTGTTGTTGCAGCTTGGAACTGGAACTGGAATTGCTCCTTTCCGTTCATTTTTGTGGAAAATGTTCTATGAGAAGCATGATGACTACGAGGTGCGTTGATTACTTGAATATGCTCGAATTATTGTTCTTAGGTAGCTTGTCTTTTATGCAACTCATAGTGCACACTAAACCAGGTAACAATGAAGGGAATATAGACTCTTTATAACTCATCTGCCTAGTCTCACTAGTTATATACATCCTCGGGTCTCTCTTTCGACTCCTGGAAATCCTGCATGCCGCTGAAAGCAAAACCTACTAGTCTAATCAGAAAAATGTGGCCTTGTCTCTTGCCATCAAGCTTCAATTTTTATGCACTGGTACTTCCATTTTTACTAGCTGCTGATCATTCACATTGTTTCTGATTGTAGTTTAACGGCTTGGCATGGCTCTTCTTGGGTGTGCCCACAAGCAGTTCTCTACTGTACAAAGAGGTGAGTTATGGTCTAACTTACAGAGTCAGCTGAAACTTCTATTTTCAGATTGCTAGGTAATTTGGGTCGAGTATGAGATATTAATGCTAGAAAGTATGTTGTCAGGAATTTGAGAAGATGAAGGAGAAGGCACCAGAAAACTTCAGACTGGACTTTGCAGTTAGCAGAGAGCAAACCAACGATAAAGGAGAGAAGATGTACATTCAAACGCGTATGGCAGAATATGCCGAGGAGCTATGGGAAATGCTCAAGAAAGACAACACTTACGTCTACATGTGTGGTCTAAAGGGAATGGAGAAAGGAATAGACGACATAATGATCCCATTAGCCGAGAAAGAGGGTAAGCCATCAGCATTCAGCAGATTGAATAAAGTATCTAACTTGATCGATAACTTCAGTTGAGAAACTAACACGGGCAATGTCATATGTGTTTTTCAGGCATCGACTGGATCGATTACAGGAAGCAGTTGAAGAAGGCAGAACAATGGAATGTGGAAGTCTACTGAGCAGTTGTACAGAAACCTTTATATATTTTTTGTGAAGCAGATATATCTATTGTCATTTTTCCCACTGCACCTTGTAGATAGGTTGGTTCCATTCGATACTGTCATGACGATAAGCCCAATCGCGTTGTAGTGGCCATAACCAAAAGCTCTGATTTGGAGGGCTTGTGTTTAAGCTGTTATAGTGAACCGGTGTTGGAACATTTCTGTACGGAGGAATTCTTGAAAACAAACTCATCATTTTGTAAAACTCCTACCGTCTCAGCTATGTGCTTGTTCGAGTAATGCTATATGGTGCACAATGCATACGTATGCACTCAAGATCATCACGCTCGCAGCATATGTGAGTCTTTTTCTGTTTTTTTCCATATATCGTAAGATGAAGTCCATATATGTTAATTGTGTCATGATGATTTTGGCTCAAGCCAATGGAGTTTAAGACATAAATCAGTTCCTTTCCCATATGATCTTGTTCAATTACCGAAAATAGGAAATCCTCGTAAATTAGCTCGTGTTTCACCTTATAGTAAAACTCGTTCTTTACATACCGAAATTCAAGTCAATTTATTTGCTTAGTCCTAGTGCGCATAGAGTACTAATTTCGAGCCCAAATTCTAAGTACCCGCAACAACCTTACCAAATTAGAAAAGAAAACCTCAAAGTCGACAAACAGCTCTTCACTTTCCGAGAAACACTAAACAAATCCTTTGAACCCGTCTGATTTTTTTCCTAAATAGAATTATTAATCAACAAAGATCACATTTACTTCCAAAAACAATTTCTTTTATTTAATTAACAAATCATGATTTGATTTTTTTCTCTAGAAGGGAGTAGAAATCTTAATTTATGGAAAAAATCACAATTTTATTTTAATAATAATCACAATCACTGTGAATGGTCGCACTTATCGTTGTGTGCTTTGCTACCGTTTGGGGGTGCCTTTATTCACCATGGATCGCCCGTGCTCT
>JBBYHQ010000002.1:26469953-26493791 GCA_038382645.1 Spergularia azorica
GTTCTATGGTCTAGCGGTTAGGACATTGGACTCTGAATCCAGTAACCCGAGTTCAATTCTCGGTAGAACCTTATTTTTTTACCCATATTCGAATTTTTTTTTACATCTTTGTTCTAACTTCTCAGTTCTCACTTTCTCGCCGCAACAACAATAACCAACCCTTATGTCGCAAAATCAACAAAATATATAGTACTAGTCAATTAGCTTAACTAGAGTAATTGAGACGATTAAACGTGAATGCATCGGTGTTAAAACTCATGACGGGAAACTTTTTAACACCCTACGTGGCTACGTAGTCTCATTCGACTCGAATCCTACACTAACACGGATGTTTTTTTTTTGGTGGTGACACTAACACGGATGTTGAAAACCATGAAAACAAAACCATCAACCATGTAATATTTTTAGCTACATAATGGACGCAAGCAAGAACTACATTTCTCCCAACATATGTCTGAATCATACAAACATAAAGAATATAGATAAATTTTGTACCTTGATAATATTTCAGGAAATTGGCGCGCTTCGCCGCCGTCGGCCGGTGGAAAGCTGGGTGGTTGGATGTCGTCTTCACTCTTGATTGGACCGACGTTACACACGTCATGTGTGTTTGTTAACTAACTAAAATCAGGATTCAGTTGTCTCAAATCTCAAAATTCTTGATGGGCTGGTAAGTGATTGTGGGCTGATATTATGGGCTTTCAGATGAGCTGATGATGAGAGAGGCCGGGCCAAGCGAACTAGTGGTGGTTTGATTGCAATCTAGATTCGGCATTCGCATAGTTTGGAAATTTACGTGTTACACGTTGATTACTCACTCACATGGAACTCACAAGAGTACGGTTCAATGGTTAAAGTGTTGTTCAATATACTAAGTCGAAGATCAATTGTAAAGTGTTACTCGTCATTAACACAAACAAATTTTGCTACTTTGTCAGTCTAAACCTAGTTTAGCTACTCGCCTATTATGATCAAATCAAACAATTACGCTGCCCAAAATTAACCATCCAAGTCGTGTAACCCGAGAAAGCGAGAAATGTCTAGTGATGCACAAGGTGGTCGACACTGGCCTTCCCTCAAAAAACAGACTTGATACTTGACAGTGAAGAGCCAAGAAAGCTAGTATCTTCTGTGGAAAGAAACAGAAAATTGAAGCAACAATGGCCACAAAAAAAATCCAAAGCAAAATTAATTGACATCAAAATCTTTGAAAAAATTGTGTGAAAAAAGTCCCCTTGAAAAACATAAAAACAAAGAGGATTTGATATTTCATAAACTTCTTATCTTCATTTGTGCCACTGCATTTGCTCTTGTAATCTCCTCCACCCAATACATCATCCACTCCTCCTTCATTCATACGTTTCCTTCTTAAAATCTTCACTCACAATCTTCTCTTTCTCTCTCTTCTTTACTTTGTTTCTTTCTTTCTTCTTCTTCTTCAACTGATCACTCAAATTTATCATTATCATAATTAGCCATGGCTGCCGCAGTAACTGCTGCAGTGTCTTTCCCTTCTACTAAATCCACTTCTCTCTCCTCTAGAACTTCCTCTATCATCTCTCCTGATAAAATCACCTACAAGAAGGTAACTTTTTCTCTTTTTATTCATCTGGGTGATTCCAATTTTTGATCTTTTTGGTAAAAATGTCATGTCTTGTGTATATTTGGTTGTGATTGGTCTAATATGCCGTTGGTTGTGGGTCGATAATGAGACGCAAAGACCAATATCGCGATATGAAAAAATGTTATTGAGGTGTCTGATTGTGAAAATGAGTCGATAATGAGACACAAAGGCGAGTACAGAGTAGTGTGACTCAATGTGTCTAGTAACTTACAAAATTTGTAATTATATATTCATATGGGTATTTTTTTTGTTATGATCACTGTGGTAAATTGTCTTCATTTTAACTTTTAGTTGTGATCACTAGTGTATGATCTCTTATGATTGCTTACTTTGTTAGATTTTGAGGTACAAAGTGACAAAGTTAATGTATAAATGTATACAATAATAGTTGTGGGAAAAGAATTCTAATTTGTGACTTAATCAGTGTATCTGAGCACCCCAATAGGTATCAAGGCTTAATAGGTAGTGTTTCGAAAAAAAAAAAAAAAAAAAAAAAAAAAAAAAAAAGGTATGATGGTTGGATGTGTAGATTCCTGTACCTTACAGAATTCTATCTGTTAAACTGAAACTTGTAACTTAGTGTTGATTTCAATGGCAAGGCTACAAATTTATTGCTTAAGTAGGTAGTGTTTGGCAAGAAAACTTGATAAATTGTAAGGTGGTTGGATGTGCAGGTTCCTGTAAATTACAGAAATGTATCTGTTAATGGGAAGGTGGGTCCAATCAGGGCTCAAGTGGCTGATGTGGCACCAACCGCGCCACCAGCAAAGGTTGAGAAGCATTCAAAGAAGATGGAGGAAGGTGTGATTGTGAACAAGTATAAGCCAAAGACCCCTTACACTGGTAGATGCCTTCTCAACACTAAGATTACTGGTGATGATGCTCCTGGAGAGACCTGGCACATGGTTTTCTCCCATGAAGGTAATTTCTTGTTACTACTGATCATTTAAGTGATCGATTCTAGGACATTCGACCCCCTTTTACCTCGCTATATAAGTGGGAGCCTTTGATGCATTGTGGTGATGTTGTTGTATAGACTATAGAGTTTAGCAGTTTGTAATTTGAACGAGCCTCCTCTTATATGGTAGTATCATACAGTGAGGCCGTCTCATTCAAGGTTTGCTAGTGAGCGAAAACTAGATTTGCTGCAATCAGACACTTCATTGATGATGGTGTAATCATTTATGTTTAGTTTAGGGTTGTGATTCAACCATGTGGATTCAGAAAAGCTCTGTGTGATTATGATCTTTCTATTGCATTAGTTATCTGTGCAATTTTACTGAACTCTTAGTTTCTGTTTCTTGTTTCTGTAGGAGAGATTCCCTACAGAGAGGGGCAATCAGTTGGGGTTATTCCAGATGGCGAAGACAAGAATGGAAAACCTCATAAGTTGAGATTGTACTCCATTGCCAGCAGCGCCCTTGGTGACTTCGGTGACTCCAAAACTGTAAGCTTCACTTCTGATAGTTCATCACATTTTCGTGTTGGTAACATGTAATCTTTAAGAACTATTCTTTCCAGTTAACTAAGAATTTGTACAGCCTATAGTAATTAGTATGAGGTGAAAACAAAGGTAAAAGCACTCCTATCATGTTATTCATGTGCACGAGAAGTGAAAACAAATTTGTACACAATAGGGAAATGTGACTTTGTGAGTGAGAAAGATATAACTGCTGTTCTTTTACTATTTTCCGGCTATTGTTAAGGAGAATTTGCAGCCGCAATGTGATACAGGGACTTATGAGCAAAGTCAGGGACTTGATACCTAAAGTTAGTTAGAAAGATTAGTTAGTTCATTAGTTTAGTTTGTTTGCTTAGTTTGGGTATAAATACCCCTTTGATGTATTCATATCATTCATCATTCAATCAATCAAATACACAAGTCTGATTCTTTCTCTTTTCCTCTGCCTTCTCCTTTCTTCTTCTTCTTCCTCTATTTCTCTATTTCTTTTCTGTGAAATCTTCTTCCTCAAGTTTCCTACCATCTTCCTTTTGTATCTTCTTCTTGACTCTTCTTCATCTTCTTCGACATTGTTAAGCATAAATGCATAAAATTCAGTACTAGTTTACAATGGAATTCCTTCTACTGTAACACAATGTGGTGGTTTCGAAGTATATTAAGTCAAAATTTTGGTTTCAACTCCGCAGAACACCCTTTGATAATGTAATCTTATCTGATATAATTTAAACTGAATTTCTGAGATTTTTGGCTATGATGCATGTTTACAGGTATCTTTGTGTGTAAAACGTCTAGTCTACCAAAATGACGCTGGAGAAACAGTGAAGGGAGTCTGCTCAAACTTTTTATGTAAGGATGTTTCAGTTCTCATCTTTTCTAAGACTGTAGCTTTATCACATCTCTAAAGTTTTATTAATCTTAGAATTGGACACTAACCTGCTTAATAGTCGAGGACTTGTTACCTGCAAAAGCGAGAAAAAAGTGTTGTTGACTCGTTGTATTCTGATGCTGACAAGAACTTATACTCTGACCAGGTGACTTGAGACCTGGATCTGAAGTGAAGCTAACAGGGCCTGTTGGAAAGGAGATGTTGATGCCCAAAGACACCAACGCAACCATTATAATGGTAAAGATGAATCTTCTTTCTGAGTTCATTGTAGCAGCTGGCTGTCACGTTTTTTTATTTCCGTGTTATTCATCATAGTCCCAGTGTAATAAGTCATGGCTCTGTTGTTGTAGCTTGGAACTGGAACTGGAATTGCTCCTTTCCGTTCATTCTTGTGGAAAATGTTCTATGAGAAGCATGATGACTACAAGGTGCGTTGATTACTTGAATATGCTCGAATTATTGTTCTTAGGTAGCTAGTCTTTGATGTAACCTAGAATGCACACTACAGGTAACAATGAAGGGACAATAGACTTTCTAACTCATCTGCCTAGTCTCTCTAGTAATATACATCCTCGGCCCTCTTTTTCGACTCCTGGAAATCCTGCATGCCGCTGAAAGCAAAACCTACTAGTCTGATAAGAAAAATGTGGCCTCGTTTTTTGTCTCTTGCCATCAAGCTTCAATTTTTATGCTCTGGTACTTCCGTTTTTATTAGCTGCTTATTATTAACATTGTTTCTGATTGTAGTTTAACGGCTTGGCATGGCTCTTCTTGGGTGTGCCCACAAGCAGTTCGCTACTGTACAAAGAGGTGAGTTTTGTTCTAACTTACAGAGTTAGTAGATAATGTGGGTCGACTATGAGATACTAATGCTAGAGAGTATGTTGTCAGGAATTTGAGAAGATGCAGGAGAAGGCACCAAAAAACTTCAGACTGGACTTTGCAGTTAGCAGAGAGCAAACTAACAATAAGGGAGAGAAAATGTACATTCAAACGCGTATGGCAGAATATGCTGAGGAGCTATGGGATATGCTCAAGAAAGACAACACTTACGTCTACATGTGTGGTCTCAAGGGCATGGAGAAGGGAATAGACGACATCATGATCCCATTAGCCGAGAAAGAGGGTAAGCGATCAGCAGATTGAATAAAGTATCTAAATTGGTCGATAACTTCAATTGAGAAATTAACACGGGCAATTGTCATATGTATATTTCAGGCATCGACTGGATCGATTACAGGAAGCAGTTGAAGAAGGCAGAACAATGGAATGTGGAAGTCTACTGAGAAGTTGTACAGAAACCTTTATATATTTTTTTGTGAAGCAGATATATCTATTGTCATTTTTCCCACTGCACCTTGTAGATAGGTTGGTTCCATTCGATACTGTCATGACGATAAGCCCAATCGCGTTGTAGTGGCCATGACCAAAAGCTCTGATTTGGAGGGCTTGTGTTTAAGCTGTTATAGTGAACCGGTGTCTGAACATTTCTGTACGGAGGAATTCATGAAAACAAACTCAATCATTATGTAAAACTCCTACCGTCTCAGTTATGTCGCCTATGTGCTTGTTCGAGTAATGCTATATGGTGCACAATGCATTCGTATGCAATCAAGATCATCACGCTCGCAGCATATGTGAGTTTTTCTAAAAAAAAAATTTCTTCATGTATCGTAATTCGTAAAGCTTGAAGTTCATATATGTTTGATTGTTTGCTACATACTAATGTGAGCAATTTTGTCATGATGATGATTTTGGCTCAAGCCAAAGGAGTTTAAGGCATAAATCAGTTCTTTTTCCATATGATCATGTTCAATTACCGGAAATTGGAAATCCTCGTAAATTAGTTTGTGTTTCACCATATAGTAAACTCGTTCTTTACAGAAAGTGCACAACTTTAGATCCCGAACAACCTTACCAAATTAGAGAAGAAGAATAAACTCGTTCCTTTCTTAAATAGAATCACTCTTTTACAAACAAAAATCACCTTAGAAAAATAAAAATAAAAATAAAATCAGTGAAAATTTCTTTCCAAAAAATAAAATATTAACAAATCATGATTTCATTTCATTTTTTTTTTAAAAGGAGAAATCTTGAATTATGGAAAAAAAATCACCATAATATATTAAATTAATTATAATTTACTAAAAAGGAATAAAAAAAAAATGAGGAAAAAGGTTTTCCTAAAACCCACCGGTGACAAACTCTCCAAAACCCAGCAGCAAAAGCTTCTTGAACACACTATATATACTCCTATTGAGCCGCCGCAACAAAACGCCCAAATCAATTCTTTTTTTTCTCTCTCTTCTAATTTTTTTTTCTAGGGTTTGTGAGTTTTTCTTGTATCTTCACCAAGAAGATTCAACAAGAATGGCGATTATTAGAGAAGGAGACAAATTAACTGGAAAGGTTACAAACTTCGGCAAGGGTTACGGATTCATCAAGGTTGCAAAATTCGAGTCAGAATTCTTCGTCCACTTCAACGACATCATATCCGACGGTTTCCGCACACTTCACAGAGGCTCCACCGTCGAATTCACCGCCGCCGTCCTTGATAACGGCAAGCTCAAGGCCGTCAACGTCGTCTGCATCGCCACCCCTCCCCCCTCCTCCGCCGGCCGTTTGAGGGAGACTTCCAACGGTGTTGTTAGTAATAATAACTGTTTCTTCTGCCACAAGACTGGCCACTTCGCTCGTCAATGCCCTAACAAACCCGCCGCCGGCGATGATGTCGAGTGTTTTATCTGTCATAATCTTGGTCACATCTCCAGAAATTGCCCTGACAGATCGAATGTCGGTGGTGGTCGCCGCCGTGAGGAGCGTGTCTGTAACAATTGTGGGAGGGTGGGCCACCTTGCTAAGAACTGCCGTCCGGCATCAACTGGTGGGGGCCGCCGTTGTCACAATTGTAAGGAGGTGGGCCACCTGGCAAGGGACTGCACTGAGCCGTTGTCTGGTGGTGGTGGGCGCCGCGTTGAGGATCGTGAGTGTCACTACTGTAATGAGGTGGGCCACCTTGCCCGAGACTGCCCGGAAGGTTGTGATAGGTGCGAAGGGATTGACCACTCTGCCCGTGATTGTAGGGCCAGATTTGCTGATAAGGAGTGCTTTGTATGCAAAGGGATTGGTCACATTGCTAAGGATTGTCCCAACGGAGACGGCGGCGGCGCAGTCAGGTTGAGCAAGAGCTGTTACAACTGTGGTGATCCTAACCATCTTGCTAGGGACTGTACTGCTGCATCTAGTGAGGATTAATTGTAACTCTCTTCTTCTAGTTTAGTTAGTTAGTTTTATTATGTTGCGTATTTGGTACTCTACTGCTAGTAGTATTTGGTTTCCGGCTGGTTAATTGGTCATCATACATGGTTGTTTTTTTGGGGTGGTGTCGTGGTTGGTTTTGGGGTTTTTTGTTTGTTTTTTTTTTTTAGTTTTTTTTTTTTTTTTTTTTTTTTTTTTGCGGCGGCGGATTATGGTATTATAACATTGGTTATTGATTATAAAGTTGATTGCTTTGCACTTGTGTTATTGTTGGTTTTCGTAATTGATTGCATATTTTGATTTCGTGTTATTGTTATGAATCGATTTTTGATCAGGGGTGGTTGTTGTTGGGTTGGTTTGATTATGTAATGCTCCTACTGCTGCGAGGATCAATCTCGTCTGTTTTCGGGGATGTTTCTCTGGCTCTTCTGTTGTAGGTAGAGTGTTTAATGTCTAATATCATTGTGCCTTCTATAGAATACAAGAACATGAGAGGAGTTTATTGAGTAGTCGTCTTAGGAAAGTTCGATTTTTGTAGTTTTTGAACATAGAAGAGTATATTGTTTGAACTTCAGCAGTGCTGTACCAGACTACCAGTTGATGTTCTATAACCTCCTAGGGTTTGGGTTCAGTCAAGCCTAGGCCTACAACTAGGGTTTTTTCACTGGGTTCAGTTTCAAGCGTGGTAGTGTGGCCAGCAAATTTATCGAAAATTATAGAGGAAAATATCTCATCTTTTAAGCTGCACGATCATTACATTGGAGATATTGTTGTGTATGTGTTAATTTTGGTAAGATATTGAGTGGCAGCTGACCTTTTCTCATTAGCCTAAGATGCAATTTTTTTTTTTGGTCTGAAATACTACTGCTTGGTGTTCCTTGCTCTGTTTGTTATTACACCAGCTATCCTACACTTGGGTGGTTTTCAGTTTCGTATGTACTCTATGTAGGACTGGAAATTTGCTCTGTGGGGAACTCGGGATAGATTTACTATGTTAGGTTAGCATTATCATGGTGAAAAAATAGCTGTACATAACTTAAGTTCAGGCTGTCTTCTGGTATTGAGAAACTGTTCCGCTCACAGTCCAAGTCCTTTGCCACTAGAACTCTCAGTATCATCGTTGTTATTTGCGAGTGATATGCTGAGCTACAAGGACATACATGTTTACATGAATTTTCTTGTTGAAATGCTCTGATGTTGTTTAGGGTTTGCAGAATTGCGACAGGATTTGCCTGTTTTCTTGCGTGTTGATACGTAGACTGTAGTTCACTGCTGGACAGAACCCGTTTGCAGAATACAGACCGAAATATGCACACCCCCAAATCCCTAATTGTCCTCATCTTTGGAATGGTTCCTACAAAAAAATTTATAGAGACTAACTTGAAGTACACGAACATCTGAAGACGCAGTTTTTTTTTTGTCAGTTTCTTAGTTGTTCTGTTTCTGAAGTTTTGTATACTCATTGGTTTATGAAGGGGGCAGCAGATTAAGAAACCTTAGAGATCATGTAAGTTGATCCCATGGTGTCCTTATATGCCCTTGAAGACCGTCGACGCGGTTTCGCCTTCGGCTTCTGGTTTCCTCATTAGGCTCCTGATCTTGACATATATTCTTATAGTTTTTGTATGATTTATTGATCATTATTGTGCTACTAAGTCTTATGAATTGCCAACTTGATGATTCTTCATTCATGTCTGCCAACCAACTAGTGAGCTCAGCTTTCTTTGCTTGTGTTTCTGGACTTACTGTGTTGATTATTTTATTTCGTTTTTATTGTTTCAAATACGTCAAATTTGTCCCGTGACACATCACCGCCGGCCAAAAAATTACTTGTGGAACCATTCGAATTTATGTGTTTTTAATTCAATTATTTGGCGACTCGTTTACCCACCATTGAGATCATTTTCGTCTAAATACTCCCTCCGTTCTCAGAATTAATTACATTTAGTACTCCGTATATTTCAAGTTTGGATCTTTAACACATTTGGTTTTAACTCATGTCTTTTCTTTGAAAAAATCACGCTTATTGCAAGTATGAGGTCACAAAATGTATTTTTCGCATCAAGAGTCCTTGTCCAAAAGGCACCTTGTTCCTTTTGTTGATCACACATGTGAGATGCTAACATCTAAAATGAGCATCAGTCATTAACTACCATTGTCAAAACGACTTTTTAACTACTCTTACAATTTCATCCTCGAAGAAAAGTATTCTCCGAAGAATTTACATAGTAACATCATTAACATGGCTAAGGAAACTTTACAATTACGACTCAATTCAAATTCACCTCGATACAAAAGAGAAAAGTACGCACTATTTACCACTGTCTATAGTAAAAAGCTTACACAATACTTATCTCTCTAATTGTGTTTGAATACTTTGTCCTATATGTATATAGTACGAGAAATTCATATATATCGACCATGTATCTCCAGAAAAATGCGAAAGAAAAAAACAGAGATTTTCTCCAATGATGAAGAATGATGTGAGTAGTTTGCCGACTCTACTTTTGATTCATCAAGCTAATTCGTACCATTCTCAACTGCCACCTTCGAGTCTTCATCATGCATCTTCTGTTTTTTTTTTTTTTTTTTCAAAAAATACTAAAATAAAAATATGTTTCTTATGTGAAACTGCTTACCAGTTTGGGCCAAATTGCATGATAACTTATGAATCTTGAACTCTAATTAAAAACTAAAAGTTTGATTTTGATGTACAAGCTTCTTTTTTCCTTTCTTCTATTTAAGACCTTCCTTATCCACCTTCCAATTTCTAAACTTCCTAGTTCTCGTTCGTTGTAGACCTTGTAGTATTGTCATGGCATCAACTTATAAGACCATTGTTCCTGTTTTCTTCCTACATTTTCTTCTAGGTAAGTATTTCGTCACTCGGAATTCAGTGGCGTTCTATCGTTTTCCTTTTTCCGTAATAGTGTAAAATTTATTAATTTTTAAGAATCAACATTATAACTAAATTTATTAGCATTTCTTTTAACAATGTAACTAAAATTTTGTTAGTATTAATGACGCAGGTTTATGTTCAGCTGCCAAGTTCACGTTAGTCAACCAATGTACCTACACCATATGGCCAGCTACCCTCTCCGGTGCCGGCACACCTCCACTCCCCGCCACCGCAACCGACTTCTCCCTCCTCCCCGGCACCAACACCGTCATACCCGTCCCCGCCTCTTGGTCGGGCCGGGTTTGGGCTCAGACGGGTTGTTCTACTGGCCCTACCGGAAACTTCTCGTGCACCACTGGCGCCACCCCGCCCGCCACCCTGGCCGAGTTCACCCTCAACGGGGCGAACGGGCTTGACTTCTACGACGTGAGCCTCGTCGACGGGTACAACCTACCATTGGTAATTCGGCCGGTGGGCGGGTCGGGCAATTGTTCCACGGCGGGGTGCGCGGCGGACCTAAACGACTCGTGCCCGACTCAACTCCGAGTCGCAACGAGCAGCGCGTTAGGTACAAGCGCACAAGGCGTGGCATGCAAGAGTGCATGTGACGCGTTTGGTGACGAACAATATTGTTGTAGTGGGAATTACTCGTCGCCAGACTTATGCAAGCCAAGCACATATTCAGAGTATTTCAAGGCCGCATGCCCCAGCGCGTACAGCTACGCGTACGACGACGCGAGTAGTACTTTCACTTGTGCCTGTGATGACTATGTTATCACTTTCTGCCCCTCCGCAGCCACCACGTAAGTTTACTTCAATTGAATTAATCAAATAGTCATTTTGCATGCATGTTCACTATTTAATCAAATTATGGACAAATTTAATTATTAATAGGCTAATTAACTACAATGTGACAATTAGTCCGAATTATTTGGTATATATTTCGATAATGATCGTATACCCGGGCAATTGGCTTGCCATCAATCGATGTATGTAACTATGTATCCACTGCAAATTAAATTATGACGATTGTAAAAAATTGTAAAATATTAATTGTGACGAGACAGTAATTGATATACGTACTTTAATTAGCTTATAGTAATGTAGTAGTTATAATATTAGTTATATGGAACCAAAATAATTAAAGTACTCCGTAATATATTAATACACAAATTAGCTAAGCTAATCATGCAAAGGGCCCATTTTATTCTTACATCATGGCGACTTAGTCGAATGCCATAATAAGCTCATAATTTTGGCATTTCTTCAGCAGTATCCATGCATGTTCAATAAACTTCATTTCAACTCTTTATTAATTTTGATTCTTTTTCTTCTAATTAACTTAACACTCATAATGAAATTGTCTTACACAAATTAATAAGATATTTCCACCAACACTAACAAACATCGTAACTCGACATTTTGTGCATAAAGGCTCCCAAAAATTCGTTTGAATATCAATCAGGTGAAATGTAGAGTACAGTCGTACAGACGCGTCTTGTATCAAATCAACCTAAGTTTTTCTACGCCAATTTTCGTAAAAGAAACTTACAAATATTTTTCAATATGCAACGTTTTCTGTTTTTTATCCTGTTTTTTTTTTTTTTTTTTTTTTTGCTATGATGAATTTTTGACAGTGGTAAATCAGTTGGAACACAAGCACCTCAGACATCAGTGCCGCCATATTATCTTGAGCTTAGCAGGGGAAGTTCCTCAGTTCCTTCAACAAAAATATTCGGGCTGCTAATAATTCTGATTTGGACCTCAATATGTTAGTTATGGGCCGGGTCGAAAGAGAGCTTAATCACGGGCCTCAAAACAGCTGTTTTCTTGTTTTTGATTGTCGAAAGCCTAGAATCAGCTGCAGCGGTTTTGTGAGGGGAACCCAAGTCCAACGTAAATAAATAAATGAAATTGAGGGAGTACTCTAAATTAGGAATTATTCATCAGTATTTTTTTTTTTTTAAGAAATTCTCCTACTTTTGTCAGGGTCGTATCACGTATGGTAATGTGGGAGGGTGACTACCAAATCGATAACCACTTTGGTAGTGACTACATACAACATCGAAAAAGAAGCTATCAAAAATGTCAGCTCGCTTCACCGGTGATGTACATGTAGCTAGTTTGAATCTGTATTTTTGTGTATAAAATGGTGAGTAGATGGAGCAGGTGAATTAAGTTAGCGTGCGTATACTAGTATGAGAGTATATATATAAAGTTTGAGATATTCGGTTTTGGACTCAAATTAATTGCGTACCACATGTTTTCTTAATTTCTTGTGATTTATACAAGTATATATATGTTAAATAATTAAGGAATTGAACAATCATTTAATTTCTTGTTACGAAAGGGATTTGATCACTTGATCTCATTAGCAAACTCACTCTTGAGAGAAATGGTTTAAGGGGCCATCAAAATTAAGATATGTCAGGCCAATCTAGGTAAATCCAACGTACCAGATCATATCGCCCACAGCCTGGTGCAAGCGCACATTGGCTTCCAAGTCACGCTCTAACTAACTAATGTACTCTCCCTGCAATGTCTCACATTAACAGGCAAAAAAATGGGCAACGAATAGAACTACTCATAATTTCGGAAACTGATTTTACGCTCCTATGCTCTATTCTCCATGAAATCGAAATGAGCACACAACCACAACTCCACAAACATATGTTTGTTGTACCAATAACAAATGTATGGATGATATAACTAAGTATAAACTTTAAGCATTAAAGATCCCTAATCACTTAAAATTAGGTAAGAAAGATCCCCAATTAAGTAATTACTTTAAATTTGAGGCAAGGATGATCCCTAATCACAACATCAAAAAAAATCAATAAATATATAAGGAAAATTTATGGGAACCACCTTCAACTTTTACCATTTTTTGGGGAACCACCTTATTAATTTTTTTTTGTGGAGAACCACCAAATATAAACAAAACCAAGGGGTAGAATCACTTCCTTACCCAAACCACCCACCCAACACCTCTAACCACCACCCATCACCACTCATCAACACCAACCACTACCTTAGCTACCCTCGACACCACCAACATGGTCGTCGATCGCCGATTACCATGCTTGTAGCGGTCGGAACCGAGAGGAAAGAGAGGATGGAGGGAGAGAGAAAATGGTCGTGGAGGGTGGAGGACATGCAGCCGGGGGAATGTGGTGGTTGGCGTGACCTTGTCGGCAGTGGGTGGTGGCAGTGGCCGCAAGAATGGTGGTGGCTAGTGGTCGTTAGAGGTGGTGAGAGGGTGGTTTGGGTAAGGAGGTGATTCTACTCTTTGGTTTTGTTTATATTTGGTGGTTTCCCACAAATTTATTATAATAAGGTGGTTTCCTAAAAAATGGTGAAAGTTAGATGTGGTTTTCTATAGGTGAAATTTTGGTAAATGTTTAAGTTTTAGCTACTTGCATGAAAAAAGGTCAAAGTGGTAGATTTTTATTAATTGACTGCACTTTTACAAGCAAGCTACACGTAATAAAGATGGCCGTAACATGCATGCATATTTTCTAAAGGGTAAATTGTCATAAGCTAGAAATTATCATCTTAGGCTTATCCATCCTCCTTTAATTTGTGAGTGGATTAATCACTTTTTATTCAACTAATAATAAATCACCACTAATACTATTTGTTTTGGATATCTTACATATATGTATGTCAACCTACGTCAAACTTTTCCACCTAATTGGGTCCTCCTCCTTACTAGAAACTTCAAATTATCCGTCTTACCAAAATGCATTTCATTAGCATGCATGAATTTATATATATATTTTTTTTTATAATATCGAAATCTGCAAGGTTAGAACGAACCCTAATTCATGATCAGTCTCGTAGTTCTCCTATAATGATGTACATACATCAAATTATTAACCTGAACGACTGAACAAGCAACGATAAATTAATATTAACGTTGTATTTAATTTGAATATATATATATGAAATTCATGAAACACGTACATGAAAACATTGTGCAAAAACCATGCACATGCAAGCATGCTATTCTGCTAAAGGGCAATTTGCAAATTCGGCTAAGATACAAGTTATGCCAACATAGAACAAAAGGCAAAATTGCAATTTGCACATGCATAGCATATCTTGATAAGGCACAAATAAAGCTATTTGACAGTGCATCATCACAAGCTTTCTTAATCCATGTCACTACTTGTCATTTTGACCTACTTTTTCCTTTGTGTTTTCCTGTTTCCTCCCTTTTCTCATCGTCAGTTAGATCATTTCAACCAACTTTTGGCGTTGGATAGTTGAAAACAGGATGATTAAGAAACAAAACACCCTTCAACAACCTTGTTACCTTGCCTTTTTCCGATAAGATATATTACCTCCGTTTCATTTATTCTATGTACTCGATTGATCATATATTCATGATGAAAGACTTATGTTATTATTTGACCGTTACTAGTAAGAGCGAGCATTTAATTAATGGCCAAAATATTGGGCCAATCACGGATTGGTGGACAAATCCCTACCATTCATTTACTTCTCCCAAATCCTAAGGCCAGAAACTTTTCCCCACCCCTACCCTTATTCAGTCCCCTCTCTCTCCTCTCCATCCTAGTCACCACGCCTCCACCATCAAACTCCTCCACACAACCCGGAGAAAGAGCTTAGGGTCCCACTTCCCGGCTCCTAAGCCTAAGCCCTTTTTCCGGCCATTTTAGAACACCTCACCCCAAAGGGGTTGACCCCACCCATTCAAATACCCCGTCCTCATAAGGTGTCTTTTTGTCTTCTCCGAAGAAGCCGGAGGTGGGACGCCGGCGGGAAGGTTGTCGACGGGCGTGGGGGCTGGGTTGGGTAGGGTTCCGGTGGTCGTTCGCGTGGTTGCGGCTGTTGCGCGGTGGACTGTTTTGGGTTTACTGGAAAATGGACTATTTTACCCCTGTGATTGGGTCTGTACACCCAATCACAGTGATTGGTTTATCAGCACTCTTCCATGCATAATACTATGTACTCCGTATACAATACGTGGGAAATGTACGTAGAATCTGACTCATATCTAATAATGATGAGAACTCTTGAAAGTCAAAAACTGCACCTAAATCACGGATCACATTGAATAATGGTAAAAGCAAATGAAGAATAATTTTCCTGACCCTCGACCCACCGATATTTTTTTTCTTCCTTTTCTTTTCACTATAGTTTTACAAGTATGTAGGAATGACGAACAACTTTAGGAAAGGGGAGAGAATGCAGAGATATACAGTTGTAGATAATGAGGAGAAGCATAAAAATTAAAAGTCAAAATAAGATCATCAGAATTTAAGAGAATGATGCATACTAAAATGAATAGAAATAAAGTAGAAAGTAGAAATAAATTAAAGCTTTAAACAAAGATCTTATCTATTTTGTATTTGAAACTTTACACGGCATATCACACATCAGCCTACCAATTTATACGACCAGCAATTGATTTTGATTGGGGTAAATAAAGGTAATTATTTTTACTGTGGGCAACAATAGGGCATATCGCTTTATTAATTGTCCTTATTAGTTGATACGTTGAATGACTTGTTTGATAAGGAGTGGGACACTGTCACAATTGTTGAAAGGTTAACCAAACTTGGAATATTCACTAATATATTTAGAAAATTCCCAAACCCTAATCAAGGTAGGTGATTCATCGATGTTTACTTTGGTTTGTCGATGGAGAGCTTACTTGAAATGATGAATCATTCATCGAGGTAGATGCTTATTTCAAAAACCAAGTTAAGCTCTCGGTTTTACAATTATCGATCTTACTAATTAATTTGGTACAAAAACGAAGAATATGATGTAAAATTAGGCAAAACATTTGTTCTCCGATATATAAGTATTAGGATAATGTTCTTATCATAAACTTTGATCTATTGCTAACCAAGCTTAAATATAAAATGTGACAATTGTTAATGTCAAAAAGAACGGTCCAATATAAGTTTTGTTTAACAATTGAATATGGAGGATAATGATTACGGCTGACGACATTGAACATAAATTACCATAATCCAAATTGTTAACTCATGAAGTAGCCCGCTAATACGTGCTTTAGCCTCTAAGCAAATAAGCATGTTGTCGTTTAGCCCTGTTATAAACACGCTGCTTTAATTCCTCTTCTGTTCACACCATACATTTCCATTTTCTCGTGGGTTCGTTGTCATGCATGTAGCCAATATTTAACCAATCTTATCCATGACGACTTGAGGAGTAATGAGTCAATTAAGCTCAAGCGAGGTCCAATTTTAAGGTAAATCTATAAAAGTTTGATCGACTACTGAAGATCACCATTGACAACTGAAAGGCCGACTTGTCCAATAATAATAATGGAGGCATATCGCGTCGTCTGAGATGACGGATCATCAAATTATGCAATGTAACAATCCAAAGTTTTAATTTCGACATTTATTGATAATCTATTTGAAAAATGTACGTTGTTTGCCTTAACAAGACCTGTCACTATTATACAAAAGTTTAGAGCCAGGGTCATGGGCCTCATCATGGCCAGTTTTCTAGCCAGAGAGTGACTGATATCACGCAAATGCAACTTATTATCAGCATTTCATGCTCTATATGACTACATTGCTACCACTTACGGAAACAATTTGACCCCTCTAAGTCTCTAACTCGATGAAAAGGACGTGTGCGATACTGTGATATATACATATACACAGAATAATCGTCAGAATAATTTGCTAAATAAAGTCTATATAGATAAACATTTTAGGTCAACAACTCGAACACGATTATGTAGAAAAAATGTACTCCGTAAAAGTAATATTAAACCAAACAACTAGTAAATATCACATAATCACATGCTTTGTTGTTTATGAGCTAATTGATGGGCCTACTTGTAAATCAAAATGGTTGGATTACAGGATTGCACGAGAGAAGATCTTATGGGCCATTATTTACTTTCCCGTTACACTACAGTATGTGTAAGTGTCTAGTTGTCTACTGTACGTATATGAAACTTTTTCAAATTTTAGTGATAACATAGAATTAAAGATGTAAATTGCCAGAGGTTTACAGTATACACATAATTAATTTGTGTACAATGTAAAATTGAGTTAGTAGTAGTAAGATTGAAATCGGGGTAGTAAAATTATTTGTAATGGAAATTTCAAGTAGTAAAATTAATTGTGAGTAGTAAAATTTTGATAGTGTAGTAAAATTATAACTGATTGTAGACACTTTTGGGTGTCTACATTGTAGACCTCTAACATTGTCTATTAAAGATAAGCAGTACGTTAAATTACTTAAATGGTATAATCTTGCTTATTTATCGAGAACTCAAATTTAATATAATTTTCAAACAGGTTCGTCTTGTAGTTATTATATCGCCACCTAATCAAATTATATCTTAAACGTCTCCAAAAATCGCTTGTGGTATGTTTCGTAATTTGGTTAGACAAGAAGGCAAAATATTGTGAGGGTATATATAAGACGATCATATCATTAACAGAACGTCGAAGAGGTTGGGCCCTTTGCTTTGGCGGTTGTCCATCCCCGCCTTTTCCTTAACTAACTAAACTTCCCCGCCTTCAACTGCCGCAGAAATCACAGTGAAGCGTCGTCGTTTTGATTTGCTGGTAACATCGGCTTAGCTTGTTTTATATTGGACCGACGTCCGACGATACCCGGTTGTTTCGGTGTTTTCCTTGAAGTTCGAGGAAACCCGACCCGTTAAAGATTAACCGACATCATATTAATTTGTTTGTTTGTTCTTATCATAGCATTGATCGCATAATTATGTTGTCCTTGGTTCAGCTTCTTAATAACTAAGGGTCTGTTTGGTTTCGTTTTTTGTTTTCATTTTTTTTGTTTTTTTTAAAACCAAAGTCCCGTTTTTGAAAACCAGAAAAATTGGTTTTCAGTTGTCAGTTTTCATTTTCTGTATGACTATTATAGAAACATAAAGTTTAAATTAATTTTTGCAACTTATTTAGCTAAATTTTTTACGCAAAAAAACTCAAAACTGAAAACGGCAGTGATACCGAATGGACCCTAAGCTTTACATTACTAAATAAGAATGATTGGTATATAAAACGAGTATGGATTAAAGCGAAATAAGAATAATGGTTCATTTACATTACGCGGTAGTATCAATAGTCATTTGTACCATTTCAGAAATTTTTATATTATCCTGGTAATTCATGTCTAGCTAGCTAGTGCATGAGATAATGTGATTTATATAAAAAGATGGCATATGTATTCAAATTTTGACGCGTTAAATGATTGCCACAATTTCGTTACGCATACATGCATTATTAGGTTAGAGTTTATTGTTAATTAAGATGTTTGTAATACTCACATATACAATGTTATATAATTGTTATATGTACTACATACTTTGATAGTCGTTATACTCACCGTACACGTCGTATATATTGATGAACCAATATTTGTGTATAATTAGACCTACCTTCCATCGTTTTCGCTCAACTAACGACCAAATCATACTCCGTACGTATGAAAAAAGAAACATACTTTGGCAATGATATATTGACTTTATTCCAATAGCGTATCATAAAACTTTATTTCAAGATCTTCACAATGTAATAAGGTGGAGTATTTGGGGTTTGTTGGAGGGGCTGAACTTAGCAGCTACTTTCGAAGGTTGTCGACAGTTGGGATTTTGGGTCATGACACGTAGATGCCTAGTTCGCATTATCGATTTTTTGCATCAAAAATTAACAGCCACCAAGATTTTCAATTGTCCTTTCCTTTTTTTTTTTTTTTTTTTTGATTAGCATTTCCTAGTATTTTCCGAGCAACTTCTTAATAATAATTGATCTCATTTTCATGCACATACACATACTAACCCTAATATTTGAGAAGGTTGGAGGGGTTGTTCTTTTCGATTAACTTATGATAAATAATTTAATTTGTAATGCTCATATGACAAGTCGACATTAGTCCAAGCTGAGTATATATATTGCTTAAATTACATACATTGATAACATATGGCGACCGACCGTGGACGGACATTAAACACTAGCTTAGCTTAATCAATAAAGTTTGTATTAATTGTATGCCTGGTTATTACAATGATTAGGCATGTAGCCAAATAAAACCAATCACATGTGTGTATTATTCATGATAATTAGGCATGTATGCAAGTTTGTTCAAGGTCACAGTTATTGCAAGCTTTAACATATATAATCTTACAAAATATCAAGAACATACACAATGCTAATCATGAAACATTGTCCAAACTAGAAAGGACATTTAAGGTCGACTATATATTCACTAGAAAGGACAAAATATCATATGTTTGTTATATATCAATTTATTCGCAAGAATAAAAAATCGAACACTAATCACGGTTCGCGTCGGCTTTCAAAGAGAAAATAATCTAGTGGAAAGCAACAGTGTGGATGAGCATGGGCGAGATGGGCGTGCGCCCAAGACCCCTACTCAAAATTCAGGCCCCCACTCAAAATGTTGCAAAATACTTTTTAAATTTTAGAGTATTGAACATATTAAATCCGAGATATGAGCCCAATTTAAAAAAATTGACCCTAAATTTTTTGAAGATTTCATACACCACCCAAAGCAAATGAAATGAGTCAGAAAGTGACGAAATGAATGATATGAGTCCTTATACTACGATTGTTAATTTGTTACCGCATGCATGGAAGCCAAATGTCAGGAGGCAGGAGACACTCGAGAACACAGGAAGAAGCAACATTATCAGATTCACCAGTCACCACTATACTACTTCCACCTTGAATATCTGATCTAAGCTTTTCTGATCTCATTTTGGAAGATTTGTCGCCTTTTCTCAGAAAATATCATCTTTTTTTTTTGTTGGAGATCATTTGACCATATAATTAGAAATAACTTTGTAATTCATAATAATATGTCTTCAAATTGTGAGATTAAGATTCTGATCATAATTATGGTCAAATTGAAGCAATTGCATGCCCATAATCCATTCTGCATAAATTATAAATATAGACTAGACAGTTTGGTAGGACTATTCTTATAGGATATTATAAGAAAAATAAAATTAATACTATTTCGATTCAACCGAAACTAAGTACCTTCAATTCCGCTACTCGTATAACCGTATTCCTTCCATTGCTTTATTCTTACCGACAAACAATATTATTGTTCCACTCCATCCTCTAACAATACCTTTGTCATTACTTTTCTTAATTAGTGAGCATATACAATTACTTTACAAATGAATTAATATTAAATTTTCTCCTGATCTTCAGTCGTACTTAATCAAGACCTTAATTAAAAAATGGCATTCTCAATTTGGGGAATTTTTTTTCGAAATAGGGCTCAAAAAATAAATATTGAACAAAATGGGTTGGATTGAAAAATGTTCAATTTTATGGGGTGCACGTCACCCCATTTCAAGTTCGGGACAAAACCGCCAGTGCCCCTGGCGGTTTTAAGTGTCTTGAACAGTAGTTATGAGGTTGTAAGTGATATTTTGGCTAGGGTAAAACCGCCATGGGGGGTGGCGGGTTTCAAATTAATTTTTTTTTTTTTTTTTGGATTGACGTTATATCGGGGTGATATTTTGGCCAAGGGTGAAACCTCCATGTTGTAGTTTGGGAACCCGGAGTATTGTTGTAGTGGGGACCATAGCTCGCCTGCCACGTGTAAGCCGTCGACGTACTCACAGCTGTTTAAGAGCGCGTGTCCAAGAGCGTACAGCTACGCGTATGATGACGCGAGTAGCACGTTCACTTGTTCGGGCGGTGATTATACCATCACCTTCTGTCCTTCCTCCCCAAGGTACCGCCTTATTCTTAGCTCCATCTTTCTCATTATTTTTTTGCTATTTTTATTTCATTTTTACGTGTCCAATAATTATTGTGTTGTTTAATTTTATGGAGTTTATTTTTTATTATCCAAGGGTGGTAGAATTTTTTTTGGTTTACATGTACATAATATGCTGTGACTTGTTTTACGTTGTCGCAACCCGGCCTCCCTCAGATTTTTATTTCTTTTAGTAACGTGCGACGGTTTTAAATGACTATTCATGTTAGTCGTGACTCGTGGAACATTGGAACGAACTTTTTGAGGGTGTTTTTATCATTTCGTAGCGAAAATCAAATAGTTATTGTTATGGAGACAATATACTTGTATTAATTGATGACATTGGATCATTTTGTGATTTTTTGCAGTCAAAAATCATCAATGGAGACTTCACCGGGAAGTGTAGGAGCAACTACCGGGTCGAATACCCCTTCAATTGCCGGGACCAATACGCCTTCCGGTGCTGTAATGGCGTCGGGTTCTAGCTCCGGCTCGGCTTCATTGATGGCAGATGGGTCATGGTTAGCCAACTTGGCCAATGGAAGTTCGTCAAATACAAGACATCCAACAACTGCCTTGCAATTTGCACTACTCTTCCTTGTGGTCGCATCCTTGCTTACCTCTCTTTTCCACTAGCCTTTCGTACATTATGGGCCTTGTCACGTAATTTACAAGCTTTTCCAAGCAGTTTTGAGTAGGACACCAGATCAGCATATGGCTCATTGTCACGGAAAATTTACGTAGGGGGCTGTTCTAGTGAATTATTAACGTTTGGTTTAAATTCTTGTCGTATATTGAAACCAAACGTTAACAATACAAAGAACAGAGGGAGGACGTACACAAAGTTCCGGCACAAAAATTACTAGGGGTAGAGCACTGCTACTGAGATGGATCGGTCGAGATTCTTTAATTCGGCCTAAAGACAAGTGAATTGACATTGAAGGACACTCAAAGTTAGAGACTTTTTTCTTAGCTTTTGATGTAAAAATTTAGGCTTTGTACTGTATGTATAAAAGGTATTTTTTTTTTCTTGAATTTAGAATTGGTAGATCCGATTAAACTGCATTTTGATTCGTCCAAACTTTATTAGAGATTCCTTTAGAAGGAAGCAAAGTGATAATTTCATTTTCCAGATGTACGATTGCTCGCATTGTAAATGATTTAGAGTTGAGAAATTAATGACAAACCATCTTTGCAAGACTTGTAGTCTGTCTTTTGCCGTATATCGTGGATCATGTTACAATTTTAGAGCTCTTATTGATTCGTGTTTAGAAGAGCGGGATAGCGCATTCAAGCTACGGGATGGGCAATTGGAGAAAACACGAGTTCTTTTGTGCATGTATGTATGATTCATGCACACACCTAGGTATGAGCTTCCTCGAGAAGCTTGTTAGGACGATTTAGCTCTTGTCGTTCTAATCCTGTTTGAATCCGATATAGGTCTTATGGTGTAACCAGAAGGACCAAGGTGTGCATACTTCAAATCATGGCGTAAAGTTGAAGATACTTGTTGTAGTGCTTAAGGAAAATTGTTTGTGGGGAAAGGGGGGTAAAAGTTTTGGATTAACTGTAGGAAATATTCCAACTTTTTTTTTTTTCCACTGACGTTTCCATTTCCAATGGAACCAAAGACTACTTATTCTTTGGTTTTCGGGATATAATGGAATAAAACAAAATGGCTTATAAAACTGTCTGTGCTTCTTATTTTGTGAAGTAGCGGTCAGTCGGTGCGATTCTCGAATCAATTTTCATTTTGGGTCATCCGTGCGCAGCCTCTCTATGTTTCAATAGGGGTAAGGTTTGCGTGCATCCGACCCCCCCTTACCCCGCCTTATGGCGGGAGCCTTTAAGGCACTGAGGTTAAAAATGTTGTTGTTGTTGAAGATAGTTCAACTTTCTTTCACTGAGGTCCTTTCCAAAAGATATAATAGTCCTATAATGGCAGCATTAATTAACATGCTTAAGACATAAGCTAAATATAAATGGAGGGCTCACACCAAAAGAACTTCTCTTGCTACTTCCAATGACAAACATTCTTTTCAGCTACACAGCTCAATTCCGGCGAAAATATCTTCAAGTTCCCTGATTACACAACTGGCAATGGAAAGGTTCTGATAATCGTTGTGGAAGACGCCATCATCTGCAGATAAGCTAACATCAGTAATGATCATCTTAACTTTTCTATTCATGTTGCACATAGAAAGGGACCTTTTTTTCGTTCACTACCAACGGTGACTGGTGAGGACATAAGATTGCGAATAACAATCAACATTACATGCATGTAATACACTACTGGAGTACTACTCTTAAAGCTCTATAGCCTGGCTTTCGACTTCTGTCGCTGTGGAATGTCTTTCAGAGAGACGTCAAACATTTCATCTTACAAAAGTCCCAACATATCTTCACTGTGTCCAAAAAGTGTGGAGCGAAAACGAAAGCCTCAAGACTGTATTCAAAGTATGGTCATTGGTTCTACATTTCTACTATGTTAAGAGGCCAAACTTTACAAAGTGGAATTTACCGTAAACCAGCACTGCAGAACAATGCCTCAAGCGAAGAACAGTCAATACAAAAATCCTAGTTTCTTCACCCCAAAAGTCCGAAACACAAAGTCACAAAATGTTTATGGAGGCGGTGGCGCGGTGCAAGTAATGAGCGAAAATGCTCTAAAGTGGGTTGAAGGAATGCCAAGAACAGTAGCAATATCGGTTTACCTACAAGTCTTGCCATTGGAATGATGAGAGTTGAAAAGAGGTGATTTAGTTAAGCGATCAAGTTGTTTTTGCTAAAATAAAAAAGATGAGTTAATGGAGCTTAAAGAATGAAAAAGATGGTGTAAAAAGAGTCAAAAGAAAGTCTCCAATCATTCTGTAAGATAACAAAAACAAGAGCAAAAGGTTGGAAATTCAACAAATGACACTCCAAATTGC
>JBBYHQ010000002.1:26498667-26513070 GCA_038382645.1 Spergularia azorica
TACTTTTCACAAAGTGGAGATTATTCACTGCTTTCGTGAGGCCAATAAAGTCGCAGACTTTATGGCCGATTTGGGGCGCTCTTGTCCCTCCCTTACACGGTGGTTTGAGAGTCCTTTTAACTCTCTTACTTTTCTTATCCGAAAGGATGACTTAGGTTGATCCTACACTCGCGGCTCAACCTAGGATTTCTTCCCTAAAAAAAAAAAAAAAAAAAGATGTTCATAGAATTTTTTTTGATTGACAATACTTTTTTTTTTTACAAATTCGATAAGTACATGCGACAAGCTTTCATATTTTGAAATTAGTGCAAAATATTTTCTAACTAAAGACTACTCCCCCATACCCAAAGACATTTTCCTGTATTCACTTTTGGGACGATTCACTAAGATTTTTCTCTTTTAAAACTTACCACATTTGGCATATTTATTGGCCTAATATGCCCTAACTAGTTTTCTGATTTTTTGACGGTAGTAAGATTTGGGTATGGCAAAATGTTCTAAGGTCATGGTTGTTTATGCATGTTCAAAAGCAGAGGATGGTGGTGGAAGTCCAATGATTTGAAGCTTGTTACGGAGTGGCTGTCGAATTTAAATGGTAAGTAGCTTATATCTTTTTGGTTTGCTGTAGGAATCTACAATATGTCCAATGGGATGCCATTGTTGTTACTTCTTTCTTGCACATCGTACATGTAATTTGCTTATAGTGTGATTGATTTGGAGGTGCCCTGTTTGTTAGACTATCGTGAACTAACATGGCAAATTTGATGGTCGATGCATAATGTGATGTTTGTTCAAGCTTTATCCCTTCCCTGGGTATACACCCCAAAAAAATCAACTTTTTTTTTCTTTTTTTCATACTAGGTGTAGAGTTTCTGGTACTATTGGTATGTGTGTTCAACTCATCGTGTTATCCTGTATTATCAGCAGCCCCTCTTTAGGAATCTGAAGTTTTTGGTCGCATGCTGCTAATTTTGTGTGAGATTCTCTGTAATCGGAGCACTCCAATAGTTGTACTCTCTTGAATTAACATGGCATATTAGGATCACATAAGCTGTGTTGTCAGGGTTCACGAGTGATTGTTGGATGGATGAATGCTTGCGTGTCGTTACCTCCATCTCTGCAGCGGGGCTATTAGCCATCTGAAGTAGCTAGGGACTGTCGTGTACCTGTAAACCTTGTCCTTCAGAAAGATCATCATTTCAACTGTGTAGGGAGATTTTTTTTTCTATCATCTGTTTCCCCATTTGTCTTATGGTGCTGGACGCGGAATTCTTCAGGTTGAGCCATTTTTGGGTCTGGGAGTAACGTTGGTGTCACGTACACGTTTTCTGTTTAATCAACATGGAGTCAGACACTGATGATCTTCAGCCGTCAGGTTACAGTGTCTCAGACTCTCAACTATGAAAAGAGCATGTTTGCTGTGAGCGAGTCCTGTCCATATTTACTATCATCAAAGGCTGATTAAAAGCACCACTCATGTTTCAACTGTCGCAAGCCCTTTCTCTGCAGTGCGGATCACCCGTACCACTTTTCGTGTCCCCCTCCGTGTACCCTTCCAATCACGTGCCACCATTTCATTATATTATCTTTTAAAGATGATATTTCATCTCCTTCTTGCTTTTCAATCCCCCTTGATCAATCCTAGTATTCCAAACCGACAAATCAATGAACTCAACAGTGCAGAGTATAGACATTTCGAGTTTAATTTCTCTAGGAGAGTATTTACGACACAATTGCTATTTTTTCATAACAATTTAGTACATAGTGGGTTGATTTTCATAGTCAGAGTATAAGATGTAAGACATAGAGATAGTGGTAAGACATAGTGGATTTAACCAACATAATCGAGGGCTAAGGGTCTAGGTCAAGTCACTCATAAGTCATAACTCATAAGTTAATGTTTGGCTCGGTTTTTGGGTTAGCTATTTGGTTCTGAGTATAACCTGTCAAGTTTTCAAGACCAAACCAAAAAGGGTAAGATTTAACTCGCCCTGAAATGGCAAAACTTTCGAGCAAAAGTTTAATCTTTTCAAACCTCATTGCCAAATTACCCCCCTCTTTTTTTTTTTTTTTTTTTTTGAAACAAGGACAACTATATTAATCAGAAAGCGGAAAGAAAGTCAGCTGAAAGTACATCCATGAGGCCATCAGGACTGGACCCAAATCAAACCCGAACTGACTCATCTATGGGGCATAGGTGCGCCATGAAATGCGCCGCCTGATTACCCTCCCTACGAACATGAGAAAAAACAACTGAATTAAAATTACAACATAGGGACGCTATTTCCTGACCTATTCTACCTAAATAATTCAAAGGAAAGAACCTCTCTTTCGCTCTTCATTTGAAAGCTTTTTTTTTTTACTCTCCTTTTGACTTGTATGTTGTGTGTAAGTAGTTACTCTGCTGGTCCGTCCTCTCATCACCTTTATTATTATTATTTTTTTTTAATCATTCGTTACCTTCGGTTTTCATACATTGAGGTATAATTACATGAATGATTGTATCCCTTCGAAAAAAAAAAAATTTACATGAATGATTGTAAAAATACAATAATGAGAGAGGAGATAATTGAGGGGCATAGTTGGTAGTACATTAAAGTTGTGTCTGAAATTTGTGTAGAAAAGGTGATGCCCAAGAAATGGAGGAAAACTTTTCAAAAAAAAAAAAAAAGAAATGGAGGAAAGAGAAAGTGAGGATTCTTGTTCTCGACCAATCTGTTGCTGTGGCTGTTGGGTTGGAGGCTTCGGAGCTCCTTATATTTGATCTTGTGTATGTCATTATTTTCAAATTTTATTCATTGGTTTTTTGATGGATTAATCACGTTTGTATGAATTCTTTTGTTTTGTTCTGCGAAAATGTAATGTGGTTGAATTCGTTCCGAAGCGAAATTTGTTGGTGAAGTTTGATGCCCAGATGAGTAAATGGTTGATTAGTGAACTGTGAAAGCTTAATTGAGCTAAATACATGAGAAATGCATTATTTTGTTGGGGTTAATGCACTTATTTAGTCTTGAAGTACATGTTCTGGCTAATGTGCCTAATTTTGCACAGGAAAAGCCACCTGCAGATCGTTTTTTGTACGCAGAATCCATATAGTTTCTTTCGTTCTTTTAATTTCTTCGCTTATGAGATAAATTACAAAATAGATAATTCAAAAGGGAAGACCTGGATTCTCTATGTACCTACAGATTTAAGAATATGAGGATTTAACCAGCCTCATGATAGTGCTAAAGTCTTAAAAAGTCATCTAATCAAAGCAATTCATATAGCTAACTGCACAAGAATCAGATTTACCTTCAATTTCTTCTGCATGGATTCATCAATCAACAATGTAAACGATTAGCCAGACAGAATACATAGCACACAGGAGCGGCGATAAACTTGACTTGGCAGTATAAAGGCTTAATATGAGTCGGTTTCAACAAAATTTCTAATATACGCAAGTCTCATGCTGTACTAGAAGTGCTTTTCAGCTGCATACAAGCAAATCTGTAGCCAATGGCCATGATAGAGCATCACTTGAGCTATTTGAGAGGACGATGATAGCAGCACAAGTGCAGAAAATCAGGCCAAACAATGTACATTTTTGGGGGTGCTATCTGCTTGCTGTCACATGGGTCGATTGCCAGTGTCCCAACTCGAAAGTCCAAGAAGGGCTTGCGGCAGTTGAAATGTGTGCTGCAGACAATGTAACCTGGAGATCATGTGTGTCCGACTCCGTGTTGATTAAACAGAACACGTGTGCACGACACCTACATTACACCCAGACCCTAATATCGCTAAGATAAAGAATCCCCAGTCTAGCACCATAAGAGAAATGGGGAAACAGAAATTACATGAAAACTCCCGGCAAACTGCCCAAGACGGTCCCTAGCTACCTAGATAGCTTATAGGGCTGGTGTAGTAGATGGAAGATAATGACGCACCAGTGTATTCATCAATCAGACAATCCCTCGTGAACCAAATTAGTTGGAGAGTAACAGATATTTCAAATATATCTGAGTAAATCTCAGGCACCAGTTGCTACACATGTGACATGTTCAATCATTTCTCCTCTAAACAGGATCTATACACAAAACTTACCCAAGAGGATCTACATGTTCTAACTCATCTTCAATTCTAATTCTCAAGCATCGCTGTAATCCTATCATCATTCAACTATACATTGTTGTGACCATAAACTCTTTGACAATGGCAGACTTCAAAAATATACTAGTGTAACGCCTAGTCCGAACTTTGAACAATCAACCTTCATCAGCATCATGCAGAGCCAGTCCTCCAACCTTAGCTCTGAATAAAAATTGTAGGGTTAACCGAATCACAACATTAATCGGACCATAAAACAAAAGGTAATTAAAGCAAATGCTGACTTATTAGAAGGAGAAACACACCGGTGAAATGCAGGCACAACTCTAGGGGGAACTTTAATAGACTGAACTTCAGTAGGTGGCTGTTTCTCTGTACAGAGAGTTGGGAAGCAAAAAACGTTTCAATCACAAAACTATGTGAAGGATATAAAGCACTTTAAAGTACATATATCACTTAGAAGTTAGAATAGCACAGTATTTTGTTTCAAAGAGTCAGAACAAAAAAGATTCTACACCGCAGACACTCTATAAAGATCCTGACAACACAGCTTATGCTATCCTAATATGCCATGTTGATAATTTATAAGACTACAACACTAATGGAGTGTTCCGATTACACAGAAAACCACACATAAAAATTGCGGCATGCGACCAAGAACTAAAGATCCCTATAGAGGGGCTGCTGATAATACAGGATTAACATAATGAGTTGAACACACATATCAATCGTATCATACAGGATATGCAACATTAGTGATTGACTTTGTAACTCAAGATCAAGTAATAATATACACGAACATGGAATAGCATGCAACTACACTACAGGCTACATCTGGTTTCACCTCAGCACCACGTCATCATCACCATAGCTAATCTGACATGTCTAAAAACATTACTTCATTAAATTTTAGGGATGTATACCCAGGGAAGGGATAGAGCTTAAACAAACACAACATTATGCATTGAACATCAAATTTGCCACGTTAGTTCAACATCGTCTAACAAACAGGGCATCTCCAAATCAATCACACTATAAGAAAGGATGCACGGTAACTTATATGTACAATGAGCGAGAAAGAAATAACAGTGAGGATGGAGGAGTCCAACCTGTCACAATGGATTCTTGCATGACATTGTATGCCAAAGGCTCCAATGACATAGTTGCCATAGGCTCACTTGCTGCAGAAACTGACAATAATGGCCTCCCCTTGGAATTCAGAACCACCAATTTTGCTAAGATGGTACCTAAGACACAATATCAATTAATTGTGTTTCAAAATTTAGATACTCGCAGTTTGCATTATACTTGGTCCACAATCGATGTCTACTGTCATAATAATGCAACATAGAAGCCAAATACAACTTAAATCTATTTGAGATCTGTCATCCAGAGTTTTGATACCATCTCATTAACTTCACAAGTGAAAGCAATAAAAAAAGACCCTGGCATGCATAAGAAAACACTATCAGTAACAGAGCTGCTAAAAGAAGATGCCTAGTAGCTTATGCTTATGCTTATGCTTATGCTTATGCTTCAGCAAGGTGTGCACCAACATGGATGGCTAGGAATCAACACGTTATTGTCAACAGTAGAAGACTTCAATGTTATTTACAAAAGGAGAGAGAGTAATTATTAAGGGAACACTCACATGGCTATGTGCTTCTTCAGATGTAAAGTTCAATTCGAGAATGATAAAAGAGGCAAAAGACACCTTTTTGTAGGTAAGGTACAAACCCCACTAAGATTCAAATTTATAAAAGAACACTTTGATGCAAATAAAATTAAGATCACTAACTTAGGGCTAAAAGGATCACTTAGAATTGAGTAGGTGTCAGCTAAGGAGTTCTTGTCGTTTAAAATTTTATGGTAGCAGACACCTGGCAACCCCAACCATGCCTTACATGGGGGCCTCGCTGGAGGTGTTGAGGTGACTGCTTTTAACAATTTTAGATTCTCAATGCACATATTGTAAATTATTCCTACAGCAAACCAAAAAGATATAAGCTACTTACCATCTAACTTCGACAGCCACTCCGTGACAAGCTTCAAATCATTGAACTTCAAAGAACATACAAGGTAGTTCAAAAGAGCAGACCATAAACCACTGATTGCAATGATTTCCCTCTGCACACAGATCAGATAAAAGTAAATTTAAGTGCTTACATCTGACATTGCCTAGTGCCGATCATCTGCTAGCTATAATCTCTACACCAAACCATCATTACAACAGATATGAATCAGTGAAGTTCCTAGTAGCTTCTCATTTTATCTTACACGATACAGGTTAAATCTTATGTTGGAGGTTCTGCTTATCCCAGCCCCACCCCAACACCTACACCACTATCCCCTCTGAACATGCATAAACAGCCATGACCTCAGAACATTTTGGCATATCCAAATCTTACTACTGTCAAAAAAATTCATTATGTATACTTTTGTACAGCCAAGAAAACCGTACGATATACTAACAAATAGGACATAGTGATGTGATATGAAATTACCTTCACTTTAGCAAGAATATAGACAGTGTGATGGGTATCCGCACGGGTAAGGAACATCTTGAGTATAGTAAAATCTGGCAGAGTTATGAATTATAGGTTCAGAATATATAAATTTAAGAGAAAAAAAAATTATTGGCTCACATCACACTAATTTACTCATACCTTCTTTGGCTTGGGAACACATCTCATCCTCCATGACTCTTGCTTGGAGTAAACTGAGTCATTAAAGTAAATCAGTCTAGTTCTCACTTTAAACCCACTAAGCTCACATGCTGGATATTGTTGAAAACAGAGACGTAATACATACCTCTCAAACTGAAAGCTGCAACCAACACCACAAGCTTGGGAATCACGGGCCAGGTCAAACCTGAGGGGAAATACAAAAAAATAAAGGATGTATAAAAGGTCTGATCCAACTAGTATGTCCTCAGAGGAAAAAAAAATACAGAACACAGTGTAGATATAGAACAGAAGAAGATTTACTTGTAAACATCAATCCCATTTCGACCATAAGCATCAATATCGTATAAGAAATGCTTCTCCTCCAACCTCTGCATTAGCGCAGGAAAAAAAGATAAAAGTGACAAAACTGTATGATGGTGATTTAAAGTCTCAGAAAAAAATTGTCAGGTTATTTACCTTCGCTTTCTTCTGCATCGATTCATCAGTCTCTATAGGGTGCTCATCAACAATGTATATGATCAACCAGACTGACATGTCATCATGAGACCTTCAAAGTGTCACACAGAAATGAAAAGAGTTGTGATCAGCTTGACTTAGCAGTATAAACGCTTAATAAATATCAAAAGTCAGTGACACCACATTAGAGATAATTACCAGTTAGAGCAGCCTTGAAGAGTTTTGGGAAGTAATCCACTCTCAACCATAAGGCTGAATGGACCATTAGCAACTGTAACATACGAACGTTGCCTTTTACCAGCAAGTTTCACACACTGCACATCAGAGCCTTGAATGCCAATCTCTGCACCCTGCAGAACAGATATTTAATCAGAAGTATCCAGACACAAATGAAATGTGAATATCATAAACTCCGAGGCACGCTAACTAAATCGACACAAGCAAATAACCTACTTGGTATTTCTTAAGTACATTGACAGTTTCATCAGCAAGGTGATAAACTCTGCGTGGGTGATCAAACAGAGACATCTCCAAGTTTGTGATGCCTGAAATGCAAACTGTGAGAAAACTCCTCTTGCATACAGACATTCCTTAGCATTAGCATATAATAACTCCAAAATCAGTTAATTAGTGCAATAGTAACAGACTAATAATTACATTCATCTAGTCAGAAAATTGATATCATTACATATCAAATTTAAAAGTTTTTTGACAGTAAATCCCGTATGGGATCAGGAAACTTAGCTTAGAATAATGTGGACATTATGCGACAGCACATAAGTATACATAAGTCTTTCCACTAGACTTTGCAACAATTTAATTCTGTCAAAAGTAACACCAAATAATGCATCTACTCTAGAAAACTTACTATAACAATCAGAGTGGCAACAAGGGAATTCAATGAGAAAGCTACATTTACCAATCTGGGCGAATACAAGTCAATGCCTAACCAAAGATTTTGCTTTTCAGTAAAGATGAACTATCAAATATCATGGAGTACTAGGGGCAGCGAGAAACAATGAAGCAGATGCGGCCTTACTGAATTCAACAGTTAATCCCATATTGATCAGAAATCGCCGTACAGAATTCACGAGAAACAGAGAGGAACATTTTTAGTCACTTGTCACACTATTGTTTCACAGAATTCCACTGGACACACAATCAAAGAATGACTTGGCAATTTGGCATATATAATGAAAGAAACCAAGGAGTTGGGAGCTGTCTACTTTGCTATAACGAACACGACGTAAAGAATGATGTGCGACTGATAGAAATCGAGAAATTAAATTGAAGTGGCAAGCCATTAATCACAAAGACATCAACTCTTCCAAATCCCAAAAAATAACATCAAAATCATAAATCACAGACTTACGGATAACATTCAAGCCGGGAAATCAGATTAACACAACTACAATCAAACAAACACACAACCAAAGTAAAGTCAACGCAATCAAATGACAAAAGAAAACGAAGATGTACAATCGAAAGAGTAAAAATTGATACCATATACGTTGCTTCCTCCACAAGCTTCCTGGTGGGTTTTAGATATCTTCTTTGGACGGAGGCCATCCTCATCAATGGGCGCATCATCAACTTCAAAAATCAACAAAAAAAAAAAGAGGGTAAAATCGAAATTATTAACAGAACAAATAAATAAAGATCCAAGAAACATGAACATGAATATGGGTAAAAAAAAAAAAAAATTGAAAATTTGGGTATTTTTACCATCCATATTATCAGGGTGAACGTCATCGTAAACATCGCCGAAACCCCTTTTACCTGTAGATGACAAAATTAGGGTTAACCCAGAAAAACAAAATGGAAAGATGGTAAATCCAAAAAAAATTTGGGGAAAATCAAAATTAGGGTTACCCAGATCGGTAAATCGAAATTAAAATTGGGTAAAATCAAAATTAGGGTTACCCAGATCAGAAAATCGAAATTAAAAAGGGTAAAATCAAGAATCAAAATTAGGGGAAAAATTAAAATTAAAAGCGTAAAATAAAGATTCAGAGGGTAAAAAGGAGAGAGAAAGTGAGAAAATATTACCGAGAGATTTTGGCTGGGAAATGCCGAGATAAGAGATGCCGGAGCAGATCAATCGATGACCAACAGCCGCAGAAAGCGTGGGGTAGCAGTCGCGGATGGGGCCCCACGGCCTGATGTGAAACTTGTTACCGGCGTTTTCAGAGTTAGCGTCATGGTGAAGCTCGCAATCAAACAAACGCTCGGCGGCGACGAGATTGAGGGGGACGGAAGCATGTAAGCGGGCGGCGGCGAAAATAGCCTTCTCCTGATCATTCAGATTCGCGTAAATTTTGCGAAAATGATCAACGGTTAATCTGAGAGCTTTAAAAAAGTCAGAAGGATATTTAAGTTTGCGGTCCAACTCAAGTTGAACTTCCTATCTAGATTTATTATCCCACGTACATTTATACCAATTCGCATGCTACTATCATCAATTGTCGTATTTGATAAAAGATTACCTCAATTTTCGTAGAATTACATTTACGTATCTTCATGATTCAAGAAGAAAAAGAAAAGAAAAAATCTGTCTTCTTAGTGACAATACCTATATCCACTAATTATTGTTTCCAAATATGCTTGCCGGTTGACGTCTCTTCTAATTCGTCGATACGAGAAGCAAACTATTGTGTGAAGGAATAACTAAATAAACCTTTTCTTTATCGCATGAAGAGGGCAATAAAACTTTGCTCTTTTCCATTCAATACTTGATAATGCATTGTAAATTGTAATCATCATGTCCTCTATATGTGTCAACCTACCGACTAACGAGGACATTAGTCTTCCTACCCATACTAATTTATCTAGAGGACCGTACGAGAGGTAGCTCGCGCAATTTTAGTGAAGTTTGTTGTGTGCGAGCACATATGTAGAGTTTCAAGGAATCAAGGATGATTTAGTCTTGATTTTGCTTTAAGCGTATTAGTGAGCGGAGGGATAGAAGATATGATGTGCATTATCCCAAAAACAAAGCCCAAACTAGACCTATGGACTATGGTGCACATAGACACATACGTGTGTATGACTAATACGTAACTTATTCGACCCAGCATACCATTTTGCAAACTTGAAGACATAAATACCAAATGGAAATCGATAAACCTAAAAAGTATCATATCATGAGCATTACCATAGTGAGACGGACTGTGCACTTAACGATCAATGTACGTATATTTCTCGCATGCATCATGGAGTTATAACGTAGTTCGAGTATTCATTCATAGACATGTATATTGCATCGTCTCAGATTCCCAAATCAGTGTATTTTTCAGAAATTTGGGAGATCGACCAGCAAAGTTTCATTTTGAACAATTTACTTATAGTCCCTTCACTAAAATTGGAACTCAAGGATCTCCACCAAAACATCTACTCTTAATCTGAAAAATGCTCCTTGGTTATGGGTTAAATCGTGCGTACCTTGAGCTTTCACTAACATGACTCAGGCAAGTGCTCAATGCAGGTCTAAAGTTTTACTTGGCCTCCCTGGCAGATCAATAAGGAGCTGATGAAGACAGACGATTGAGGAGCTTTCATTAACATGACGGGACGATCAATAAGCTCCAGGACTCCACTAGTGATGCAATGGCATCGTCTTGACACTATGACAGATATACAGGAAGGAGGCAGGGGGCTTCATGTTTTTATCTCACTATTAAGGTTCAGAAAGTGGACAACTTTGTGAATTTGGCAACAAAAAGTCCACTAGTTTGGGATGTTGGAGGATCAAATCGCAGCGTCTTAGGTATACGACCACTCTTGCAAGGCCAACTGTGGGAAGCATCTATTTCTTGCAACTCTGCAAGAAGTTGAGGCAAATAAGATTTGGGTTTGTCCAATTTGTTTCAAGGTCAGGTCTCTGGCAAGCAAGCATAAGTTTCGATACACAAAAGCACATGAATATGTTCGAAGCCATTAGAACTCACCAGCAGAGGAATTCTCCAAGATGAACCTCTCAATCACACCTTCATTCTGGGCAAGCGTGAAGCTGCATCATAATGCATAGGTTACAGATACTACAGGAGCATGAACAAGTGATTCTATCTCCTACCACTGAATACCAACTTAACAGCATGCATATATTATCAAATACCTGCAAGTGCTGTAGATAAGCACACCCCCTGCTTTTAGTAGTCGAAAACCGTTGCTCAAGAGTCGAAACTGGAACAAATACGAAGATGGGATTAATAAATAAATAATAAAAATAACTAAAAGGGAAAACCATCGCCGCCAACAGAATCAGTGAGCAAAATCAGTAATGGATCCTAACAGTGTTAATAAAATTGCCATTTTCAAATATTAAAAGAAAATACTCTTCAAAGTATTGGTCTGCCTACATCTATTTATTTGTCAGAGAAAGTCAATAGTCCATACTATCTCAAAAAACAAAACATAGTTAGCCACAACATACTGAACATATGAATCAATATGTTTGAACGACCATTCACACAGAGTTAACCTAAACTGAAAAGCTAACAAAGATATAAGACTACAAACTGCACAGTTTAGCAAAGTATATTACTTGAAGATCAGTGAGGTTATCAGTTCGTTCTGCATCCAAGACACGGCGTTGAAGCGTTTCCCAGCCCCAGTGTTCAAATTTCTGAACATGTCTGATTGATCCGTCATGAGTGCACTCTGCATCCACAAAGACCTATTCACAGAAAACAAAATCCATTAAGCATAAAGAACCACTATACAAGCGCAACGATATCAAGTGACATGGATGACCATAATCTCAAAAGGATATCAAAGTCCAGAAGATTAACACATGGAATACGGAATACTATTACAATACCTTGCATAAGTGAAATGAAAGGCTGCATTCTGTCAACAGTAAATTAAGGCAACTTGCTTACAAAGGAGAGAGATAGGATGAACAACTAATAAGCAGAAGACTCTCAGGATCTAACAAGCAAGATTAAAAAACAAAAAGCACAAAGAGCAAAACAAATTTGATGCAGGCGTAAGGACCTCCATTTCCAAATAAAAAAAAGTCATATTTCACACCGTAGGCACAGCCTCAGACTTCACAAAAGACTGCCAGAACAATAGTAGAACTACGATAAACTCACACCAAACATCGTAAGCATTTGAAAGAAATCAAAGATGCCCACAAGTAGAAGCCAAGGACTGAGTCAAGATGATGCAATAACCTTGTCGTAACCACAACTAGAGAGGCCATCATCACTGAAATTCTGATACAATTTATCTCTTGTACATCCAATGACTCCTGAATGCTGCCCATAAAATATAAGCTCTGGATCTGAGATCTGCATGGTTAACTGTGAAAGATTAGACTTCCTTGCTTTTGAAGCACGCTTTCTTTCCTTCCAAGGCCTCTTAGAAGTCCACTTCTTATACACATCTAGTTTCTTTTCCACTGTAGACTCAGCAGCTGAATACATAGTAAAGCACTTCAAATACAGCTCAAAAATAGACTGATGGAACAAAGTATACGCGACAACCATACACCACACTTACATGATTCAGAAGCAGCGCTGAGTCTGGTAGGAATCAGAGAGAATGATGTACCATCAGCAACAAAGAGCCGACAACGATCACCCAGGCCATATTTCTGCACCATAGTTCTGCAAGCTGCCAGGCGATGTCTTGCAACATCAACACCAGTAACAGAGCCTGAATCACCAAGTAGTTCCGATATCATACAAAGCTTGGCACCTGTCAATAAAAATATAAATATGCAGAAACGCTCAGTTTAAGTAATCATTCGAATAGCTCCATCATATATACAAATATAGAAGACATAAACATTTCAAGAGAACTACCAGAGAGTACAGCAAATTTCATTTTTATGATTCCTAACTGTGTTTAGCAATGACAGTTTTCTCTACTAAGACTGGCCTTGTGACAATTATTAAAGGAAACAACTATTGGCACTCCACATAAGTTTTCTGGCACTCCCACTCACATTTTATTATGCCAAAGGAAAATGGTTTTAGAGTGCAAGAGAAGTTTGGTGGAGTGCTAATAGCATTTCTCTTTTTAAATATGGTAATAATAGAGACCATAGTTATGAAGATATCAATCAGATGTCAGAGTGAGATGAGACATATATTCCTAGTGCAATTTCTCCACTTTTAGGTAGCTCAAGTAATATTTTCTTATTGTAGCAGGAGCTATCTGACTACACAGCAGTTGTGTATCATTAATTGTAGAAAACTAGAAACTAAAAAAATAAAAGAAAAGACCACACTATCAAAGAAGAGTGATGAGTGAAGAAAGTACCAATTATACCAATACTAGTTAAAAAATGTATACTAATACTAGACGTCAACGTCATGTTAATTCTTACTAGCAATGATGATCATGCCAACAAATGATAATCTTTATTAAGAAAGATAATTGAGGGTACCAGGAGCAGCACACAGATCAAGGACATGATCTCCAGGTGAGATGCCTAATGCGCTGACAGCAGCCCCTGAAGCAGCATCTATTCCATACACCTAAAAGAAAATATGCCCAACATTAGAGGCTTGTGCAACAGGAACTGGCAATTTAGGGAAAAGGTGGGATAGCAAGAAAATGCTGTAGATGAAATGGTGCTGCTAAAATAACCCCTGACTACTTACAAGACTATTCAAGGCTCACCAATAAGCAGATTGTCATCAGCATGAAAGAGAAAGAAAACTGTTCTAAAGAAAGATAGACAGCCACAAGGGTATGGGAGAGAACACGCATCACAGCGGACTCGGCACATAAGAGACCAGGGTTCTGCGCTTCTGCTAAATAATCCAATGCATTTATAGCATCACATTAGATTTTCCAGCACAAGCCCTAACTTTTGAAGACAATCATCCTTCACTAGGCTATGCTGCTGTCGTAACCACTGAACTGTGACACTACTGCCCTTATAACCTCTCTTCTATCCCTCCACTCACTAGTACGCTTAAAGCAATTGCACTACCAAACCATCCTTGAAACTCTATTTTCTAAGCACATATGTGCTCGCATACAACAAAATTCAGTATGGAGAATGACACACTCCTGCCCTAACTCTAAGCTTTACTTCAACATCAATTCTTTTAGCTGTAAGAACTTTTGGACAACAACAATGTAGAAGAGCCCAAAGCTCCACCACTTCTCACCCACTCTCACATGTTGGAGCGGCTGCTGGAGTAGAGACAAATGG
>JBBYHQ010000002.1:26516512-26531995 GCA_038382645.1 Spergularia azorica
CAACTAATTTCTTGCAAAGGGGTGTCAAAGTGGAGTAAGATCCGTCTATGCAACTAATGATCTTCTTGAAGCGGTAAACTTTCTAGTTTATGCTGATTTCCAAACTATAGTACATAGCAATATTTAATGTAAACTACGGCTTACTTTTTGTGAACCATGTTTATGTTACACAGGGTTTTAAGCATGTGAGCAACATGGGAGGTGGATACATTGCTTGGGAAAAACATGGCTTATCAGTGAAGAAACCAAAAGCAGAGTTATGAGTTAATATGTATGAGACATGAGTATATGTTTGAATTACTTAGCATGTATGCATTAGAAGGGTAATTTGTATTTTTGAATATTACCCCATTGCAACGAAAATTTGTATGAAGTAAATTTGATGCACTATTTTTAGTTAATCAAATTTGAACATGTAGAAACTGAAATGAGCACTATTTTTAGCTAACTATGATCGATGCATTACATTATTCATGCTTAACTAACAAATCCAAAGGGAGAAAAGAATGAATTAGTCAAAAACTAATGGAGTTAATTTTAAGACTTCTGTAAAAGAAATCAAAGTCATTCAAGATCATCAGCTTTTCCGGCCAATTCTTCAATGGAGGGACGTTCTTTAGATACAACTCCGACATGGGCTGCTGCGACTGTTGTTGCTGTCATGGTAGGCACTGTATTCCTCTTCACCAGGTGTGTAGAGTTGTTTGCCAAGGTAAAGTTGTTGAGATGACAAGAAATTATTATAATGTCTTTTACTGTACCTTTCATATATTGTCCTGATCACTTGGCTTTAATCTTTTGTCACGCTCCTTTGTTAATCTTTGGCGCGCAGTGGTTGGATAAGAAGAAGAGGAAACCATTGCTGGCTGCTCTTGACAAGATTCAGGAAGGTACTCACTGTGGCGTATATTAAATCCCTAGTTCTGGGAATGTTCATTTTTCGAGGTTATTAATGCTAGTATCATATGTTTTGCATTTTGTGTTAGTAGAGCTTATGGTATTTGGGGTTATGTCACTTCTGTTGGGTCACTGGAGTGTATTTGTGGCCAAGATTTGTATAAAAACATCGGTATTTGGTACCCGTGCCTTTCCATGTATACCGGAAACTGATTCTACTAAATCTCTGGAGGCTGTGGTGCACATCATTATATCTAATCACTCGAAGGAAGCCCTTCCTAAAGTCCAGGATTCTGATGAGACTCGTGAATTGCACAGTTACTGTGGTGAGGTGATGTCTTTCAATCTCTCATTAAAGCCTTATTTTTAACAAGCCTCCTAAGTTACATAAACTTTCTAAGATTTTTCAAAGCTGAACAACTGAACATTGTATTTTGGGTGACAGGGTTTCGAGTCTTTTGCTTCTTATGAAAGCCTTGAGCAGCTCCATCGTCTGCTGTTCGTTCTAGGGGTCACTCATATTACATACAGCTCTTTAGCCCTTGCATTGGCTGTACTTAAGGTTTAAACAAGAATTCTACTCTCATTGGGATTAGCACATGAGTTTATCAAGCATTAGTGAAATACTGATGTTGTACTCCTCTTTGTTGAAGATCTATAGCTGGAGGGTTTGGGAAAATGAAGCCAAGTCCATGGCTTTACAAGCAACTTCAGGTCCGAAACACTGTCATTTCGTCTTTCAAAAGCTCATATTTACTCCAAATTCTCAAATATGACAGTGTTGGCTGCTGACCTTTAAATCAGTAGATATGAGTTCATTAGTTCAAAGTTTCGTAGCTGTTATATAAATTGGATTCATTTAAACTTTTGTCCTAGACTACAGCACTGCAAACCCGAAGTTAAGGCGCCTATGTACCTTTGTACTGAACCATGCATCACATCCATGGACCCAGCACAAGGTTCTTGTTTGGCTAGTAAGATCACTTTGCTAACTTCTTCTTTGGAAACTTCTCCTCCATTTCCTGTTTGCGCAACATTTTTAGCTAAAACTGTTGTCATAGACCTTTAGATCAGTAGATATGAGTTCATTCAATGAGATACATCCAACCGAATTATTGATCTAAATGTTTCCAATTGTTTGTAGTTGTTTAGCTCTTGAAATTGTTTTGTAGCTTTGTTTCAGTCGTCAGTTTTGGAGTTCAATAAGCAAGTCTGACTACATTGCTCTGCGCTTTGGTTTTGTTACTGTGAGTAGCGTCCTTTGTAATATGTACTCCGTAGTAAATACTTATCCTGTCTCTTTTAAAGGCGTAAATTGTTCTGAAACTTGAAATTATTGAGTGCAGACACATCAACTTCCAATGTCTTATGATTTCCTGAGTTACATGGCTAGAAGCATGCATGATGAGTTCCGCGACATAGTTGGCATCAGGTACCATCAATGATGATGAGCCTCACTCTGGCTTTTTCCGAGATCATTTTCAAACACTCTCTGCATCAAGCATTGATGTTTATAACATTCTTCTTCTGCAGTGTGCCCCTCTGGATGTATGCAATATTCTGCATTTACCTTGATTTTCATGGTAATCTATCAGTCCTTGAACAAAAAGTTCATTGTCATGTGTGTAGGTCATTTCGTACATTCGATCTTAAGCTAGTTATACTGTCAAATTTCAGAGCATTAACAAAATTATCCTTACTCAGGAAGCCACGCTTACTTTTGGCTTTCCTTTCTCCCAGCAGCTGTAAGTCTGAAAAATCTTCGACACCTTCCATTTGTCGTAATTAAACCTTCCTGTATTTTCCAAACTCACTTGTTATATGTCTGTCTTTTGTGTGTGGAAGATAATGATGGCAATTGGCACAAAACTGCACCATATAGTAGTAAAGCTCGCGTTAGAGACAGTGGATTCAAGCCCATATAGACAAAACCATGTGTTCAGACTGAGGGACGAGCTCTTCTGGCTTCGAAAGCCTAAGCTGCTACTTAGGCTAATACAGTTCATATCTTTCCAAGTAAGTTGAACAAGAATAAATGAGCATCATTATTTCAATACATTTCTATGTCAAAAAAAAAATCTTAATCTTAACTTCTACAATATGCAAATTGCGACATGCAGAATGCATTAGAGATGGCGATGTTCCTCTGGTCACTGGTAATACCATGCTTTATACCCCTGCAGACAATTGATGCAGCTCATACTCTGCCAATCATTTGACAATTTTTTTTTTCGCAGTGGGAAATCAGCGGAACATCCTGCTTTATGAAGAATCTTAGCTTCACAGTAGTCCGATTAGCATTTGGGTAATACTTGATTACAGAAAATCTCCTTTACATAAATGCAACAGGTTAACTATATCAGATTGATCTTCATATAAACTGTTCCTGACACCGTCATTGCAGGGTTATTTCTCAAGTTTGGTGCAGTTTCATTACATTTCCGCTCTATGTCATAATCACACAGGTACGTCAGACAATGTTCAAACAGGAACCTCGTCATAGGTGGGAGCCTTTGAGAGTGTGAGGCACTGTACTTATGTTGCTTTTCCTTATCGGTGCTGGCATAGATGGGATCGAGGTTCAAGAGAACTGTAATAACTGATCGCGTTAGAAGTTCACTACACGGGTGGAAGAAGAGAGTAAGAGAAAAGCAAAGTCGAAACTCTAGTAAGCGCCTTAGTTCATCATCATCAATGCCTCTGATACACAATGCAGTAGACAATAATAACCCTGATAGCAGTGAAAGAAGGTCTTTTAGATCAAATGAAAGGCACAGAAGGTTATCACTAGAAGATGGACTTGTATTCTCGTCTCCTCGAGCGAGTTACTTACACGAAGATGTTGGTGATGAAAGCGATAACAGTTATAGCAGTAGCAGCAACAGCGACCAATATGACAATGATGATTATGGTGACGGAGGAGATGTGCGCTATTTTCACCTTCCTTGAGCTATACGCACAATACATGGTAGACTATGGTACAAATATTGTTGTTTGTGGACTAAAATCCGAGCTTATTTGAAGAACCATAAGAGTTTCAGACCAAAGAAGCATACCAATGTCATGTTTCAAACAAATTGCTAACCCATCTATTGCAGATACCATAACCTAGTTTGGGTACACATTTTGTTTTCGTACATATATTGATGAGTACTCGTAATTTTATACTAACGAGCTAGAGAAGGAATTCTTCCCAAACATAAGAATGATTAACAATCGAACTAAATTGCAATAGGAGGTCCTAACTCGAATTACATACTTTTACGCTATATGAAAGCCGAGTCACGCTGATTCTACCCACCATAAGCCAAGAGTCCAAGACATAATACTATGGCTCATTAGGAGGTGTCTCAAACGATCACCCAACGAGAATAACAATGCAATAAATCTACATCTATCTATTCCATATATGCACACGTGTTAACGACTTGGTGTCCCTAAACACAACAACCGTACTGTATGTATTCATTCATGTTTAAAAAAGGAAAAAAAAAGAAAACAAAGAAAAGACGACACGATACATGGTATGGGCCGTGTTAACGGGCCAGCCCACAACAACAATAACCAAACCTATTCCGAAAACAATTTGGAGAATATGAATCGTTATATATAACCGTCTCGCATAGTACCAGTCCACCTAAAACGACAACTATCTTGTTCCCATAACCCGTCTCCTATTCGGGTTAGTATATAAAACGGGTTTAGTACTTTACAAGTTTCCTCCTATACAAGCCAAGTGAATATATAAAACGCATCACTTCTCATCAAAATCTTCCCCAAAAAAAATCCCCAAATTCGAACAAATTCAATCGATTTCTTTCTCTCTCTTCAACCATGGTGCTCGAGGTATGATCTCAATTCATACTTAATTAAGTTCCAAATTAGGGTTTTCATCCCCCTTTTTACTCAATTGCTGCTATTTTTGCGATTTTAATTATTTTTGTTTGATTTAATTTGGGAATTTTTAGGCGACTATGATCTGCATCGATAATTCGGAGTGGATGCGTAACGGTGACTATTCTCCGAACAGATTTCAATCTCTTTCCGATGCTGTAAATCTAATCTGCGGGGCGAAAACTCAGGTATTTCAATTTTTTCAAAACCCTAATTTCCGATAGTTTGAATTTTAGGGTTTTCAGAAGATTAATTAAGTTAATTGAATTGGGGATTGATGTAATTGTAATTTGATTGTGAATTGAGCAGTCCAATCCGGAGAATACAGTGGGACTTTTGACAATGGCTGGTAAAGGTGTTCGCGTGTTGGTCACTCCAACCAGTGACCTTGGCAGAATCTTGGCTTGTATGCACGGTGAGTTTTTTAACGGCCGAATGAGTTACGGTTTTGTATGACGGTTTATGTTGGCTTTGCTGATGTTGTTTGTATGGTTTATGAATTTTCTGATTGCTTATGTTGTAGTATGTTGTTGGGTGATATTGGCCGAAAAGATCGAATCTTTCTTATTTTACGGTTATAGCTGATGGGTTGAGCTTTATATAGTTGATCTAATATAGGTAGATTGTGTTAGGTGTACTTGGGTGATCAGGTTGGAGTTTGATGATAGTTGTCATTGAGCTGAAGTTCTGCCCTTGAGCCGAAGTTTGCCTAGTGACAGTTTTGCTCACCTGTTAAGTGTAGTGGGTACTGGATGAGATGAGTAGTCTTTGGTGCAGGATGGTTCATGATGTACTCGGGGGTGGAATGGTGCTTAGAGACGGGCTGGCATTGAATGGGTTGGCTAGGGTTTAATTATGTGATGAGCGAGTGAATGAGTGCGGAACGTTTGAGAACATAATCATTGGTAAAATATTAAACTTATCAAAGAATGGTTATTGACAAAAATATGTCGTTACTCATTGGGGCTTCATTGTTGTTATCACAAAGCAGTAAGGCTGTATTCTTTTGTGCGCACCCTTGTCTCCGACATTTTAATCATGTCTTGATATCCACTTTTTATCTTTGCTATTTCAATTGGAATTTTTTAAGGTTGGAGCCGTGTTGTGGACTATGGCTTTGGGAAGGATCAACATAATGGCAGTGTGGAAATGAAGATATCTATAAAGTGTCTTGTTGGGATGTCTGGATTGCTTGCTTGCTAGGTTTATAACTCTTAAAGTTGTAGAGAAGAGTTGTGTTAGGACTTAGGAATAACGAGAAGAACTGCTTTGGCGTTTGCTTTTATGGCTATACCTTCTTTGTTCTTGGTTGAGGAGGAATTCCCACGTCTTTCTTGTATTGACTCGTAGTGTCGATTTTCTTTGGGTGAGGGTCGCTACTCTGCTGACAATGTTGGTAGCCGTCAGTCCTAACTTGTAGGCTATGATTTTAAGTGGGTTTTATTTGCTGAGTTTTTTTTTTGAAAACTTATGATTGAAGAATGAAGATGATCCTTAGTATCAAAATTCCTTTTTTGTTTGAGAAATTCTCATCTGGGGATTTGTTTAGACATGAATATTATTAACTGAATGTTTTCTTCTGTGGATTCAGGCCTTGAAATAGGTGGAGAAATGGACCTGGCATCTGGGATTCAAATAGGCCAATTAGCTCTTAAACATCGTCAGAACAAAAAACAGCAACAGAGAATTATAGTATTTGCTGGAAGGTGAATGTTTATGTTCACGTCTTTCCTTACATAATTAATTACTTAAGCATTTTGTTTCAACTTTTTCCTAGTAAGTTTTTGATCTTCATTTTTTAAAATCATTTTCTGATTTATATGAGTATCTGCTGGCAGTCCTGTCAATTACGAAAAGAAGGCATTGGAGTTTATTGGGCGTAAGTTAAAGAAGAATAGTGTTTCACTTGATGTTGTTGATTTTGGCGAAGATGAGGAGGGCAAGTCAGAGAAACTTGAGGCTTTAGTAGCTGCTGTGAATAACAATGACACTAGCCACTACGTCCGTGTGCCTCCAGGCTCTGGTGCTCTGTCAGATATTCTTATTAGGTACTATCTTGATTAGACTATTACTTGTCTTAGTCTATCCAATCCTCCAAGCATGTGTATGACGATTTAATTAATTTCTGTTTTGGCAGTACTCCCATATTTACCAGAGACGGGGAAGGAGGAAGTGGTTTTGCTGCAGCTGCCGCTGCTGCCGCTGCTGGTGGTGTGTCTGGATTTGATTTTGGTGTTGATCCAAACCTTGACCCTGAGCTAGCTCTTGCTCTTAGAGTTTCAATGGAGGAAGAGAGGGCAAGGCAAGAAGAAGCTGCGAAAAGGGCTGCAGAAGAAGGTGGACAAGAAAAAGGAGAGTCAAGTTCCCAAGATGCTACCATGGGAGAAAGTAGCAGTGTGAATGCAGAAGCAGATAAGAAAATTGACTTGATGGTGAGCAAATTGCTTATCTCTATTAGGGTTGACTTGTTTCTTGTTGGGGGGGGGGTTCTTTTGTCCAGATGTTTGCGTAGATCTAATTAGTTATTCTAGAATATCGATCTGCTATTTATGGACTGGAGACTAGAATACCAAAGGTTTGACCTAAAGTCCTCTTGGGCTGGGCTGGGCCTGTTTTGAGTTGAACCAAGCATTGACAGTGGTAAGCTTTGTTGAAACGCTTGCCTAGCTGTTCCAAGCTCATTGAAAGATGGGCAACAGACTAGAGCAGCTTACTATAATGCCATGGTTCAGCTGGGTTATCGAATGAATATGATGGGTAGACTTCGAAATGCAAATGTGTGTTGTGAGGTTTTAATGACCCCTAGGCTGTAACCTAGTCTGCTGTACCTCTAGCAATTTAGCATGTAATTTATGGTGATTTTGTTAGTTATTAATTGCTTTACTGACCTTTTTCTTCCCTTTGTTTTCCTAATGTGCTTACTCATTGACTATTTCAGGATGATGAGAATGCTCTGCTGCAGCAGGCACTGGCAATGTCAATGGATGACCCTACCTCAACCTCTGCTGTACGAGATATTGATATGTCCGATGCAGGAGTGGATGAGGACTTGCAACTTGGTTAGTATTTTCTGCTCCCTTGACCCTGATTAAATAACCAATCTAGAGTGGTCGAATCTCGGAACTGTTTCTCAATTGATACCTTACAAAAGAAAGCTGGAGATACACTAATGCACCATTTGTTTTCTGCATTGTTGATTCGTTTGATGTTCAGCAAAATCAATTGAATTCTTAGTCAGAATAGTTTCCTTTACTCCTTGATAACTGGGGCATTATAAGGTAGTTTTGAGTTCATTCGTAGATAACTGGGGAATTATGAGGTAGTTTTGAGTTCCTTCTGGGTGTTTTTGCGGCATGGATCTTTTCTGACCGTGATTATTATTTGGTTATAAAGTGTTGGTGGGAGTGGGGGCTTTGAGAGAGAGAGAGAGAGAGAGAGGAAGGGGGGGGGGGGCTGTCTAGTTATACACAATAAAGGGAACAGATGATTCTCCACGTCACTTTCTTTTCGGTGACTAGTCTTCTTAATGTTCTTGCTAAATATTCCGGTTACAAAGTTTTCTGTACCATTCCCCTTATATTAAGTTCATTTCGTGTTGAATATACTACTATTTTGCTTGTGCTTATTGCTGCTTCTGCTTGTTCATGCAGCCCTTCAACTCTCTGTGGCCGAGGACAGTTTAAAAGAGTCAACTAGTCAGTCAAGTCAGACAGATATGAGCAAATTGCTCTCTGACCAGTCTTTCGTATCTTCGATTCTTGCTTCGGTATGTTATTTCTAACTTTCTCCTCACTATGATTTTTAAGTGCCTGATTGCTTGTTATAATAGCGGGATTACTTTCCAAACTCAGGAGAGTTTTTATCCTCTAAATTTACCTTCTAGTTCTCGCCACATTATGTCCGTTGATTTATAATTGAAAGTATATTTTCTTTATGGCAGCTTCCCGGAGTTGACCCAAATGATCCTTCAGTGAAAGATTTGCTGGCATCGATGCAAAATCAGTCTGAGGTGAGCTCCCCTCTCTAATTATGGTTGATTCCCAGTCGCTACCTCTGCCATGTTTGTCAATACTCTCACTTCTGACTGTAAAATTGGTTTACTTCCTTTGACTGTCCTTACTCTTTCCCTCTTTTGGTAGTATCTTTTAAGTTTCAACCTCTCTGTCGTAGACCTGTCACATCCACTTTAATATGAGCCCACTTGCATATTCTGTTCTCTGTTTTCGTTAGACGATCTTTTCTTATCAACTCTTCTAGGAAGCATTGTGTTCTTCCGAAACAGATGGAAAGCCTCTGTGGTGTCTCGATTCTAATACTCACTGCTACGTTAATTGGGTTTGCAGAAGAAGGATGAGGACAAGCCCAGCGAGGAGAAGAAATGAGGCATCTCTTTATGTGATCTACTGGTCTTTTGCTGCAGTTTCCGCCAACTAGGCTACCATCCAACTAGTGGCAAACATGTTAGTCTTGCTATATTGAGTGTGTTCTCCGATGAAAGACAGGACATGCATTGGTGGTCTTAGACTCCCTAGTGTTGTTGGTCGACCCATGAGCAGCTGTTTTTAGAACAAATAGCCATATGTGCGGAAGATGGGAGCGGCTATGAAATGTTGACAATTTGTATTTGCTTCAATGTTAAATGTATTGTTATTCAAACACATTTGGTTACTTTCCATCCGTGATATCTCCGGTACATTGCTTGGAATTCGTCGGTTTTGGCCGTAATGCGCTGTGTTGTAACACTCGTAAACGTAGCATCAGAGTGCGTGTAACTTGTATCCCACCAACTCACCAAGTGTCCACGAGTACCGTAACACAAAACCAAACTGCAAGACCAAATGTCAAAGAGTAGTTTCCCAAATATTTTTTCTTAGAAGTAATCTAAAATTAGTCTGAAAATTCGACACTGCATGTATCCTCCGATAACATTGATTGAAACGAATTGATCAGAGTCACAAGTTATAATTAATAGAGAATAGACTAAACTTGAACAACAATTTAAGAATGGAAGTGCGTAAATGATCATTTGATTGTTATCGTCATCTCATAAAACCCCTGCGGAAAGGATCAAGGTTGGCCTAGTGGTTAGGAACTCAATCTGTTCGGAGTTGTTTCGGGTTCAAATCCTCATAACAATGCTGCTCTTTTGTACCAAAAAAAAATAAAACTCCTTCGGAAACACAATTTTTGTCCTAAAAACTATGAGATCATACTAAAAGAACAAGAGAGGGACACTACACACAAGAGGACAGCGGAAATATTTTTTTTTGGATTTGCGACTGTAAAACCCAATGGGAAAAAGTAATAAAATTATAAATTAAAAAACAAAAAAAAAAGATTGCACACCCGGTGGGACTCGAACCCACAATCGTTTGATTAGAAGTCAAACGCCTTATCCATTAGGCCACGGGTGCTTCTTGATTATCTATCGACTAAAATTATAGTTATAACTAATAAAGATCCTTAAAACTCCTGTAAAACCCAGTTGAGAAAGATGGTGTGTTTTCTGTCCGACAATTGGTAACATCCTTGAAAGAGACTGCCATTTGTTCCCCATCATATCCCAATCAAAGGTATTCCAAATATTTTATGTTCCCATTTTACCAAATTTGTACATTTGTTTCATCTTAATTTTGTGCACAAATTGTTATTATTCCTACTTTAATTTGTCTTTTTGCTGCTTAATCTGTATTTACATTGTTCTCTTTGTTGTAATTACTTGACTTTACGCCATTTTAGCATTGCTGGTGTTCAATTTTTACCAAAAGGTGTTAACTTTTGATTCTGTGTAAACACTTTCTTGCTCATATACTGTATTACTGATTTACTGTGTACTGAATTTTTTTTTGGTGGTGACTGTGTACTGAATTTTAGTGGAACATAACCCTTTTGTGGGTTGTGGGTTGTGGGCCGGCAGTGTCGTGGTGTCGAGAAATACGACAAAAAATTGGTTTTAGGATGAAATCTCGCTAGAAAAAGGGTTAATGTATATTAATGATTGATGAACAATGTGAATAAACCAAGCAGTTAAAATTTGAATCACGTGTTTGTTGGTGAAGGTAACTTGTTTTGCATGTGAGTGGTTTGGGGTGAGAGACCCAAGAATTAATGAATAATTAAAAAGGTAGATTTTTTGTGGAGTTCAATGCATTGATGTTCTGGTGTGTATAAATAAATGCAGTTTTTGGCATTTTGTATCTTGAAGGATTTCCACATTTAATGTTTTACCTAGATAGGATTGGATTGATTGAATTTGATCAATGTATGTTAGCATATGCTCATTTGAGTCTTCTTAATATAGGTTACTGTAAGTTGTACCAAGACCAAAATCGGAACTTGTCCGTCTGTCTAAAAGAGGATGACATTTCGAGTAACAAGTCGAGGCGTTTTCTGATAGGAAATGAGTACTTAAGGGATTAGACGAATATACTGCCTTTTTGTCATATTGGAAGTTACTTAGGTGTGCTTTGCAGTGTAGTTTTGAGAAGTGTTTGGTACTGCATATGGGGAATTTTGTTAGGTGTGTCTGTGTTTTTGTGTTTTTTCTTGCTGTTTTCTCGTCGTTTGAGACGGTTTTTGGTGTAAAATACGATACTGGGGCTGGTGTTGTCAATGGCAAATTGAATGTTCATTTGGTTCCTCACTCACATGATGATGTTGGATGGTTGAAGACGGTTGATCAGTACTTTGTTGGATCAAATACAAGCATTCAGGTTGAAACCTTTTTCTGTTTGCTGTGGTGTTTTATCTGTTAGTAAGGCAGTAAGGGTTTAAGTTGCTACCCACCAATTGTCGTGGATGGGTGTGTGTTTGTGTGTGTTTTGGGGGGAGGGGGAATAGGAATTCTTCTGTAAAATGTTAGCATGTTACACGAAATGTTATATTTGACTGTCATTTGCTCTGTAGGGTGCTTGTGTTGAGAATGTACTCGATTCAGTTGTTGAAGCGTTGCAACGTGATCCTAGCAGGAAATTTGTTTTTGCTGAACAGGTTTGCTACTTTAGCTCTTGAATAAATATTGCCAAAATTATAGCTTTATTTCTGAATTTCCAGATGAAATGGTTAGGACTAGGAAATTATGGATGGCTTCATTTATGATGGTGGTCTATCATCCTGGACTTGCAAAATCTTACTCGTGTGCGTATTCCATAAGATCTTTATGCTAAAATGTTCACCTAAAGGCGTACATTTCAATTTTACTGTCAACTTGGTTAATCTATAGAGGTGATCATTTATACAGTTTTATGGTTAGAGAGTGTCTGTGACTGTAAGTGCACATGATATAGTGCTTTTACATTTCTTTCTGCCCACTTAACATAGATGCATGAATGATCGCAATCCTGCAAGCTGCGTGTGTTTCTCTTGTTTGGTCTCTTACTTCCTTTGTGTATTTTGACACTATTATCCAATGGGCTTGATTGTGCCTTGATCCTAAATTGAACTGTTGTTTGCATGCCAATGTGTACAGTTGCTGCAATTATGTTTAATGTCATACTGGAACATAGAAAACCTGTGGCGGCTACATGTTGGATCAGCTGAATCAATTGAATAATAAGTGTTTAGATAAATTGATGCGTGCTTTCATGTGCATTTCAGGCTTTCTTTCAGCGGTGGTGGACGATCCAAGACTTGGAAGTACAAGAGGCAGTGAAAAAATTGGTTGATGCTGGGCAGTTGGAATTCATGTAATTATCTTCTCTTGCCATTTATTCCCCTTCATGTGCTAGTAATCACGCAGAACTGTAGGAGTATCTGATAGCTGGTCTGTTCTTTTTTAGTAATGGTGGCTGGTCAATGCATGATGAAGCGACCACCCACTATATAGACATGATTGATCAAACCACTCTAGGCCATCTTTTTATCAAGGAACAGTTCAACAAGACCCCCCGTGCTGGATGGCAAATTGATCCTTTTGGACATTCTGCAGTTCAAGCTTACCTACTTGGGGCTGAGGTATGGATTTCTGCTTGTCCAGAACATCTTGCTTCTTCAAGCTTGTAACTATTTTTTTTTTTCTTTTACTAAGTTGTAATTTCATGTTATTAGGCTAATTAAACGGGTTGTAATCTTTTGCATTTTTTCAGCTTGGATTCGATTCAGTGCATTTTGCAAGAATTGATTATCAAGACAGAGATGCACGCATGAATCGTAGATCTCTTGAAACAGTATGGCGTGGATCACAGACGTTTGGTAGTTCTTCTCAGGTTTTGGGTGCTAGTTTATGTTTAATGTTTCTTTTGAAATTACAATTTGAATTTCTCTCTGCTCTAATATTTTCAGATGTTAATAATATTTCCTCATTGTCTGCTAGATCTTCTCCAATGCATTTCCAGTTCACTACAGCCCACCTCCAGCCTTTCATTTTGAAGTGGATGATGAACGTTCCATACCCGTCCAGGTTTTTAACTGTACACAGAATGAAAACATGAAAGTTCTTTTCCTAAATTTCCTCCTCTTATCTTGTTCATTATCTAAATGTAGGATAATCCCTTTATGTACGACTACAATGTTGCTGAACGAGTAGATGATTTCATTAATGCTTCCTTTGATCAGGTAAAATGTTACTCTACTTTCCTGTTCATTTAATTTGTTCTTCCGCAGATTATTTTCATCTATTCTTATTTACTGATATGTATTGTGTATTGTTGGAGTCTGAGAAGTGAGAACCTGTTACTGTGTAGGCTAATTTAACCCGAACAAACCACATTATGTGGACGATGGGGGATGATTTTCAGTATCAGTATGCGGAAACTTGGTTCAAGCAGATGGACAAGTTAATTCACTATGTCAACAAGGTATGCCGTAGCATGGTAGAAGATGGTTTTTCTCAGTTCATGGCGATGTAGAATATGTTGAAGTTAACTGGCTGTCCTTGTATACAGCTTGCTGTTTGTCATATAATCATGTATTCTTCCCATGTGCTTTGGGCTATAACCTGAGTTATGTTGTGCTTATTATAGGACAGACGAGTGAATGCTCTCTATTCAACTCCTTCTGTCTATGTTGATGCTAAACATGCTGCAAACAAAAGTTGGCCGCTCAAATCTCATGACTATTTTCCGTAAGTGAGAGCTGACTTTCTACAGCACTATGTCTCGCTTGAATCTTATATGCTTAGATGAAAGTTTCCACAGCTTTATATGATTGTGTGATCTTTAATCACTACGATTTGAGTTTTTCTTTGAACTATTCAATCTTTGCTGTTCTTTTTGTTCCAGGTATGCGGACCGTGAAAATGCATATTGGACGGGATTTTTCACAAGTCGTCCAGCCTTCAAGCGATATGTTCGGTCTCTGAGTGGATATTATCTGGTATTGGATTCAGTATCCTCTACTTGAGAACTTTGTTAATATAGGAATGAGGATGGTGGATCCCTTCCTTGTTCTTTGTTGAAATTGTGACTATGAATCTTTAATTCGGTTGAGAAACAATTGACCATTTAGCACCTGTTTTCTGCATAAATTTATTGCTTAAATACTGACTCTTTGTTGTGATTAATTTCAATGAACTTCTTACTGTTTGTATTAGGCTGCGCGACAGCTGTAATATCTTTTTGGGAGACGAAACTCTGGTCCAAACACTTTCAGTTTAGCGGACGCATTAGGTATAGCACAGCACCATGATGCTGTCACCGGAACTGCTAAGCAGCACACTACGAATGACTATATGAGACGCCTGGCAGTTGGGCTTTCTGAGGTGATACTTAAATTATGAATTATTCTCCTTGGTTGTGAGCTTGGTGATTTCCTTTTGACCTTAGTGCTTAAACTTATAGATGGATTGACTTCTTATAGGCAGAGGTAGTCACAAATTCAGCACTGGGATGCCTTATTGATGGAAAGCCTGAAACTCAGTGCAATACCTCCATCATTAATTTTGGCCAGGTAGAGTTAAACTGGACTTTCTTGAATCTTGATGATCAAGCTGTGGCCTGTGTGTAGGGTTATATACCATACTCAAGAGTTTTTACACCAATTGTGGTTAGTTATGATCCCATCTTGGTTATCGGCATCTCTTATGTTTCGCTACCATCTGTTTGCAGTGTCAGCTTCTCAATATAAGCTACTGCCCACCAACTGAGCAAGAGATACCAATAGGGCAAAGTTTGGTAATATATCAGTTCTTGTGTGTGTTGCTTACTAAGAAATTTTACTTTGATAACAGTTTTTTGTTGCTGATTCTGCAGGTTGTTGTGGCATATAATCCTCTTGGATGGAATCGAACCGATGTCATCAGAATTCCAGTAAGCATTCGGGATTGTCATTATGGTGCCTTCTATTAACCTAATAGTCTTACTGTTCAATGATGATATGCGTTACATGTAAACTCTTCTCTTTTCAAAAATATCATCTAGCAATATGTTGCAGTCATATATATACTTGACACTTATAAGTTATAACTCATTAAGGCTCAAAAAAGATGTACTGGCAGAGTTGTATTAGGATCTCAGAAGATATATTACTTCCTCTAGAAAGTTCTGTGGAAGTTGGAATTGGCAATGTCAGCTCTATGAAATCGTTGATTCTTCTAGGCCAAGCCTTTCTACCTTTCTTTGTAATTCGTTATAGCATTTTCATGATTGATGTGATGATATAGTCCATGTTGCTATTCACTTCATATTTGTTTCATCTGTACTTTTTCGCATATAGAGATTGATTTAGCTACTCATGTTTAGGTTGACAATGCTAATC
>JBBYHQ010000002.1:26532225-26553289 GCA_038382645.1 Spergularia azorica
TCCTGACTCCTAGTCTGTCACATAACATTATCTCTTTGCTCATTGTTTCTTATCTTTGTTGGATATACTATAGAAAAGATTGAAAGAAGCAGTTTAACTGTTATGGACAGTCAGCTGAATCAGAGTGTTGATATTGGACTGGGAAAATTGAAGTTGTCCTATTCTTCATCAGGTCAACTGCTGAAAATGTTTAATTATGAAAGAAAGGTGAGATAACTGGCTTTGTTTTCTCAGTTTGAAAGTTTCTCATTGTCGAGTAACTCTCAAAACTTCCCAATGGTTCATGTCGGAGCCATACAGCCTTTGACAATTTCTGTAACTTGGGAAAGAAGTTCTACTTCTGGTTTATCAAGACATGAGTCTAGTTTGCTTTATCGCTCTCTAAATTGCTTCTCGGAGTATTTGAAGAATATGAATTTTTTGAATTTCATTTTTTCCAGGTCTCTATACCAATGGATCAACAGTTTCTTTACTATAAGTCAAGTGTTGGTGAAGATGATGGTCAGGTATGCATTCAATTACTCTGTCAAATTACATGACATTATGTAACTACTATTACTAACATACAATATTAGTATATGGCAGGCTTCTGGGGCGTACATTTTTCGGCCTAGTGGTGATCCATCTTTGCTGACTACAACGGTATATCCTCATACATGTTACTGGTCAAATTTCATAACTGCAGAGAGTGCATTATTTCATCTCAAAAAATGTATGTTGATTGACCGTTGTACCTCAATTGGCAAGAAGTAAAGAAATTATTGAAGAATGGAATTTAGTAGGAAGAGATTATTAGTGTATGGCTGTATGCCTCAATCCTAAAAAAAATTTGAACTGGCAAGTAAGTAGTTAAAATCAAGAAGATCCTTATAATTTTTCACTCTCTCTTTGTAGGGTGCTGTAAGTGTTGTGCGTGGACCTCTTGTACATGAAATTCACCAGCAATTTGACTCATGGATATATCAGGTTCATTTCTCCTAAACCTACTAGCATTTCAATGATACACCTTACAAACGGAACATTCACTTGCAGCCACATTGCATGAAATGAGGCATCGGGCTCTTCTTTTTCACAATTGCCATTGGTTTTAGTCTGATATAATTATGTTTCCCTTTGGTCCATGTAGGTGACCCGATTATACAGGGATAAAGAGCACGCTGAGGTGGAATTCACTGTAAGCACTGTTCTCCTTGCCTTCATTTCCCCGAAACAGGAAAATAATCTTTGGCTATAAGAACATACGCTGTGATCAGATGAAGTTCCTTACACAACCATACTTAAGCATCTAATGTTTTCTTCTCCGCAATTGAAGATTGGTCCAATCACCGTTAATGATTTTACGGGCCAAGAGGTGATAACACGACTGAAGACTAATATAGAGACAAATAAGGAGTTCTACACTGACTCCAATGGAAGGGATTTCTTGAAACGGGTGAGATTTCTCACTAAATCTCTTGGATGCATATTCTTTATCGCATTTTTTATCATGCAAGGAGATTCCCAGATTTCGCCTAAATCTAGGTTTTTTTTTTGGGGGGGGGGGTGTTTTGGTTAATTTTATGTGTACTTTTCATTTTTTGTTCTTACATTAGTTCCTGATACATGACGTTTATGATCTGTGTTGGGCATCTCTACTGGTGAGGAGCTATGTAGTGTCTCATATTGATCCTATGGTTCGCTGTGGCTACTTTGTTTCTTTCAGGTTAGAGATTACAGAGAAGACTGGAAACTTGTTGTCAATCAACCTGTGGCTGGAAACTATTATCCGGTATTGCATGACGAATTTCATCTGGTTTGATACTTTTGTATTCATTATTGCTCTTGTCCTTCAATAGTGATTTTTGTTTATTAATGTTTTGAGATGCCCTAATTGTAAAGTTGTTTGGCCTGTTACTCACTATACCTCTTTGAGTATCTCTTCTCCTTACGGGTGTGGCCCAGGCCCGCGTAATTTCACATGGTATTAGAGCCCATGATTAAAGTCCTGAGTCTTAATGAATTAATATGGGCCGAAAATGCCGATAATTAAGCCACTGTAAAATCAGTGCAAAAATGCAGCTAGTTTTACGGTAAGCCAGTCTGCCCTTAAAAGGAACCTCATATGTGAGAGGGGAGTGTTAAAGTGACACCCAAAATACTCCACATATGAGTGTCCCACATTGGAAAAAGAGAAGAGATTTGTCTACCTTATAAACCAAGGAGTTACTTCTCCTATAGCCAATTGGTTTTAGGATGGAACCTCCTTGGGCTTATCAAGTCGACTATTGCTTCTCCTTACGGGTGTGGCCCAGGCCCGCGTAATTTCACACTAGCACTGAGCAAACCCAGGTGTGGAGAAGAGCGTTATTAGTATGTTACCTGTTCTTGAGTAGTATTTAAAACCACTCTGTTTCAGTAGATCGTTAATTAGTTGCCGCCCAGTACTCGCTACAGAGTGATAACTAGCTGTGGTGCTGCCAAAATACCAAGCATAACGACCCAATAGTAGCTGGTAGTCTTTGAATCTGTTTTCCAATAGTAAATTATTGTTCTGATATAAAGTTCTTGTACGCCATGTTCCTCTCCAGATTAATCTCGGCATATATGTCAATGACAGTCGCAATGAGTTCTCAGTTTTGGTTGATCGTGCAACTGGAGGCTCTAGCATTGAAGATGGTCAAATTGAGTTGATGCTCCATAGGTATAAAGTTAGTTAATTAGTCATGTATTTACCCCAACTCACCCCTAGTAAGAAAAGGCGAAAAGGTTGTTGAAATTTGAATTGGCTCTTTCCTGTGAGTCAGGCGTATACTTTCTGACGATGGTAGAGGTGTGTCAGAAGCCCTCAATGAAGAAGTTTGTGTGAAAGACAAGTGTGAAGGACTTACGGTATGGCGTGTCTACACTTCTATTAGCTCTATCTACTATTCTCATTTATTCTATTTACAGGCCAGGATGACTTGGAGATTCTCTCTGGTGTTGTGCCTCCATATCCTGCTCTTTCTTTTTCTTAATTCCATATCTTCTCTTGTCTAGATTCGTGGTCAGTATTACATGAACATCCATAAATCGGGAGATGGTGCTCAATGGCGCAGAACTGCTGGTCAAGAAATCTACTCTCCTCTTCTTTTGGCTTTTACTCATGAGGTACTGGACTGCTTGAATAAGTAATGCAATCGCGATCACTGCATGATAGTTAAAATCTAATTTAATCAACCATCTACCGCACAGAAATCAGATGTTTGGAGGGCTTCTCGGGTTACAAAGGCGTCCTCCATGGATCAAAACTACAGTTTGCCGCTTAATGTTGCATTGATTACTCTTCAGGTACGTGATCATCAAACATAGAAACTATACGCTACCCCCAAGTTTGCCTGTCTAGACTTCCCCAACTGATCTGCGGTAACTTTGCAGGAGTTGGAAAATAAAACTGTACTCCTCCGGTTGGCACATCTCTATGAGGTGAACCCTATTCAGCTCTTTGTTCACATACATAATTCTTGCAATAAACTTTGTTTGACACTCTACATGTCATTTGGGATTGAACCCTTTTATACTGTTAAGCTATCAGCTATGTTGCGGTTATGAGTTGTCCTAAACTGTTCTCATTGCCTCTCGATAATGTTTTCCGGTTTTAAGGCTGGTGAAGATGCTGTATACTCGAGAATGGCAGTGGTTGAGCTCAAAAAGATGTTTGCTGGGAAAATGGTATGGTATCCTTTTCTTACCGCAGTTCACACTTTCATAGTAATGGATATGGTACAATCCTTAATATGTTGAATGTGGAAATTTCGGCAGATAAAAGAGGTGAAAGAGATGAGCTTATCGGCAAATCAAGAAAAGTCGAAGATGAGAAGGTTGGAATGGAGAGTTGAAGGCGAGGATGATAGGAATGCAGGGGAGCAGAAACCTCTCAGAGGAGGCCCTGTGGATTCAACCCTTGTGGTTGAGCTCGGTCCTATGGAGATCCGAACCTTCTTGTTGAAGTTTTCAACTTAAATCAATTTGCCAATTCTTCTCAATGTAACGTACCAAAATATCATATTTGTTCATTGGAATCTCCCATTTCATATATTTTGAAGTTGGGAGAAATCTGATATAGTAAGGGTGATCATTATGTTAAATTTGGTCGGTGCATTGTAATCTAATGATTCTTTTCTAGAGAACAATGCCAAGTATTCTCTTTTGTTTTGTTTGTTTGTTTGTTTTTTTTGTTTACATGGCATCAGCAATGCTGTGGCCTACGGGAATGGAGGTAAGAGGATTCGAATCCAGAAAAAAAAAAAAAACCTACGCAGGTTAAGTAACTCAATCGGTTGACTCTTAGTGTCGCTACTTGCCAAAAATGTAACGTGTCCTCGAATAAAAAAATCTTCATCTCTAGCAAGCATATGCTAAAAAAAGTTGACACCATGTAAAAAATTGGTAAACTATACTTACGGTAAACATATATGAAACTTCAACTCTTCGATCTTATCATTTCAACAAATCTAAAGACGTAAATACAGTTTAAAAATCGATAAACCTAAAGAGAATATTCCCTCCGTTCGCCTATAAACTTCTTACTTTCTATTTATGGGTGTTCATCTTTAAACATCCTACTTATAATCTTTCCTTATTTATACATATAAATATCAAAATACCCTTTCTTTTTAATTAAAAGTGCAAGTGGGACATACCCCTATGTGTAATTTTACACCAAGTGGACCCTAAAACTCATTCTTTATTCTATTTTTCTTAAAAACTGTGTTTCGGCCCTACGCGTTTTAAAGCCGAACGGAGGGAGTACAATACTACTTCCAAACCGACATCAACATCAAACGAGCCTTAAACATATGTATTTTTTAAGTTTTTAATTTTAACTGACGTACACGGGACAGACAGTTGACCGGTAATAGCGCGGGAGTACAATTATCGAAACATCTGCTTTCTGTATCTTCACCGCGGCCTCTCCGCGTACATTTTTTTACCCTTAACGCCGAAGTATCTTCCTCAACAATCTTCTATAAAAAGCCCCGCCATTTTTTCCCGACGGATTTTCTCTCTCCAAAAACCCCAAAAATGGCGTCGCAAGAACGACAACGTCCTTCTTTATACCCAAATATTGACCATTCTACCCCTAACCCTAACCCTAACCCCCAATCTTCTTCTTCATCGATGTATCCTACGATTAATATGGAAGATATGGTGGGGAATCTTTTCCCAGAAGATTACCGAAACCCTAACTCTAATTACGAGCCACCGTCGGCGCCGCCGGAGGTGTTGCCAGTGGAGGAGGTTGTGATCACGATTCCCGGTGCGATCGTCCATTTGATTGATAAAAAGTACAGCGTGGAGCTCGCGATCGGCGATTTCTCGATTGTGCAGCTCCGGCAAGGGGATAACGTGGTGGCGATCCTTGCACGGGTTTCCGATGAGGTACAATGGCCGTTGCTTAAAGAAGAAGCTATTGTCAAAGTTGACGAGTCGCATTATTTCTTTTCAATTTCGGACCCGACTTGTGGAGGGAAAGTGGAGGAGGATGTGTTGAATTACGGGCTAAGTTTCGCCTCGAAAGGGCAGGGGAAATTGTTGAGGGAGTTGGATAATGTGTTTGAGAGTTTGGGGAATTTTACGGTGCAATGCGTGTCGGAGAAGAGTAAAGAGGAAGTTGTTGGGGGGGCATTGGCGAGGGAGATGACACCGGAAGAGCTGGTTGTTGATGCGGCCAAGAGGGAGGCTATGGAGCGGAATTGTGGGGCGTATTGGACGACATTGGCGCCAAATGTGGAGGAGTATAGCACCACTACCGCGAAATTGATTGCTTCTGGGTCAGCTCAGTTGATTAAAGGGATTTTGTGGTGTGGGGATGTGACTGTTGATAGGTTGAAATGGGGGCAGGAGGTGTTGAAGAAGCGGCTTGATCCTGTTGCTCAGAAGAAGGAGCTTGATAAGAATACTTTGAAACGGATTAAAAGGTTTGTGCTTGTGAGATTGGTAGAATGGAATTCGGTTTTTTTTTGTGTTATGGTTGCGCGTCTTTGATCCCTTTCTTTGCTTGCATTTAGCCTTGTTTTGTTAGAGTTTTTGGTTTGTGTTGTCAATTGGGTGTCAATTGTTTGGGTTGTTTTGCTATGTGATAAGTATGTAGTTATGCATTGTATGATTGTAGGTTCTATATGATGTGAATACAAATGCTGTTGTTGCTAGTAAAACTTTATGTTGATTAGGGTTCAGTTTGATTGTGTTCGGAAAAATCGAAAATTGTAGTAGAATGTCACTTTAAGAGAGTAGTAACTCGATCAGACAGCAGCTTGTGGCTAACTTTTCATAAAGATAAAAGCTTTAGACTAAAAGATGGCAGCTAAGGGTGAACGTGCTGTTTATGTGAGTGTGTTCAGTATATTTTGTGACATCCTTACTTTTGTAGTATGGAATTCGTAGCATGAACCATTTCTAGATTACAGTTGTGTAAGAAAGGATTAAGCTTTAGTGAATATCTCTGGAACAGCTTTAGATTGACTCTTTAGTGGTAAAATTGTCCAACTTGTTGATTGTTGTATCTTTAAACGTTGAATGCCACCCGGCTTTGTTTGGTAGTGTTAGTATGGTTTTTTGTGTCCTTGGATAGCTGCTTAATTTGCACTGCTTACTCCTGCAGAGTGAAGGGTATGACAAAAATGACCAAAAAGGTGGCTACTGGAGTGCTGTCTGGAGTTGTGAGGGTGTCCGGATTTTTCACAAGTTCCGTTGTTAACTCGAAAGCAGGCAAGAAATTCTTCAGTCTGCTGCCAGGGGAAATGGTCTTGGCTTCCTTGGATGGATTCAGTATGTCTCTTTACCTTTTAACTCTTTCAGATTGATGCTAACAATCATTTACTTGGTTTTGATATTTCTGTTTACCTCTTTGGAATACTCCGTATTAGCTAATGAATCAACATTAAGAACGTATGCTCCATTAAGTTTGTATAATTTGGTAAATCTCCGGGAGTTACTTTTATGTGTTTAGTGTGGACTGTTGATGTTTTGTTTAGTGTAGTTACTTATCCAAAAATCGTTGCAGTGTCCATCTTAGGGTATCATATTGAGATTTGGGAATATTAGGATGCGTATTTGCTGGTGTTTCTGTATTAATGTACTCTTTGTAATAAGAATCTTGGTCTGTGAACAGATAGGATCTGTGATGCTGTTGAAGTAGCGGGAAAAGAAGTGATGTCAACAAGTTCCACTGTGACAACCGGATTAGTGACACACAAGTAAGTACTTTCAATTCCTGGTTTACTGAGTGTCTTGAACATTGAATAAAAATGCTGGACAAGTTTGTAGTAATCCTTCAACAGGAGGATATGTGTGTCTCAAATTTTCTTCTCTAGCCCCCCACCCTCAAATTTTTTTGGGAATATTAATTTACACAGACTAGTGTATGTTAAGCTATGGACTTTAGCCTTCAATGGGATGGGTTTCTTAGTAAAGGCGTTTTGTCGTCCATAGCCTTCTATGGGATGCTATATTTAGTAAAGGCGTTTTGTCATCTGCTTAATGAGCGTTTGTGCTATAAGAAGATGGAGTAAGGGTGTACTTGGTACAAAACATTATTATGTTAAGTACATTTCCTGTGACATTATGCTGAGATATCTTGAACTTGATGTATGCTCCCTTTTGTTGTGTGAATTCCTGCAGATATGGAGAAGACGCTGGCAAGGCGACACACGAAGGGCTTGGTGCAGCTGGACATGCCATAGGTACTGCTTGGACTGTTTTCAAGATCCGAAAAGCCCTGAATCCAAAGGGTGCCTTCAAGCCTACTACTATAGCCAAAGGTGCTGCCAAAGCAGCTGCTGCTGAAATTAAGACCCAGAAATCTAAGAAGTGAACTCTCTTTATGTTTTATGATGAGCTCTGTTTTCTCTGCCTATTGATATGCTTTTGGAACTTGTTATTAGTTCATTGTGTGTAGCATCTGTACTGAAACAGAAGTCAGATTGATAAGAAACAACAGCAACTCATGCTATTTATTCTGTAAAGATTACGTTAACATCTCTATTTATTACAGCAATTTCCACACATATGTATACAAACTATTAGAGACGACTATCGGCACTCCACAATACACATGAACATTCCGCACATTACTTACCTTAAAGGAAGATGGTTTAGTGGGAGTACAAGAGAAACGTAAGCGAAGTGCCAATAATTTTCCCGAATCATTCTCGTCGTTCTCCAATACGATATTGTTGCCAATCACAAGGATCCAAATGAATAAATTCCACTTGAACTGAACAGGTTGCTGATGCCCTCGGCATATCTTGGATCAACATTTCATTTGAATCTCCAAAACAGTGATTTACAACCAATTCCTCTAAAACGAAGGCATTTCTCAGGAGAGATTTGAACATCCAATCCCCTCATGTACCAAACATGTCCCAATTCCCACACTTTTAATACTGATGTTTGTCACCTTCTTCATGATCTAACACTTTACTACTAGATCATCACTTTAATGTACTCCCTCCATTTCATTTATTTATTTACGTTGAGCTTGGATTCCCTCACAAAACCCGGTCCAACGTAAACAAATGAATGAAATGGAGGGAGTAGATATTAGTATTTTACTTTAATTTGTCGACGACGTTTCCATGCAAAATGGATTCTAACTACGAGATGTCGAGGTTAGATTATGTGAGTGCTTTACAAGGAGGACAACCCCGCAGAGGCAAACAACAATTGTATTCCCTTTGGTCTATAATTACTAGCAGATGAACAATTCCATTCCTTTTCGTCATATGTTCAATTTACATGTTAGCCAACCTCAATCATTTTAGGATGAGCTATTATTACGGCTTGGTTATTGTCAATGTTAATTCGTATCGATCGATTTTTATTGTATTTAAAGAAGAGTGATCACCAATTGTGTGTTAGGTTTTGGAGGCAGCGGGATAATGTTCTTGGTGGATGATACAAAGATGGGCACTTTAGCATAACTTTGTCAATTATAAAATTTCAAATAATGCACTAGCAAGCAAGTATTGGTCATTTTATTGGTAAGTTCACAAAGGTGTGTTACATCATCCTTGCAAAATCAAGCATACGAGTAGTTTTTATAATTTATATAAGTTGATTGGATGATAGAATTTTTCAAGTGAGTCTGTGGTGCTCATTTCATTTTTCGGGTTAATGCTTCAAATTGACATCTGCTTTCCTTACTGTACATAATAACTTAACATATCATACTAGTATGTATTACTCCTGTAGTACTCCTTATCATATATTATAATTTATAATCTTCCATTGTAACATTTTATTGTGGCGCACACCATTACTTAGTCGTTTAGCTTCCACTTGTTTTCATTTCTACATTATTATACATTTATACTATAAGATTTGATAAGACGTTTCTACACACTAGAATGTAATGAGGATTTAAAATACGGAATAGTTTTTTTAATCCTCATCTTGAACAAACTTTAAAAGTGCCTCACACACGTACGAGTCAAATTGTGGATATTGCCATGAGCGAGCAATTCGTTTCAATTCAACACAATAAATCTATGATACTACGAGTTTAGATAAGACGATTTCACGATAGGTAACAGTGAGATTTTGAAATGAGTTCTCTAGTTTTCATAAATCCCTATCTTGATCTAACTCTAAATGACTGTGTGCCAATCAGATAAGCAAGATTGCGTATATTAACTCTTTTTATCTCCCCATAGTCGAGAGTCTTTGAAGCATTAGGAAGTATCGTGTTATACGTGTTGTTCATTGGTTGTATTCGTACGTTATCTCGTGTGTTTGTAAATTTCTAAATTACAGAATGATACTAGTGGTATCTACTTTATACTTTTTACAAACTTTATGTAGCAAACATTAATCCATTCGTGGTGTAGAGCAAGGTGTTATTTTCATACAGCTTTCCAAGTTATATAATATTCCTTGTGCTCTGATCTTAACCATTCTCAGATTGTCAGATAAAGTAAACTGCATATAATTTGGCTCTTAAAATTTTGAAGGGAAGAAAATCAATGGGTTATTGATATTCTCGATCTCCTAGCTGGTGCCAAATCTAGAGAACAAATCAACTGCTTTACGTCGCCTGTGTAATCGTATTAACGAGTGTTTTATTGTTCGTGGAGTTCATTTGTTCACTAGCAGTCTAGCAATATCATTTTGCTTTTTTTTTTAGTAACACAACCCATTGCTTAAAGTATTGAATTTTGCAATTATATACTCCCTCCTATCCAAAGAGATTTTTCTGTTTCTTTTTGCAGTTTTGAGTTGCCATATTGGGAGCTATATTTAGACCAAATGAATCGTTCATTTGCTTTAAAAATGAGTAAGTATTTCATTCTGCATTGCAGTCAAACAACACTACTTGATTTCAAGGTAAACGGGTCTTTCATTTAGTCTACAAATAGTCCCCAACATGGCAACTCAAAACTGCAAAAAGAAACAGGAAAATATATTTGGGTAGGAGTAGTATAAAGCAAACCTATTATTTGGACGTGTGTTTTATTCGGTTTGCAAAGGAGGATTTAAAAATTTCTGATCTTCATCAAATAGTGAAAACCCCCTTTATTCTTCATATAATCTAGAAGGGATACTAGTATGTTTTAGGGTAGAGCTATATATAATTGCAACCAGTAATTGTGTACTTGTTTGCTTGATATGTGCAACTACTAATGTACATTAGATGACGCGTGACATTCTATTTATGATTTACTCTCAAGAAAGTAAAGTACTGACTTCTTCTTTTTTTCTTTTTTTTTTTCTGTGTGAACGATTTATATGACGATTAATATTTGGCAATTCCGAATCATTTACGGGGTAAAATGTTATGTTGTTGATGCTAGCCATTCTTATATACGGAGTATGCAATTGGTCAGACATAAGATGTCAAGGCCTTAAGATCGATTTACATTATTAAAAGAACAACATGGATGTCATGTCAGCTCCTTGCCTGCTCCTGTGTTCCTTTCATAGGTTGTCTTTAGTCACTGACAAAAATGTCCTTGTTCTTCTACCTAACTCAAGTGGTCTTTTAATTCACATGAAATGAAATAGTATTATGAAAATATAGAGTTCGAACTAAGTGGAGTTAAAGAGTTAAACTGCTCGAGTATCGGATGTATGTAACTTTATCTCTTCGATGAAAGGCCACTTATTGTTGAAATCGGGTTACTTAGATCGAATTCAGTAAAGAATTTGGTGACCCATAGGCTTTTTTCTAAATTCAGTAAAATTTAGGGACTTCTGTGATGATATCGGATTCGATGTACTTTGACGACCTTCTGTTCTAGACAGGAAGATGCTCAAAATGGCTATATATGTGAGACCTTAGCTTGAAATGATTCATCAATCATAAAGCTTTAGTAGCCGCAAATCTTTGCATGATATGATATGACCTTTTCACCCATAGTGTTTAGCTAAAAGGCCTTTTAGCGTTATTGTTTACGGAGAATGATAAGGTGTCACTGGACGGTGCTGATTTCGGTTAAAAAAAAAAAAAAAAAAATCGAGTTGGCTGTCATTAACGCAACTGTCATATTTTATTGGATGAAAATCTTTAGTGAGATGTTGTGGATGAGGAATAATAAGACACTAACTTCACTCTCCACTTAAGAAGCAGCAAACAGATGTTGGCTTCAAGCTTGTGAAATGACAGCAAATTGTATAACAGAAGCCTCCCATAGATAGTCATCTCTTTTGAGTATCTTCTAGTCAGTACATAGTACAGGAATCAAGAATAACAGATAGCGCGAATAAGATGTCGTCTGAGTCCTCATCACCAAGAACACCACAGGCATCTCCCCGAAATAAGTTGTCTGATCATAAATTCTACTGTTTCAGTACTTCTTGCAGAAGCAACCCAACTTTGAGATTTAGAAGGCAGCTTCATTGTGATGTTGATGAGGAACTTCAATCTCCAAGCTCTTATTGCCTATCTTCATACTACAGTGTCTTTGTAGTTCGTCTTGCTATAATGGTATGAGATGACAGCCTTTAGGCAAAACTCGTGTAAAACAGTCCTATGACAAGACAAACTGAATATTCGAGGTTTTGAAAAAAAATTCGATTTCAAGTCACCTCAAAACCTTAAATATTCATCGCGTCTTACAAAAGGATCATCTTATCCAAGCCTTGCGTCTTTTTGCATATATTTTTGTACTTGCCTGGTTTAAAGACCCCTAAGGTTCCTTAAAGTTTCTGCTTTGATTCTGGTAACTTGCAGGTACTTTTAGCAGTTCTGATAGGTCTGTTAACTATACTGACCTGGCATTTTACCCGGGTTTACACAACGAAATCATTGGATACTCTGGCTTATGGCCTTCGCTATGAGCTTCTGCAGCGTCCACTGTTGCGAATGTGGAACATACTCAACTCCACCATTGAAGTAACAACAGCACAGGTCAGGATCTCAGAGATCATTATTCGGCGCTATACCACCCAGCCTGTAACTCAGGCACAGGAAGCTGAGGTTGATAATGATAATTTCAGCATATTTTTCATGTATTCCTGATTCATATCTTGCATAACTAATGTAATAACAACAGTAATTTCTGATTTTATAACCTGCAGATGTATGGAATGATGAAGGATGTCATGTGGGCACTATTTGTAAGCAACAAGGCTCTCAATGCAATGACTATAAAGTACAAAAATGGGTTTGTTCAGGCTTTTCACAGAGATCACAGGAGCAGCAATACATTTTACATATACTCTGATCTCACAAACTATTCAATGAGTAGCACATACGAAATGAGTAAGGTCTCGTCTCATAACCGTTGGAATGATCAGGCAATTCATGGTAACCTTTCTGCAATCTGGTACCGCGAACCTATTGATCCTGTCACTGGTGTGAGATCAGGAAAACAAAGGCAAATTCCACCTGATGAACTGATGAATATTGCTGGCCTGTCACAAGTACCTGATGGGGTTGCTTCATGGCATGTAGCAGTGAGCAGGTACACAAATTCGCCATTGCTGTCAGCCGCTCTGCCTGTATGGGATCCTTCCAACGAGAGTATAGTGGCTGTTGTTGGTGTTACTACCGCGCTTTATAGTGTAGGACAGTTCATGAAAGAACTTGTGGGGATACATAGTGGTCATATATACCTTACCTCTCTAGAAGGCTACCTTCTTGCTACCTCCACAAACGCGCCCCTATTGAGGAATACAACAACAGGTCCGAAACTTGTTATGGCTGTTGATGCTCAGGATGATGTTATACAGCAGGGTGCTCAGTGGTTGCAGAGAACTTATGCAGACAAATTTCCTCCCATTTCCGGGGTTCATGTAGAGAATGCCATGCTATTAGGCAAGAAATATTACATAGACTCATTTTTCTTGAACTTGAAACGCCTTCCAATGGTAAGTTCTCGGTCTATACGCTCTTTCTTGATTGTTAATTAAGGTGTTTTGTAATTGGATTGCAAACTTTTCTGTGCAGGTAGGTGTCATCTTACTTCCCAGGGAGTATATAATGGGGAAAGTTGATCATAGAGCATACCGAACATTGGTTATACTTATATGTGCCTCTGTCTGTATCCTGATAATTGGATGTGTGTGTATATTGATACTGACAAACGGAGTGTCGAAGGAAATGAAACTTAGAGCAGCACTTATCAATCAACTCGATGCGAGGAGGCGTGCTGAAGCATCAAGCAACTACAAAAGCCAGTTTTTGGCAAACATGAGGCAAGTACCACAAACTGTGCTGCTGCTGTCAACTGGAAGCATCAGTGTTTTTTTTTTTCTTACTAGAAAGAAAGCATCTGTTGTCAAAAGAATATTTTTGTAAGTGTATCTGCCTGCTTCCGAATTTGTGTATATGCATTTGTATCTTCTGACGAAAGCTGAATTTGATTTCTATTTGAACAGCCATGAGCTGAGGACACCAATGGCTGCTGTGATAGGGCTGCTGGACATTCTTATTTGTGACGACTACCTAACAAATGGACAATATGCAACTGTTATCCAGATTCGGAAATGTTCAAATGCTCTTCTCCGACTTCTCAACAACATCTTAGACCTTAGTAAGGTAAATTATTTGTAGGCCATATATTACTGCTGCACAGTTAGACTTATTCTCCTGGTTTTACTCATTTGAAAGGTAAACATATAGTTCCCTGATACAGAAAGCTTAATTTTGTCGAAATGTGAGATTGTTAACTTTGACACGCTTCATCAGGTTGAAGCTGGAAAACTTGTTCTGGAGGTAACAGAATTCAATTTGGGGCGAGAGCTCGAGGGACTCATTGACATGTTCTCTGTTCAGTGCATCAATCACCACGTAGAAACTCTTTTAGACCTACCAGGTATGAATTCTAAATTCTGATCTTCTCATCAGGGTTTTCACCACTGTGGAAAGTGTCAGGCTCTTTTTTTTTTTTTTTTTTTTTGGTGATTGACAAGGGTATATTCAGTTATATAGTCACCCTTACAAAAGCCCTTGGTTTTATAGTAATTGCTTTAATTATCTGCAGATGATATGCCAACGCTGGTGCGAGGAGATTCTGCCAGGATCATTCAGATATTTGCAAATCTTATTAGTAATTCTATCAAGTTCACAACATGTAAGTCCTAGCCTGGTTTACTAAACTGTGAATGTTCTGACTTCTGATACTACTGCTAGCGTAATTGTAACTTAGAAATATAGGCTAATCCTGTTGAGCTGTTTTTTCTTTGCAGCCGGCCATATCATGGTAAGAGGATGGTGTGAAAGATCAGATATGTCTAGTAATAGAGGAAGGTTACCTTGCAGTCAGGGTACCGCTTTTGTTTCCATGATGTCAAAGCAACACGATGCTTATAAGAAGAATACTTCAAATAATCTAATACTTTGGTTTGAAGTTGATGACACTGGTAGTGGTAAGACGACTAAGAACCAAGTCCTTTGATTTACGCAATTCTAGCTACACTACATGTCTCATGTCTCTAAACAGCCTAACGTAAGTCTGATTTAGGTATTGATCCAAGGAAATGGGAGTCGGTTTTTGAAAGCTTTGAGCAAGCCGACCCTTCAACTACAAGAATGTGAGCATTTTTGAATTGATTCTGCTTCTGAAATTCTGACAGTTTATTATCTGTAGACTGCAGATACTACTATGGAACAACTTTATATTCCGGTCACTCATGCTTTGTTTTATGTTTCGTTTGCAGGCATGGTGGTACTGGTTTAGGCCTTTGCATTGTACGAACAATGGTTAGTGAATAAGTTCTCGACTCTCGTCTTAGAACAAATCTGAATTCAGAAATTCCTCTTAACCTGTCAATATCAGTGCCTCAGTGCAGATAATATACCTTCAATATTAGCAAACTTTTGTATGTGTCTATGTTTTATCTGAAAGTTCTGAAACATTTCATTTCTTGCAGGTCCGTAAGATGGGAGGGGATATAAAGATAGTCGAGAAAACTGGTCCTGGCACATTAATGCGACTATCATTGCATCTGAGTACTTCCTCAGATAATACACTTCAACAGAGTGAAATAGAACTGGCTAACCACAGCTTGATGGTTAGTTATGGCTCCCTTTTTTTTGTTTTTGTTACAACAAATAGCATTATGTAGACTGTTACACTTAGCAATCTCGGAGGACTAAAGCTTTGTTGCTGTAATCTTGACTTAGGTACTTCTTGCACTAAGTGGCGGTAAAGGCAAATTGATCATGTCTGAGTGGTTGGCCAGAAAAGGAGTTTGTACATTGCAGGCATCTGACTGGAATGAACTTACACAGATGCTTGGAAAAATCTTCGATGACAAAGGTGCATTTGATGGGAATTCCATTGACACAAAAGCCCTAGTTGAACTTTTTACTGATGTTGCATTCAAAGACGTTGGGAGCTTACAGTTTGTAATAGTTATTGATATCGGTCTGTTAGACCTGAGTACTGATATCTGGAAGGAACAACTCAACTGCCTTAGCCGATATGCTGACAAAGCCAAATTCGCCTGGATACTGAACCATGACACATCAACTTCAGTCAAGATGGAGCTTAGGCGAAAAGGGCATTCACTGATGGTTAACAGACCGTTGTACAAATCCAAAATGGTTCAGATTTTGGAGGCTGTCATAAAGGAAAGGAATCCGGAACTGAGTACAGAGCATGGAAGCGGTTCTTCTTCATCAGGAAGCTCATTAAAGCGAGACTTGCAAGATTGCGTTGAGGTTGAGCCTAATTTTGATGGATCTTTCTCTGAAGAATCTGATAAAGGGGATAATCTTCGTTGTTCAAGCTCTGCAGGCTCATCTCATTCCGAATCAAAGCAAAGAGAGAGAATCAGTAAATCGGGTTTCTCTCAGCTGACATCAGTAAACAACTACCTGCTTGAACTGGATGAAGACTTGCCTGAAAGTCATCACCATACCAATCAGAAAGAGAGCAAAAACTTAGAAAACCCGGAACAGCAGGGTGTGATCAGCAGCTCTTCTGAAGAAAGGAACAGTTTGCATTTCGGAAAAAACATGAATGAACAGAAATGCTTGGAAGGCCTGAAGATACTCCTTGCAGAAGATACACCAGTTCTGCAGAGGGTAGCGACAATTATGCTGGAAAAAGTCGGGGCTAGAGTAATGGGTGTAGGAGATGGATTGCAGGCTGTCAATGCTGTCAAATGCACATTCAATAATTCTGAAGGGTTGTGTGTAGCTTCACCCTTAAGAGACGAAGATACGAGTCAATTTCAGACTGCAAGGCCAAACTCCCCTCCTTTCGACCTGATTCTAATGGATTGTCAGGTAAACTGTTTCTCCAATCTGTGACTGTCAATGTATTTGTCTTTCATTTTTCTTACAATGTTTTGGCTGTGCAGATGCCTGTTATGGATGGCTATGAAGCTACAAAAGAGATGAGGAGACTAGAAGCCGGAACTAATGTACACATCCCTATTGTCGCGCTAACAGCCCATGCTATGTCGTCTGATGAGGCCAAATGCTTAGATGTAGGCATGGACGCATATCTAACCAAACCAATTGACTACAAGCTGATGGTCTCCACCATTCTATCACTAACCCGAGGAAATAACTCGAGCTCATGTTAACTCACTAACTCATCTAGAGCCTTTTAGCTTACGCTTAGTATGAGGCTAACTATGCGCGATTTTGTATATATACTCGAAGAGTTCAGTTTAATTTTGTAACTCAATTGTAAATAATCTCACATGTAAATTATTTATCCAAATGCAATTAAAAACAACAATGTTGAGCTTACTTGACACATCTTACAAATCAAGACCTTCGCCTAATTGATGTGGCCAAGGCTTCATGCATTATTTTCCAAGTATGATTTTTTTTTTTTTTTATTGAAATCAAACGGAAAGCATAAAAGGAAAATAAAGTCGATTACAACAACGATAAGCATAGTATGAAGCTTCATAACCTTAACTTTCCGTCAAACCACTCACACAAGTTTCCATGAATCTTGAGGGCACGTGAGATTACATGAGCCCACTATTCACTCAAAGAGTCAAAGTCGGTTTATTCGATGAATCCTGAGGGTACGCGACTAGATCAGTAATCCACACCGGTCCAAAATGATCAGTAATCAAATTGTTCTCTTTTTTAAGCCCAAGAACAGCCCCAACATTTCCACTCGTCCCCCACTATATTTTCCTTTTTCAATTTTTTTTTTAATATTATTGTACTTTTAAATAAAGAAAAAATAAAAAAGGACTCAAAGAGAAAAAAAAAAAGGAAGTGTCTTGTTGCACAAGAAGCAGAAGAAAAACCAAAATAAACAAAATTATATAAAAACCCCTTCCTTTTTCTCTCCCTTTTCACTCACTACTGAATTGAATTCATTCTTTCTTGATCTGAGAGAAAGCTTAGAAACTTATCGAAGAAGCAACAACAACAGTAACAATGGCGAGGTACGACAGAGCAATCACCGTGTTCTCCCCCGACGGCCATCTCTTCCAAGTGGAGTACGCCCTTGAAGCCGTGCGTAAAGGTAACGCCGTCGTCGGCGTTCGCGGCCTCGACGTCGTCGTTCTCGGCGTTGAGAAGAAATCCACCGCTAAACTTCAGGATTCCAGGTTTGTTACGGTTTTTCTCTTTTTAGGGTTTTATTTTATGATCTGATTTTGGGGCTTTTTTTCTTCTAACTGTTTAGATTTGATTGAATGTGATTTTGAAGTTTTGTAATTGATTTGAATTGAATTGATTAGGGTTTGGAATTGTTTTTTGTTTGTTTTTAATTAGGGTTTCTGATTGTTGTTTAATTGTACTGTTTTGGGTAAAATGGTGCCATCTTTTGATTGTTGTTTTGATTGGAGAATGATCTAATTAGGTTGAGTTGATAATTTATCGAGTCGAATTTGGGGTCGATTAACATGGATATTAGTTCGGAATCGGAAGTAGAATCGAGGAAAGGGGAAGGTAGGGTAGGCCTAGAGATTGAATAAAGTGGTTGGGAATGTAGGAATGGGTGAATTGCGAAAGGAGGGTTTTCAAGGTTTTGAATTTGGGGTCGATTAACATGAGTTATAGTTCGGGATCGTTGGAAAGGAAGGAGTAGAATCGAGGAGAGGGGCAGGGGACGAGGGTAGGCTTAGAGAAAGGAATGGAAAGGAGAGTGGGGGGTTGGAAATACAGGAAACAGGGAATTGCGAAAATAGGGTTTAGCAGCTAGATTGGGATGTTACATGTAGGCATGAAGCTCGAGTACATGTTTGAGGTTTGGCTGTGTGGTTTTTACTGTCATTTTAAAGCTAGACGATTCTGTTTTCGACCCATGTCTGTGTTATTAGTAGTGTTTTTTAAGCGTTCAGATCACTGCGGGGAAGGCTACGATTGTGAAAGTAGCTAATTGATTTGTCTTGACTGGCTCCGAGCTTTGTTTGGTATTTGGGGGTGTGCGTGTGGTGTGCACCAGCGTCCTAGTAGAATTATCTTTGTTTTGAAAAGAAAGAGATCTTTTCCGTCTTTACCTAGTATATGGCTGCAGGATGTTAAAAGTTAGAGCCAACTACATGGTGTTGACTGTTGATCCCTAAACTTCTTCTCTTGTACTTGAATGGAGCTGTCATCTTGTGTGTTCTGCTGTAGTGCTGTTTGACTTGATTGCTTCTGTGGTGTGTATTCCCATCTGTTTCTACGACAGAATACATGACCGTTTGGTGACATACTGAAATATTAAATGAACAACGCTCCTTAACCTAAGAAAAGTGTTCCCATTTACTCCTTTGATTGTAAGAGCCTTCTAGGCAAGACTTTGGTTGTGACAGACTGACAGTAGCTAAATGATTTGTCCTAACTGGCTCTGAGCTTTGTGTATATTTGCTAATTGGTGATGCGTGTGAGGTGTGCACCAGGGTTCTAGTGGAATTAACTTGTTTTGAAAACATAAGAACAGGACTTTCTGTCAATCACTAGTATACTATATATGACTGCAGGATGTTTAAAGTAAGAGCCAGCTACATGGTCGTTGATGCCTAAACTCCTTGCCTTCCACTTGAAACCAAACTGTTTTCTTGTTGTAGTGTTGTGCTTGACATCCTTGTTTCTGTGTTGTTGTAGTCCCATCAGTTTCTTAGACACAATTCACGACGTTTTAGCAACATACTTAGCTTAAGCTGTTTAAATACAAGAAGTGTTGCCATTTAATTCCTTTAGTTTGGGAACCTGCCTATATTTTGAAAGGGTGAGGCTTCTGAACTCATACTCCGTATCTCATGTTCCTCTGTTTTTTTTTTTTCTCCTTTTCTCTCTCTCTCTCTCTCTCGCTTTTTTTTTTTTTTTTTTGGAAATCCCGTATTTGTCCTATTCTGGCTTTAAGTCTATAATACCTGTCCTAGTAGAATTATCTTTTGTGTTAACTTTTCTGTCTGTACCTATTATGTGGCTGCAGGACGTCGAAAGTTAGAGCCAAGTAGCCAACTACATAGTTTTGACTGTTGATATCTAATCATCTTGCCTTGTACTTGAAATGGAGCTGTCTTCTTGTGTGTTCTCTGTAGTGCTGTGCTTGACATGATTGCTTCTGTGGAGTGTTATACTTGACATGAGTGCTACTGTGGGGGTGTTATACTCTCAATCTGTATCTAAGAGACTAAGACAGAATACATGGCCTTGTAGTGACATACTAGAATATGAAATGAATAATGCTCTTTAACCTAAGTAAAGTGTTCCCTTTTACTTTCTCGAATGTAAGAACCTTCTTTGGTTCATCCAGGTCACTGTAGTCTGTAGGCAAGATTTCGGTTGTGACAGTAGCTATATGTTTTGTCTTAACTGGCTCTGAGTTTTGTGTAAATATGTTAATTGGTGATGCGTGTGTGGTGTGCACCAGGGTTCTAGTAGAATTCACTTGTTTTGAAAATAAAAGAACTTAAAAAGAGATCTTTTTGTTCATAGCTATTATACACAGGATGTTTAATAGTTTAACGTAAAAACCAGCTACATGGTTGTTGAATGTTGATGCCTAGCCTCCTTGTCTTGTACTTGAAACCGAATTGTTTTCTTGTGATGTCCGGCTGTAGTGTTGTGCTTGACATCCTTGCTTCTGTGGTGTTGTAGTCTCATCAGTTTCTTAGCCACAATTCGTGATGTTTTAGCGACATACTTAGATCAAAGGAATAAAGCTGTTTTAAATAAGAGAAGTGCTGCCATTTACTTCCTTAAATGTATGAACCTGCCTATATTTCGAAAGGGCGAACCTTCTGAACTCATGTTCCTGTTTTTTTTTTCCTTCTTTTTTTTTTGTGTGGAAGTCCACGTATTTGTCTCTTACTCCTGGCTTTAAGTCGATAATACCTGGGATAGACAAGTGCAGGCTATGCGCTGTACCGATTTTCTAATGTATAATTTGTTCACTTAACTAAGGTGTTATGTGTCTCAGTCCAGAGCATTGTAATATTGTCATAGGCTTGACACATATGGTTTGCTGATATGGTTGTTGACAAGATGATGCCTAACTCAGGATATATAAAGATTGTTGTGTTTTGTTTTTGTTATTACTTGGGAGTTTCCCTGCATTTCTGTGTTTCTGACTTTCTGTCTCTGGGGATTAATAGATGGTATGTTAAGTGGGGCGTTGTAGTTATGGAAGGCGAGTTCCCTAAAGTGAATTTCTTGTGCAGGTCGGTGAAAAAAATTGTAAACCTTGACAAC
>JBBYHQ010000002.1:26558209-26573123 GCA_038382645.1 Spergularia azorica
GATGATTTGTCTTCATGAGATTATTATACGCTCAATTTTGTTGTTAAAATCCGTTGATGATTTTGAGTTTGTGTTAACCTTGTGGTAGAAGTTACATCAATAGTACATTGATTTTTGGCGAGCTTCGTTTTTGAGGTGTTAGATGATTTGTCTTCATGAGATTATTATACGCTCAATTTTGTTGTTAAAATCCGTTGATGATTTTGAGTTTGTGTTAAGCTTGTGTTAGAAGTTACATCAATAGTACATTGATTTTTGCCGAGCTTTGTTTTTGAAGTGTTAGATGATTTGATCTTAATGAGATTATACGCTCAATTTTGTTGTTAAAATCCGTTGATGATTTTGAGTTTGTGTTAAGCTTAGCTTGTGGTAGAAGTTACCCTAGTACATTGAGTTTTGGCGAGCTTTTTTCTTGAGGTGTACGTATGATTTGATCTTATGAGACTAAACGCTCAATTTCGGTATCGATTTCGGTTGATGTTTTGCTTTGGATTTTGTACGTTGCTCATGACTCATGACTCATGAGAGGTGGTCTCATATGTTCTTGTGGCTGTCACTCCTATCTAGTATGATTAATTAATCACAAACTATCATTAAGGAAACTCTCTGGATTTTGTTGGTGTAATAGGAAAGTCTTGCAATTAAATATTTATCTTTGCCTAATATTATTAGATTAGGATACTGATCACAAGCGTAATTAATAAGTATTACTGTGGGTGGTTGCAGAACTTGCAGTTGAACCCTGATCAGCTTACTTTTGAACTTTTGGTTCGTTACGAGACTAAGCTCAAGGATGCTACAGAAGAATTTGAGGCGGCCAAGACTAAGAGTGAAGATCACAAAGATTGCTGAGAGTGCTGACCCTCCAATTGTCATCATCCCCGATGTATGTTGATATGTCTCTGATGCTTTCTTTTCTCTGATTTTAACATTTGTTGATATCTCTCTCTGGTGCCATCATCATCATATGTCTGATATCTAGTGTGTACTAATCTTAAATTTGTGGTTTGGTTTTCTGTTTTCTGTTTTCAGGAAGAGGCAACTTTGGAATGAAGTCAAGTACAGAAGAATTACAGAGGAAGAACAGATGGAAGAATGAAAGATCTACTATAGTAGTAGTATGTGAATAATCTGTCCAGTATCACAGTGAAAAAACTACATTAAAAGTTTGTTAGTAGTTGTTATCCGTGTAGTAAATCTTGCTGAAATTGGTCTAATTTCAGTGTAGTCACTTTGCTGCTTGAAACAAAATCTATGAAATACTTGACTGAATATATGCATGGTATTATGAGTTGGTGCTAATGTCTTTGTGGTGACTGGTGATTGCAACAGTAGTTATTTGTCATTTGTGTATGCATGTTCGTCTAGATGTCCTTCTGATCTGATGCAACAGTTATATATGCCTGGGGACTGGGTGCGTAGGCTATTCATTACATGGCAGAAGATCGAGTGCGACAATTGCAGAGTATAGACGACATTTATGCTCACCCATGCCTGCCTTAGAGCTCGAGCACACAGCTTGCACATAAAGCTATATGTCTAGGGAGGAACATGTAGGAGTATACCTTAGTTAACTACCAGCCTTGGCATTAGGCTGTGTTTATATTAGTACACTATCTGTTCACTGGGCTGCAGAAGCTGCTACTTATATTTCCTGTGTTCTTGCTGAATATCTGATCTCGATCTGTTTCTTTTCTTGCCAATGAAAGGTCGTCGGTCGTAGCAGGACTTGTTTTTCAATTTTGGTTCAACTCTATGGTTTACTGGCCTGAGTATTACTGCCTAAAGTCTTTGGAGAAAGATAAGGATTAAGGGATCAATCAAATTAGTTGTGTGATGTGGTTGTTAGTGGTGCCTAAATATAAGCCTGATTATGAGAATTAGTTGTGCTTATTATGAGCACGTTTGTAGCAACGAAATAGCAACTTCCTCTCTTAAGCTTTTCCTGCCTTGCCTTTGGTATAAATTACTATACACCAAGTTTTCATTTCGTACGTACGTTAGATTCGAGAAGTAAATCTTCCAAGTCCCTCTTATTCATTCTGAGTTTTAAGAATCCAAAATAAAGAGAGTAACTGATTATTTTGAGCATTGGTCGATCGTTGGTCCGGGAATTTCTCATCTCTCTTGGGAAAGCGCCTAGCATGTTTCTACCCAGCCTACTCTCAAACTCGATCTCTATTTACTTATTGTTCGCTTGTTTCACGTGTAATGTGTTGTTTGAATTCATTGTTTGGTGTGATTCGTTGCACGTTGTATCGGATTACTTTGTTGTAGTATTATTGTTGTAGTACATAGACCAATATTGACCAAAATAGTAGACTAGCTAGTGTACACCGTATATGTTTTCTTTGGGTTGATAATGTGCTACCTAGAGATGTCAAAGCAGATCCACGAAGACATGTGATTGTAGACAACTAAGACATGATTCTATGTTATCACAATGCCAGTGGTACTGACCTAAGCTTCAATGTGAAAAGTTAATTGTACAAAATTGCGGTTCAACACTCCTATAGCATTAAGCTAGTGACGAAAGCAAAAATAAGCCCTTCATGTCGCTGAGAATCCTCGAACTCTCGACATTACCAAAAACTGAGCAGCAGAACCAGGGTCGCACCTGACATTTTGAAGGCTCTAGTGCGAAGTTGAAAAGTGGGGCCCCATATATATAAAGCGTATGGAGACATCTTTGGGTAGGAGGGTGTATTAGCATTTGGTAATATATTTAGACCAATTTGCTTTCTTTTTTAACCATTCGAAATGTGTTGGGATCCTCTAGAGTTGCAAATCAACTCTGTTTGGTAGAGTTTGCCTAAAAAGGCAAGAAGAAATTTTTTAACAATTTATTTATGACCTTCAAAATTCTTTTTATTTTGTCTTATTATTTGTTTTGGTAAACTCTACCAACTCTATCATATTCAAACTCTAGAGGATTCTCACCCATTGGAAATATGTGGGGGTTTGAACTTGCGCAACTATAAGGCCCATCAACATAATCTTGTCTCAACCAGTAGGCTATGGTTCCATTTTTAATGAAATTAAGTTATTAACCTTATAATATTTATTTCCACTTTACCACCTCTCAAAGATATTGGGCCCCTGTAAACGGTGGGCCCTAGGCGGCCGCACCTCCTCGCCGGGGGTCAGGGCCGGCCCTGAGCAGAACCAATATGCCAGATTTAAGCCCTTCTTTCTCTTCTATTGCAAGTTATTATCATGGTTCTTAAGTGGACGCATAATCTAGCATGCCACGCAACGACCACGTTCACCAGATTTATTTAGGCCATCTAGCATGCCACCTGTCATGTAGCTATGTTGATATGTAAGTGACGTTTTCCATATAAAAAAAAAAAAAAAATTCACAATACTTTGTATTAAAAAATAATCAATATCTATTATTAATTGATTTCATCTCTACCTTAATATTTTTGTAGCTTTCTTAATACTTATTTGAACTTGAATCACATCATCTATATTGAAAGTGATAAAATTATATTTATTCATAAAATTATGCGTTTACAAATAAATAAAATGATAAAATTTATTTCGGGCTAGTCCGAGTAGTAAACTAGTAGACTTTGAAACAGGTGCCTTTGGGCTTCAATTTCTACGAGTTTCCCTCAACTTTGTCACTTTGTCTTCGATTGTCACTTGGTCATTAATATTGAATATAGCAGCAAGAACAGATTCATGTTCATCATGTCGATCTTGTATGTTCTTGATTGTCACTTGGGCATGACGCCAACATCTAACAGGAAGATGCTTGCAATTGTCACACTTGTCCGCCATATCCTCGTCTTCCTCGTACTTAAACTGTCCAATACAACCCATCAACTCGATCATTTACCATCTAATTCGTAAGGAGTGAAAAAGAAGAAAGCCTCGATACCTACTACGTACATACCTGGATAATCTTATGCTCGTCGACAAACTTGGTTATTGTCAGCCCCGAGGCATCATAATCTTCTTGAGTCCATCGTATTGATAATGAGTCTAGGCGCGGTGCAACCCACAATAGAGTTTCGACTAAGCTTTTATAATCCGGCCTTGCACCTTCCTTAACACGGTAGAGTCCGTCGGTGTCAAATACTGTGACAATCAAAGTCTTGACACCAACAAGAGGGGGATTTTGGATTTTCCTTACATCATCAGGAATTGGTACAATCTTATTTGCATTATGCATCCATAGAAACAATTTTAAAGGATTCACATAAATCATAACGTAATTATTAGTTAGTTGCGCACAAATTAAGCTTAATTACCTCTAGTTCTAATTTTTGGAGATGACCAAACCCACTAAGAAAATGTATTAGCCTCTCATATATAGCTGGTTCATCATCCTCGTACCACTCACGGATATTAAACATAGAAAGAAGAACACTTTCTAAGCTTGGAGTATTGATCAGCTTGAAAGATGGGGTTTGTTTCCCACTGTAGCGTAAGTACCACAATTGAGGAGCATCATCTATAGTGACATCTTCCAAGTTGTAACATGTCCTTATGTCGATAGACTGTAGGTAATCAACACTAGTTAACTTTAGGTGCTTCACACCATCGCAATTGTCCAAGTTAAGGTACTCTAGTTTGGTGAATTGGCCAAGATTCCGGTTCAACCATTCATCATCACTTAAAAACTTATCATTCACTATGCTCAGCCTTGTTAAGCCTTTGCTAAGACTTAGATTGTCGATAATACAACATCCTTCGTCCTCGTCCTCGTCCTCGTCCTCGACCTTACGAATAGTGCACTTAAAGCTGAACTCGCGAAGATTGGGAGCATTAATCTCAATCCCCTTGATTGGGCTGAAGGCGTTGATGCTAAAAGAAACGAGTCGTTTAAGATGAGAGGCCTTGATAGTATTGAAGTCCCCAACACATTCATCTATCTCAAGCTCTTCAATTAGAGGGCAATTACAAGTGAGGCTATCAAGTACTTTCTGATCGAAACGAACCCGAGACAAGCATAAACTTAGCAATGTCGACCATGTGACAGTCAATGATGAATTTAGCGCACATTGGTACAACTTGAAGTCACTAATTCGTTGTTTCTCCGATGTCAAGATGCTCGTAGGAAACACGTACAAATTGTTAATTATCTGTGCATCAGGATTTTCATCACAATAAAACCGAAACTCAAATCTTTCGACTCGAAAGTCATTAACAATTAAATCGACCCACTTATTTAGTAGTCGACTGGTTGAATCATAACTTCGATCGAGCGGTAGATGTGGGATACAAAGTGCAAGCTTTTGCAACAATTTATCAGCACACTTGGACCTTTTTGTAAGAATGTCGTTGATGTCTCTCCAAACATGATCGATCGACGAACCGAGATAGAAGCATGGAAGGTACAATCTGGGAAGAGTGAGCCAAGTATTTTCCCAAGACTTCGACACGAACCTCGTCCGTGCCGCTTCTCTGCTCGTAAGACAAGACAAGACCTTTTGCTTTACATCTTGCGGTAGTTCTGATATTCGGTCATTAGTTTGTGACATTATTTTTCCTTAATAGCAAATTAAAGAACAATGAGGATGAGCTAGGGTGTTTGATCAATTGGGGGTGGATATTTTTTTTACAACTCAAAATATATATTCCCTCAGTTCGCCTATAAACTTTCTTTTTTCGATTTAGGGGTGTTCATATCTAAAATTTCTACTTAAAAGATTTCCTTATTTGGTATTTGTAAATACCAAAACACACCTACTTTATTACTTAGTTTATTAAAAAGGTAATAAATCCCTATGTTATATTCTTCCTTAAGCTAAGTGACTTTCGAAATCGAAGTTCCGTAGCTTCTAGGAGAAGTATCACACTATCCTGTTAAGTTGTTGTTGTTGTTGTTGTTGTTGTTGTTGTTGTTGTTGTTGGAAGTGTTCATATCTGAATTTGAGTTTTTGAATTCGATTCATTACGTACTTATCATATCTTAGATGCATTGTTTTGGTAGTGAATGATTTGATTTCATATCTTAGCTTAGCTTGAATAGCTTCTAGTAGAAGTTTTGCGGCTCTTGTGTATACTATGAACATGATTTTTTGAAATTTGTCATATTACGTAATTGTTTTATCTTCGCTGGACTGTTTTGGTACAAGTTGATTTGATTCAAATAATGTAATTCGAAGATTAGACTCGAAGTTCCGTTAAACTTAGCTTGTAGAGGAAGTATCAATAGGTAGGAAGCTAATTAAGCCGTCTACAAGTCTTGGAATTGAAGTTCTTATTATTAGTATATGATTTCAAGTATATCCTTCATTAAACTCTCCTAGAATGCTTTCTACCCTGCCCGTTCATTTGTTTTGATGGTGATTGAATTTGTTGGTGTGATAATTTATGAGAGGTGTTGTTACTCTTGCATGTATCTTCAACATTCATCGTAGCGTCTTTGTACGAGTTGTTTTTGTTGGATAATTTTCATTTCTCTGCCAATGCATATTAGCTCTATCTTTGCCTAAATGGTGGTAGAATCCTCTGACTTGTCTACTGTATATAAGTGATTTTCGTATAGGAAAGTCTTGCAATTAACTTTATTTTTGCCTAGATTACTGTAGAATATCCTTTGGCTGTCAACTATATATGGTGTTAAATAATATTATTAATTAGGGGATACAGTATAATTATTGCAGCTAGGTATTCTTATATATAGCCGTCAATATATAACGTTGATCACAAGCCTAATCACTAGGTATTTTGTGGTTGCAGAACCCTCAGCAGAATTTCCAGGATTTGGTTCGTGCCCACAGTGAGCTCAACACGGCTAAGACAGCCTATGAGAAGGCTAAGAAAGAGAAGGACAAGGCAGAGCGCAGAGACAAGCAGAGGGGTGCAAGATCCACTGTGATCAAAGGGAATATGACACCAATAAGGCGAATGTGAGTAGGATCCAAAAGCGCATCTTGAAAGCGAGAGCTCTTCTAACCTCAGCAAGGCTACCGAAAAGTATGAGGAAGCCAGGATTAAGAAGAAATATGTAGAGAGTAAGGAGAAGCATAAGTTGGTAAGGTCTTTTGTGTCAAAGAGTTGTGTTGTGTCGTTGTGGGATGAAAGATTTATTGAGGAAGATACCAATTTTCTAAGCGTGAAGAAACGGGGTATTAAGAAAGGGTCGGGAATCCGCCGTACTTTATAGGGGGAGGAGATAGAGGAAGAAAGAAAAATTATTCTCACGTCGCATATCACGACATATATGTACGTAGTGTAGCGATAAATGATTTCAATTAACATTTAACAAAAGATATATAAAATTTACAAAATATATATATATATATATATATAAACTAAATTTGATTACTCCAAAAGAAATGTTGGTTGTTTTAATATTGTTATGTTGGTTGTTTCATTAATGTTGCTGCAGTTATAGTACCTCTCTGCATGACTTCATGCGCAGTTGTTCGGTAAAAAAAAAAAAAAAAAAAAAAGAAGAAATTGTGGATCGTAAGAGAAGCACAAACTTGTACTGGCTCCATTTGTTTCCAACCTTCCTGATTTCCTTTTAGTTGAATTCACTACCAAGCTTCTTGTTTCCTGTTTTGGTAACTTTTGAGCCAATAAGAGGCCTCCTAAGTGCTAAATGTACCTTTCCCACTTATTTTTGAGCTAATGAGAGGCCTCCAAATCAATTTCTATAACTTTGTGCAAAAACAAACTGAAAGCTTGGAAATGAATGGAGGGTGTACAAGTGAATCATATACGAAATATTATTGTGTCTATTTGGCCCATATCTGAATCAGTTTCTATTTTTCATAATCGGTTTCTATAAAAAAATGTTTTTTTCCTGAAAGACAAATTAGTGTTTGGTTGAACATGTCATGGAAGCATTTCATTCGTTATTTTAATCTACTTTTTTATTTTTGCCAAATTAAAATTATCTCAAAAATTAATTATTTTTAGAGAAACAGAAATAGGAAAATTAATTTGGTGATTCTATTTTTTTTAGGGTCAATATTAAGGGTTTTCATTAAAACTATTTTAGGTTTTTTGCTCCGATATTTTGCAGAATCTCATTATATCATCCTTAGAGACTACCACAAATATTTGAACTGTTTTTGGCCATTTTATCGAAAAACCGAGGATTATGTACTGCAATTCTGATCAAATTTGATCAATTTTTAGAAATGAGTCAAATGTCTTCAAAACATTTGTGTGAGTATTGTTGTTAGATATTAGGGTTGGTTCCTCAATTGTGAAATATTTAATGTATGGATTTATGACTGTTTTGGCTGTTTTTTAAACTTTTCTTTGGTTTTTACTCTAATATTTTTCAAATTATCATTATATCATCTTTAGAGGGTACCAAATAAATTTGAGCCCTTTTTTCTCCGGAGCCATTTTATCGAAAAACCGTGGATTATGTACTGCGATTTTGGCCAAAATTAATCAATTTTTTTTGTAATGAGCCAAAGATCCTCCAAACATTAACTAAGATTGCCTAGCAGTATAATTGTTGGACTTCGGTGTTCGTTACTCATTTTGTGAACTATTTCATGGGTTTTAACACTCGTCACATTGTATGGATTTATGATTGTTTTGACCGTTTTTCTAAACTTTTTTTACTTTTTTACTCTAATATTTTGCAAATTCTCATTATATCATCCTTAGAGGCTACCACCAAAATTTGAGCCCTATTTGCTCTGAAACCATTTTATTGAAAAACCGTGGATTATGTACTACGATTTTGGCCAAATTTGATCAATTTTTTGAAATGATCCAAATGTCCTCCAAACATTAACTAAGATTGCCTAGAAGTATAATTGTTGGACTTCATTGTTCGTTACTTATTTTGTGAAATATTTCATGGGTTTTGACGTTCGTCACTTTGTAGGGATTTATGACTGTTTTATCTGTTTTTCTAAACTTTTTTTAGGTATTTTACTGTGATTTTGACCAAATTTGATCAATTTTTTGAAATGATCCAAATGTCCACCAAACATTACCTAAGATTGCCTCGCAGTATAATTGTTGGATTTGAGTGTTGGTTCCTCATTTTGTGAATTATTTTATATGTTTTGACGCTCGTCACTTTGTAAGAATTTATCAATGTTTTGGTTGTTTTTCTAAACTTCTCTCAGGTTTTTTACTCCAATATTTTAGAAATTCTCACCATATCTTCCTTAGAGGCTACCATCAAATCTTGAGCCATTTTTTCTTCAGAGTCATTTTATCGAAAAACCGTGGATTATTTACTGCGATTTTGCCAAATTTTAATCAATTTTTTGTAATGAGTCAAATATCCTCTTAACATTATATAAGATAACCTAGAAGTATAATTGTTGGATTTGAGTGTTGGTTCCTCATATTGTGTAGTACTTCATTGGTTTCGACGCTTGTCACTTTATATAGATTTATGATTATTTTGGCTGTTTTTCTAAACTTTTTCTTAGTTTTATGACTCTAATATTTTGCAAATTCTCATTATATCATCCTTAGAACCTAATATTTTGGCCAACTATGGATTATGTAATGCGATTTTGGCCGAATTTGATCAATTTATTGAAATGATCCAAATGTCCTCCAAACATCAAATAAGATTGCCTAGCAATATAATTGTTAGACTTCAGTATTCGTTACTCATTTTGTGAAATATTTCATGGCTTTTGACGCTCGTCACTTTTTATAGATTTATGACTGTTTTGGCGCTTTTTCTAAACTTTTCTTGGGTTTTTTATTCTAATATTTTGCAAATTCTCATTATATCATCTTTAGAGACTACCACCAAAATTTGAGCCCTTTTTGCTCCGGAACAATTTTATCGATTAACTGTGAATTATGTACTGCGATTTTGGTCAAATTTGATCAGTTTTTTTGAACTGATTCAAATGTCCTCCAAACATTACCTAAGATTGCTTCGCAGTATGATTGTTGGATTTGAGTGTTGGTTCCTCATTTTGTGAAGTATTTCATAGGTTTTGACGGCCGTCACTTTTTATGGATTTATGACTGTGTTGGGTGTCTTAAGTTTTTTACTCCAATATTTTAGAAACTCTCACCATATCTTCCTTAGAGGCTACCACCAAATCTTGAGCTTTTTTTTTCTCCGGAGCTATTTTATCGGAAAACTGTGGATTATGTACTGCGATTTTGCCAAAATTTGATCGATTTTTTGTAATGAGTCAAATATCCTACTAACATCACCTAACATATCCAAGCAGTATAATTTTTGGGTTTGAGTGTTGGTTCCTCTTTTGGTGAATTATTTTATTGGTTTCGAAGACCGTCACTTTATATGGATTTATGACTATTTTGGCTCTTTTTCTAAACTTTTTCTTATGTTTATGACTCTAAGATTTTGCAAATTCTCAGTATATTATCCTTAGAACCTACCACCAAAATTTGAGTCATTTTCGTTCCAGAACCAAATTTGATCAATTTTTTGAAATGATCCAAATGTCCTCCAAACATTAAATAATATTGCCTAGCAGTATAATTGTTGGACTTCAGTGTTCGTTACTGTGTCATTGGAGTGAAAAAACATTATTAGTTCTCCTAAATCCGGTTAATATTCCCAAAATTCAAATCAATTTTGATTCAAAAAATATGCGGATTAATCATACATGGTTGGGTACTGAACAATTGTCACCCATAGCATAATTTGGTGGCGATGTGATCAATACTCCCTCCTATATTACCGTGTTTCGTTTTCGGCTTTTGACTACCCATGTGTTTATTGTGCCGACCCCAATTGATGATTACTCGATAAGGATACGGAGTATTTCATTTTCGGTTTAAAAGTGACTTCCAACATGACCAATCAAATACAACAAACGATATGGACCAACAACCGGAGGGAGAAAAGAGAAAATTGGCTTCATGCGGTTTCGTACCCGCGACCACATTTCTGGAATTTTGTTCATAAACTTCTCAATTCCCACCAAACAAAACCCCCTCTTCCGATTGATCCCAAAACAACGTAACGAAGAAGCAGCTCATCATGAAAGAAGATTACGAGGTTCTACAATTTCTACTCTTTTTCCTTCTTAATTAATTAATTAATCAATCAATTAATTTTTCCTGCAAATTTTGGGCACAATCAAACAAACCCTAATTCTGCAATTTTTTTTGGGGAGGGGGGGCAGATTGAAGAGAAGAAGCAAGCAGCAGTAGATGTGATGTCCAATTACTCGAAATTCGCGTTAGCTTCTATTGGGAATCGTGTTCCTCCTTCTGACCTTAGAATGCATCTCATGAAGGTATTCATTTCTTTTCTTTTCTTTTTTCGCGGTTACATATGACGATTCATGTTAGTGGACCCGGAATTATTTATAGGACTAAGGATTGGTTGTTGTTGTCGTGTTTTAATTAGCTTACTCTAGACACTTACTGGAGTAACGCTGAGTGAAATTTGTTTCAGTTGTAATTAAATATGAGGTGGATTAGGTCCATTTTTTAGTTCAATTAGAAGGGTATCTGGAAATAAACCCTTTCCGTGTTTTCAACGTAAGGGTAAGGCTGCCTACGTCTAAGACACTGAGGTGATGTTGTTGTCGTTAATGTGAAGTTGTCCGTAAACTTATGCAAGACAGTGCTGATTCTGTGTGGAATTGTGCATTTATCTGCAACATTTCTGAAAATTGATCAGTGTGTTATGTTGCTGATGCATTTCCCATATAGTTGTTGGTCGCGTTTGTGAACAAGTTGTCTAAAGGCGTGATTTTTTGGTCTGTGTTTCGCTGATGCTTGATTGGGTTTTTGATCCTATTGGCGTTTTCTTAATTAGAACATGAAGTTGTAAGAGACGGCTAACTCATTTGGTAGCGTAGATTGTATGGCGTTCATAGATAATTGTACTGATCTTCAGAATAAGTTTTGACATGCCTGAGCAAGCTTGGGTTTGCAATTCCTTGTAATCCTTGAATAAGTGGGCTGATGGTTGTGTCGGCTGTGCCCTTGTTAAAATTCTCAGCTTTGAGCAGAAGTGGAAAGATTTAACCTTTTTTTCTGAAAGTTTCAGAGCAATTATAATGTTTCTGTTCATCTTATGGAAGTATTTCCTGGTGTATTATGCAGGAGATATCCGGGATGCCTACAACTTTAAGGAGAGATTCATTCCCTGTTGCTGTTTCTCCGGATGCAATGGGTGAATCATCTAGTTCAGGCACAGCCAGACTCGATAAAGCAGATAGCTTTCGTGCACCTCAGAACTTAGACTGAGACTCTGAGGGCTACAGACTTGTTCCTGCCTCCTTTTGGTTCTTTTGTTGCATAGTTTGCAGAATTGCAGCTCATCAGGCTGCTATAAGTTAATCAGGCATAATTGTTGGCCATTATGATCTTTTAGTCTTATAGGATGCAAAAATGTGTGTTGCCACAGGTGAATACCCATCTTCATTTTCTCCTCTTATGCTTCAGGAACCTTTGTAGCCTTACTGTATTGCGCATTCAGTCATGACTCGTGTAAAATGGTATGTTTCTTATTTATTGTAGATTGGTGGTAAAATCATAAACACGGATTTGTTGTATCCGAAATAGTTCTCCAATGACAGGATAAAAATTTGCAGTTGCATTTTTTTTTTTTTTTTTCTTGTCCTGCGAGTTTTGGTCTACCGGTAAAATGTAGTGATTTGGTATATACAATAGCGTCAAACCGTCGATACTCCATCAGATTAATAAGAGTATTTGGTTGGACCATTTGATCTAGGTAAAGATGGCGAAGGGATTTTATTATGACCCATATTCATATGTACATTCCGCCATTTTAACCGGTAAAATTATTAAACAACGGAATCGAAGAAATGAATTTGAAACACATTGGCGTTGAAATAACCTTATAATTCCATTTGTGCACTTCAATCGTGTGGAACAATTTCTGTTTCCTCAATCGAATGCTTTTATTTAGGCTCATTTCCTATCGTCAAAAAGAGCTAGAGCCCTCGACTCCTCATTGAACACCACAAAGTTGATGGCATACCTCATCTTTACCACAAATTATGTTTCAAGAATCAAGATAATATATACTACTATTATTATTTTTTATTAAAATCGATAATAGCTAAATCAAAAACTCAAAATCACCTCAAACAAAAAAAAAAAAAAAAAAAAAAAAAAAAAAAAAAAAAAGTTCACCCCCTGAACCTGGAGTCGTGGTGGATCTTTCTGGTTTATACAAACAGGCCCATTAATCAATGGATCAAGTTCAGGCCTATTGGATCCAGTCCAAGCCCGCTTCATAATCCAAAAAGGGCCCAAATCCCCAACGGCTACTAGTAACGATCAGAAAATAAAAATAGAAATTGTGCATTTTACCGTTGTACAACGGTACAATTTTTCAAACTAAAATATCAACCATTTCTCCCCTCCTCCATTCTTTGTCTCCGCTCCCTCTCTTCTTCTTCCCTCCACTCTCTCATCCTCTCTCCTAAAACTTCTTCTTCACTCAACTTCTCAGAGAATTCTCCATTGATTTAACACTAATCTAATCTTATTAGCAATCATAAATCTTGGAGAGAGAGAGAGAGAGAGAAAATGATGCAAGAAATGTGGAATGCTCCTCCTGGTTTCAAGCTTCCAAAGTCTGCTTCTGCCCCTTGCTCTCCTGCAAAGCCTCTAGCCGTATCGCGAACCCGGTCCGAATCATTCCATATTACCCACAAGGTACCCGTTGGTGATACTCCATATGTTCGAGCCAAACATGTTCAGGTTTGTCTAATCAAACTTAACCCTCAATTCAACTGCAAAGATCAAACCTTTTATCAATTTTTCTGATTGATTTGGCTTCTTCATCACTATTTTATTGTTGAGTTTTTGTTAATCGAATCTTAACCCTCAATTGCACTATAAAGATCAAAACTTTTTATAAATTTATCCCTTTCATTTGGCTACTTAATCACTAATTTATTATGGAAATCTTGTTGATGAAGTTTCAATTAATTTTACAAGATGAACTTTTTCTTGAAAAGAAATCCATTTTTCTTATCAATTTGTGTTCTTTTTGTGTTGGTTAAGGATTAAATTGTGATTGAGTTGTTATTAATCTTGAATTTTTTTTAATTGGTAAATGATTAGTTGGTAGATAAAGACCCAGAAAAAGCAATTCCATTGTTTTGGGCAGCCATTAATGCCGGAGACAGAGTAGACAGTGCTCTCAAAGATATGGCCATTGTAATGAAGCAGCAGAATCGTGCTGATGAAGCTATTGAAGCCATCAAATCACTGCGAAGCCGGTGTTCTGATCAGGCCCAAGAGTCCCTTGACAACATTCTACTTGATCTCTACAAGGTAAAAAAAAAAACAATCTTTTACCATGGAATAAACTTTGGAAGTTGATACAGTAATTTTTTTATTTTTTTTACTGGGGTTGAAAATAGGAAGGTAAGTAATTAATAAAGTTTCTTGATTTGTACAGAGATGTGGGAGATTGGATGATCAAATATCATTATTGAGGCACAAGCTTTACTTGATTCAACAAGGTCTTGCCTTTAATGGAAAGCGAACCAAAACAGCGCGATCACAAGGGAAGAAATTCCAGGTCTCAGTGGAGCAAGAAGCTACTCGTTTACTGGTATGACATTACAACCAAAAAATGGTTAATCTAACTATTCGACTCGAATTCGGTACTAAATTCATGTATTTGTGATTAAGTCCTAAGTCCTGATGGTAAAAATTTCATGTAATTTCAGGGTAATTTGGGATGGGCATTAATGCAGCAGAGTAATTACAGAGAAGCTGAAGATGCATACAGAAGAGCACTGTCAATTGCACCTGACAACAACAAAATGTGCAATTTGGGCATTTGTTTGATGAAGCAAGGGAGGATTGTCGAGGCAAAAGAGACTCTAAGGCGGGTGAAGCCGGCTGTGGCAGACGGGCCGAGAGGGATGGACTCACATCTCAAGGCTTATGAGAGAGCTCAACAGATGCTTGCTGATTTGGAGTCAGAGATGATGCAAAAAGCAGGGGACTCTGTTTCAGAACAGAGCAGGCT
>JBBYHQ010000002.1:26573532-26615552 GCA_038382645.1 Spergularia azorica
AGGCGGTCTTTCGAGGACGAGCCGATGAGTAAACTGGTGGACCTTTTGCCTGATGACAAGGACTTTGAAGATGCAATCATTTCTGCAGTTCTGAACACAATTGATTCTGATAACTCTACTGCTGTTTTGGCAGAAAAGTCCAGTAAATTTGATCTGAAGAAGGGTGTTCTTGCTTCTGCTGCTGATAAAAGGTTGAAGGTTTTTCAGGATATAACACTGTCATTAAGTCCTAGGGTTTAAGATGGTAATTTACCCACAAATTAGTTCTAATTCTTTGATTTATTTATGACTTTATTTGTTGATCAAATTTAGTTAGGAGATAAACTTGTTCTCCTTACTTTTCTTCTGTTCCTGAAATTTTGGGACAGCATAATGTAGTCACTGTCTCTTATTTACTGGTGTAGTTCCAGTATAATGGGAGATTTGCTGGTAATTTTTACTTGCTTTTAACTAGGGGGTATCCATGTATTTAGGAATCTAATAAAACCTTGTGTAATGGTACCGAAAATTTAATTTAACTTGATGGAAGTTTATGGTTCAATACAGCTTAATTCTGATGGGTAATTTTTTGTTGGGTGCATTATTATTATTACATCATGTCTAGGCTTGTGTTTGTCGATTTGATTTTCGCGTTTTTACTTGCCTTGCTTGCCTTGTGAGCATCATACATGTAGCTTACGATGTCTCTGCCAATAAGAAAAACATTTCCTGTAACTGTCATAGCTGTCTTCAGGACAGATGGACCGGATTCAGGCGGTGTGACAGCCAACTGTGGAGTGAATCCTAATTCTGATAGCTTCTTGTGAGAGGCTGCATAATCTCTGAAGAAGACTTCTTTGTCCTGTCAAAATAAGTACTTTATAAATGTGTATGCATTCAGAGCTTTTGGACTAGAAATAGTATGAATGTAAGACACTGTCATGATCAATTACCTTAGCATACAGCTCAACATAGGGACGGAACACAGGGTCTTCTACCAGAACCTTGTCTGTAGGAAGTTGCAAGAACCCTGATTTTTCGCCATTCAGCAACTCTCTAGTAAGTTACGTAAAACATCAACGTAAGTTACGTAACCTTAGTCCGAAAATGCTTTGGTGTCGTGTACATTGACTTGGTGCAGCTCTATAAACCCATGGCATGTAGATAGATCTATTTATTTACTTACATAAAGTAGGAGTTGTTAAATAACCTCACACGCTCCAGTGTACAAGTGCCTTCGGAATCTGATCTCTTTATGTGTTCTGCCCTAAATGTCGAAAAAGGTAACAAAATTAGAGTTCAAAGGACACAACTCCCTACATTTGGGAACTGTCACTGTGTAAGACGTACACTGCTACACTGTAAAGAAGGATTACCAGTGTGTGAGCTCCTGAAAGCGCGACTATATCCTTATCAGAGAGGCCCATCTTGTAATAGATCTCTCTCAAATCTGCAGCAGAAATATACAATTTCATATAAACCTATATTTACTCTTTGCAGGCTGATATAACTGTCAAGTTGTATGTCAGACTAATTACCTTGTTTGGGGTCAGGAAGACGTACTTCATCAGCAGGATCCGCGCAATCCTGGTTAAGGATCAGCAATGATCATACCAAAGTTATTGGAGAATATGATCTCATAATCTTCACAATATATCTCATGATAATATTATATTTCCTACTACAAAGATTATGCCAAATAGAATATGATCTCATAATCTTCACAATATATCTCATGATCTCGTATCCTCCAATAAAAGTACCAAAATTCACAACTGCTCCAGTTAAAAGTTTTTTTTTTTTTTGTGAAATGGTTACCAATAGAAAGTACATACCATTCGGCCTGGAGCAAAGTCGATTTTTGGGCCACGTGAGACTTCAATAGCAGCAACTCCAGCAAGCTGAGATAGTTAGGCTCCATGAGTTCAATAAATTCACAAATATGCATTTAGCATAAAAATCAGCTACAACAGAGAAATCAAATTCACCTGATAAAGGTCAGCATAGGTGATCTTGGGGTGTTTGGCCTTGATTTTCTCTGAAACCAGCAAATAAAACAGATGTCAGTAAAAAGTTAGTCACATTGCCTGAAATGTTCAATCAGAAAGAAAACATTACTGATTCTATGTCTTAAGCTCACCACAGTACTCAACCGCGATTTTAAGGCCTCTGTTGGCAGCATGGTTCAGCTCGTTCCTAATCGATCCATTTGGACCGCCTGTCTTCGTTTTCACATCAAATGTACCTGCATCATGCCAACTACAATGCCAGACCAATAAAAGAACCAACATAATGATACAAATTTCGATACTGATGAATCCAATATTAAAGTTAGAAGCATTACGCTAGGCTCAACATAAGAGGAGCACAAAATTTTGTTAGAATTAGTGCTCGAAGTTCAATACTAGCCCCTTCTATTTCCTCCAAATATTCTGCATCAACCACCAGCCCTATTCGAGTTGTCATCTCAGCTACCTTTGCCCTTATTCTGCTCAGGAAAATACAAATTTTCGACTGGTAAAAATCAGGTTAGAAGCAAAGTACAGTGAGTCTTAACTATAAGATGTAAAAAAAGTTTGGTAAATGTATCTTCTAACTGACAGAATAAGGAAATATAAGAATCTCAGCTGCTCAAGTAATGAATTTCTTTTGCTTCTGAAGGAGGAAATACAAGACAATTGGAATCTGGAATGAGCTCATTCACAAGCAGCATCACGATTACGAAATCGAAAGCTTGTATATCTAGTACACTGGAATGCCATGAACATAAGTTTCAAGTAATCAGAGGGATATATTTTCATTCAGGAAACAGACTGAACCAAATAGAAAGCATTCTTTTTTTCTTGTTCTTTTAATTTTTTGGTCGTGTTCAAGAGTATCTCACGCTAACAGTATGACAATCTTCCTCAGGAAACTAAAGTTCACTTATTTGTTGGGTTGACCCCTCCCGACATTGGTTGGTCCATTCACAATGCCAAAAATTGCTACTTTTGACCAGTTGTTTAAGTGATGAGATTTGCATCAGTTGCGTAAAAGAACCTTGTACTCAGTTGTGTGTATGTTTAGATGAAATCTTGAATGCCATACAATTACATCATAAAAAGCTCACATTATTCGTCTATGAACAATGATACGGTGTCATCTTGTGGTACTCAATTATTTTGGAAGCGTAATCTACTAATCTCATTATTTTGTTTCTCATTCAAATTCGGGCCCTAAGTTTGATATCATAAAGTTAATTTAAACAGTGAAAAATGCGTATAACTTGGTATTGAACATGTTATTTACTGTTTTACTTGCATAGTTACATACAGTTGCAGCTAGCTGAGAATTGAGATCATAACTTATGCTATATAATTTCATTTAGCTACACTTGCACTATATATTTTCAGGATTTTGTAGTAGTCACACATTTCACCATTTTACATAGTTTGCTTATTAATCTCATACAAGTAGCTTAGGACAACAATGGTAACAGCAACAGCGACACCAACCGCCGCCTTTGTCACCATCTTCTGACGCGAATTACTCCCAATGAACCCCAATTCCGACAGCTTCTTGTGAGAGTCTGCATAATCTCTGAAGAAGGCTTGTTCGTCCTGTCGAATTAAACATCAATTATACATGTTTGCATCAAGGGTATGAAACTGTTACATAAGTGAGACATTGTAACAATTAGATCACCTTAGCATAGAGCTTAACATAAGGACGGAACACAGGATCCTGTACAAGAACATTGTCAGTAGGAAGTTTCAGCAGCCCTGATTTTTCGCCTTCCAGCAACGCTCTGGTTTAGAGACGAAAACATGTCAATATTTTGTACATTCCTAGCAGATAGATCTAACATACTATACCAAAAATTTACGGTATATGTCATGCATAAAGTAATAGTTGTCAAATTTCAAGGGCTCTGATGTCCAAGGGCCTTCAAAACCTGATCTCTCCATGTGTGCTCTACCCTGTACCGAAACTAGGAGCCAGTTAGACATCAATATACCCTTTAAGTTTTCGACATATTATTATGGTAGCTCGACCATATATATGCATGGAGCGACTATTCTCATCCCCTAACAACTGTACCAGTGTGTGAGCTCCGGAAAGTGCAACGATATCCTTGTCAGAAAGGCCCATCCGATAAAAGATTTCTCTCAAATGTGCAGCACCTACATATGTAACATAACAAGTCACACGTTATAAGGCCGAAAATTATTTGTCACCAATTAAGTTTCTCAAGGACTCTAGATCACTTACCTTGTTTGGCATCGGGAAGCCGCCCTTCAGCAACAGATTCCGCAGAATCCTAGTAAGGAATTAGTAATGGGCGGTCAGATGTACGCAATTGTAACCTACGGGAATGATAAGGTCTATTACAAGCATGCAAAATTGCATACCATTAGACCTGGAACAAAGTCGATAGTTGGACCGCCTGAGACTTCAACAGCAGTGACTCCAGCAAGCTGAGATACATAAAACAGATATAACTGAACAATGTCAGATTTGCAATATGAATTCAGAGACATTTCATGTAACATGCATTTTCAAAACAGAGAGTTTCACCTGATAAAGGTCAGCATAAGTGATATTGGGGTGCTTAGCCTTAATTTCTTCTGGAGATTAGTAAATTAAACAGAAGTCAGTTATCATACCGGTTGCCTGAACTTCTTAAAGACGCGAATTTAAACCAAATTACTGGTATTATTATGTGCTAAGCTCACCACATAAATCAACGGCGATTTTGAGGCCTCTGTTAGCATTATGGCTCAACTCGTACCTAATCGAACCATTTGGACCGCCTGTCTTCGATTTCACATCATATGTGCCTGCATCATGCCATCTACAAAACAAGACCTTTCAAATTTGAACTAGTGGAGAATCGAACCTCAGAACATCAAATGCGATAGACACATCCAACTATTCAACATTTTTCGATACCATAAACAGTAGAGTAATAAAACAGAACTGAGTTTACGGATTGAGTTAGAAATATTACGCTAGGCGCAGCATGATAGGAGCGCATTGCTTACTGCATATAAGAACACGAAGGTCTCTACGAGCTCTCTCGATTTCCTTCGAGTATTCTGCATCGACAACTGGCCTATTTCGAAATGGCATCTCTGCTAGCTTGGCCCTTACTATTGAGCTTAAGAAAACTCAAATCTAATCTTGGTAAATATAAGGTTAGAAACCCAAACTTAATTACAGTGAGTTTGGAATATAAAAGGTAAGAAAGTTGGGTAAAGATATGGTTTCCATAGAAAGTACAGAATAAATTGTAAGAGTTGCCCAAGTAATGGATTGCTTTTGCTTCTCATGGAGGTAATACAAGATTAACTGGAATGAGCTCCACAAGAGTTTAGTGGCAACAATAATCCCATTATTAGCAGTTTAGTCCTTCAAACTTTAATTAAGGTTACATAATCATTAATTAAGTACTTGGAATTCTCTATAGATCATCCCAAAGTATCTTGTAATAATAAGTAGCAGTACAGTACAGTGGCAGCACCGGCATACATCTTCATGCTTTAACTTGAAGCATAATATCCGCAAGGTGCACAAGGGCGCACACACTGTTGCTGCTGCTGGTTGTGCTGGTTTTGCTGAGGGCAGTGCTGCTGGTTTTGCTGTGGGCAGTGCTGCTGCTGGCTGTTTTGGTGTGGGTTCGAGTGGTGGTTTGGGTGAAACCCAAGCTCTGACATCTTTTTGTGTGATTCTGCATAATCTCTGAAGAAGGCTCTCTCATCCTGCCATTTTGAAAGGAGGAGTTTTATTTTTTAGTAGACGCAATCACCATTTTATCATTGCTTTTAGTTTACACAAGGGACTACACTAATAATGTTGGCATAACTAATGAACTCGTGAAGTTTCATCAAGAATCAATTGGCGAAAAGTAGTTCAGTTGTACACTAGACTTACATTAGCATAGAGTTCAACATAGCCACGGAACACAGGGTCCGCCAAGAGAGCATTGTCCGTGGGGAACTTGATCAGCTCCGGTGTCTCACCCTTCAGCAACTCCCTATCACCATGACATAAAACAGGGTCATAAGTTCACTTAAACACATATACATATGTGAATCCAAAGGTCGTTAGTTTACATCTAAAATCGACCTAATCCATGCGTCTGTTGCATCGAGTCAGGTAAGAGACAAGAACTACTAGATTTTCACATAAGAACGAGCTTTGAAAGTAGAAAATGTACATGTATAAATTACCTGTAGTAGGAATTATCAAATTACAAAGGTTGCCTAGTGAAAGGACCATCAAAACCTGATGGATCCTGATGTGCTCTGCCCTGAACTTTGCCATAATTCAAATGGCATAGAAAAGAAAAGAAAAGAACCGAAGTTAGAAATTATAAAATGGGACAGTCATTCACCAACAAAAGTAATATCACGATATTGGAGGCTTACAAGTGTGTGTGATCCTGATAGTACCACAATATCCTTGTCGGGGAAGCCCATACGGTGAAATATATCTTTCAAGTGTTGCTTACCTGAATCCATAATCACAGGAGTCCATAAGTATGAGGATCAAAATATGGGACAACACGTCACACACTTATCGTAACAACAGGACACTCCCAAAAGTAGTTTAAAACATGCGAGATCATAGAAGTGTGACAAATACTTCCTACGATAACATGGCATGATAAACCATCTCAACTAAAAATCCAGTTCTAGACTTAATAGTACACGAGAACACCTGCTACTTAAAAGGGAAGGAAAAGGTACCTCCAGTTGGATTTGGGAGATCCCCAGTGTCTTGTTGTTGCAGCGCATCCTTATAGAAAAACAAAATTAAGTCGGATGTTTTAATATTAGAATGAGAAAATTGCCAATATATAACAGCAATATTACATCCCTTCATTTACTTGTATTGTTAATGTTTAGTTTGAATTCCTCTCACAAATTCAAACTAAACGTTAACAATCCAAAATACCAAAGAATGTATACAAGTTTTTTATAACAACATATTTTACATATATGTAATATGTAATACCAATAACACATACCGGTCGACCTGGAACAAAGTGGATTTTGGGGCCTCCTGTAACCTCAACTGCAACGATTCCAGCTAGCTGACCAGATAAAATGAATGGTGAGTTTGTCATTTTTCGCAGTTTCCCCGTTTTTCTTATTTCCAGGGTCTCTAAAATTCAGAACCCGCCCTTATTAATATATGTTTAGCAGACCTCTTGGTTTAAATTGAGGCTAACAATTAGTCTATGTTGATAATTCGCTAATTGTATGGCTTAATACAACGAGAAAATCTATCGGTCACCATTTACTAGTATAAGAGAGTTACCTGATAAAGATCAGCATAGGTCACCTTCGGGAATTTGGCCTTAACAGGTTCTGAGACAAGCAAACACGCCATAAGTTTTTCAGGTGAGTTTTGAACTACTGGATCAGATATATATGAAGTACTTCACCCTACTGATGTAAAAACATGATAGCAAACAAACATAATATTTAATAGATTGGTTCGTTAGTGCAACTCACCGCAAAAATCAATAGCGTTTATGACTCCATTGTTTGGAGGGTTGCTAAGCTCATTCCTAATTGAACCATTTACACCCCCTGTCTTTGTTCTGGCGTCATATGTACCTGCATCATGGAATCTACCGCGAATAGGAAAGAATCAACGTGAGCAAAAATTAAAGAAGCAAGATATTAGCTCACTAAAAAGAGAGTATAATTTACAAAAAGTAGAAGGGATATGATCTTGGTCCATTCGATAATTTCAGTTCCAAAGAATAAGATGCATTCTCCACTAAATGTAATTAATTACTCTTTTATGCTATTGGAGAACATGATTCAATCTTATCTAAGGAAAAATTGCGACCATAGAAAACTTGATTCTTTATATTATTTAGTGGACAAAAAGGCCGAAATCATACTTTAAAAAAACACTGGGAAAAAGTGGCAAAAATCAAAGTCTATAATACATGATTTTTGGCCCAAATAAGTCCCGAAACAGAAACGGCTCAGAATCTTGTGGAAGGCCCTAGGGATCATATTATGTGTTTTGGCAAGTTATTAGAGCCGAAAATCTATAGCAAGTACCGAAATCAGCAAAAACAGCGAACATTTGCCTGAATAGGTAACATGTGATCAAATGGCTTAAAAACTTACCTAACAAATGAAGTGGCCTTCATATTCCAACAAGGGTAATCCAAAGCTGCCCATGGCAAAGTTTTAAGCAGAATTGGGTACTTTAAAAAACATTGTCTAAAATTGCAAAATTGAAGGCTAATACATGGTTTTTGTGCCAAAATGATATCGGAACAAAACCAGCTTAAACTTTTGTGGAAGCCCCTAGCGAACATATTATGAGTTGTCGCAAAGTATTAAAGCCAAAAACTAAATATAAGTCCCAAAATCAGCAACAAAATGCAGGTTTGCCTTGATGGATAATGTGTGATCAAAGGGCTTTAAAAATTCCCGAACAAATGAACAAGCCTTCATATTCTATAAGGGTTCTCAAAACCTGTCCATGGGAATCTTTTATGAACATTTGACTACTATTGAAAAACTGGTCAAAAATGGCCAAAATCGAAGTCTATAATACATGGTTTTTGTGCCAAAATGATCCCGGAACAAAAACGGCTCAATTTGTTGAAGCCCCTAGGGATCATATTATGAGTTGTTGCAAATTATAGTAAGTCCCATAATCGGCCAAAAAATCGCACATTTGCCAAAATGGGTAACGAGTGATCAGAGGGCTTAAAAACTTGCCTAACACATGAACTAGCCCTCATATCCACCCCATAGGTAATCCAAAGTAATCTATGGCAAACTTTTTCAGAACATTTGACTATTTTCAAAAAAGCTGGTGAAAAATGGCCAAAATCGAAGTCAATAATACATGGTTTTTGTGCCAAAGTGGTCATGGAACAAATACGGCACATAATTTTGTGGAAGGCCGTAGGGATCGTATAATGTGTTATGTCTAAAAATTAGAGCCGATAACATATACTAAGTCCCAAACTCGTCAAAAAAACAAACATTTGCCTAAAGTCCTCAACGGATAACATGTGATCAAAGGGATTGAAAACTTCCCTAACACAAGAACTAGCCTTCATATCCAACAAAAAGAATCCAAAACAGTCCATGGCAAACTTTTAAGAACATTTAACTACTACACAAGATCTGGTCCAAAATGGGCAAAATCGAAGCCTACAATACATGGTCTTCGTGCCAAAATGATCTCGGAACAAAAATAGCTCAAATTTTTTGTGGAAGCCCCTAAGGATCATATTATGGGTTGTTAAGAGCCAATAACCTATACTAAGTCCCAAAATCGGCAAAAAAAAAACCTACATTTGCCTCGGTGAGTAACGTGTCATCAAAGGGCTTACAAACTCCGAGAACAAATGAACCAACCTTCCTATCCAACAAAGGTTCACCGAACCTGTCCACGGGAATGGTTTGAGAATATTTTACTACTTTCAAAAAAACTGGTCAAAAATGGTCAGAATCGAAGATTATGATACATGGTTTTTGACCCGAAATGGGCCCATAACAAAAAAGGCTCATAATTTTGTGGAGGGCCGTAGGGATTGTATAATGTGTGACACGAAAATACTAGAACCAATAACCTATACTAAGTCCTAAGATCATCAAACAAAGCGAACCTTTGCCTTAACGGATAATGTGTAATCAAGGGTTTAAAAACTTCCCTAACACAAGAACTACACTTCATATCCAACAAAGGTAATCCAAAGGAGTCCATGGCAAAGTTTTAAGAACATTTGACGACTTCCAAGAATTTAGTCCAAATTGGCAAAAATCGGAGTCCGTAATACATGGTTTTTGTGCCAAATTGATCCCGGACCAAAAACGGCTCAAACCTTTGTGGAAGCCCCTATGGATCATATTATGGGTTGCTGTAAAATATTAGACCCAAAAACCTATGGTAAGTCCCAAAATCGGAAAAAAAAAATACGCACAATTGCTTAAATGGATAAAGTGTGATCAAAGGGCTTATAAACTTGCCTAACACATGAACTAACCTTCATGTCCAACATAGGTAATCCAAAGCAGTCCATGGCAAATTTTTAAAAACATGTCACTATTTTCACAAAAACTAGTCAAAATGGGCAAAATCGAAGTCTATATAATACATGGTTTTTGTGCCAGAAGGTCATGGAACAAATACGGCTCATAAGTTTGTGCAAGGCCATAGGGATCATATCATGTGTTATGTCAAAATACTAGAGCCAAGAACCTATGCTAAGTCCCAGAATTGTCAAAAAAAAAATGCACATTTACCTCAACGGATAACGTGTGATCAAAGGGCTTAAATACTTCCCTCACAAATGAACTAGCCTTCATATCCAACAAAGGTAATCCAAAGTGATCCATGACTATGTTTTAAGAACATTTGACTACTTTTAAAAAAAACCGGTCAAAATGGCCAAAATTGAAGCCTACAATACATGGTCATTCTGCCAAAATGATCTCGGAACAAAAACGTCTCAAATTTTTGTGGAAGCCCCTAGGGATCATATTATGGGTCGTTGCAATTATTACAGCCGAAAACCTATACTAAGTTTAGAAATCAGCAAAAAAAACGCACTTTTGCCTCAATGAGTAATGTGTGATCAAAGGGCTTAAAAACTTTCATAACACATGAACCACCCTTCATTCCAACAAGGGTATTCCAAAGCTATCCATGGGAATGTTTTAAGAACATTTGACTACTTTCCAAAAACTGCTCCAAAATCGCAAATATCGAAGTCTATAATACATGGTCTTTGGCCCAAAGCGGCCCCAGAAAAAAAAAAATCGACTCATAATTTGGGGAAGATCCTAGGTATCACATTATGTGTTATGACAAAATATTAGAGCCAAAAATCCATAGTAAGTCCCAAAATCGGCAAAAAAACGCACATTTGCCTCAGACACGTAAAGTGTGATCAAAGGGCTTAAAAAATTTCTCTCACAGGTGAACAAACCTCGTAACCTAGAAGACAGAACCATGGCTATCCGTGGAAAAGTTTTAAGAACATTTCGCTACTTTTAAAAAAATTGGTCAAGATGGGGAAAATCGAAGTATTATATACAGGGTTTTGGCCCAAAATGGGCCCGGAACAAAAAGGGCTCAAATTTTTGTGGAAGCCCCTAGGGATTATATTATGTGCTATGGCAATATATTAGAGCCAAAAACCTATAGTACGTCCAGAAACCGGCAAAAAAATGCACATTTGCCTTAACGGGTAACGTGTGATCAAAGGTCTTCAAATCAGATTACTTGGCCATAAAAATTATACTAATATCACAATAAGGATCTTTAGTATGAAATGTGGCATTGTGTCAAGACAGTTCAATATCACCCTCCTCGCCTTAACCTAGTAACCTAACCACATCAGATCACACTTCCTCGATATTTTATCCTCACTACACAAGTAATTACCAAAGATATAAACCACATAGTTAGATTACTCACCAAGATACAACAACCCATATACCCACCAGGACAAACCGACGATAAGGAACTGCATCAGTTCGCAGACCCCCTCACCATCCTCCAAACAACACCTACTAAACAGCAAATCCCACAAAAAAATGCCTCTCGCCAAATCATCTAGTACCTATGAATACTAATTAACAAACTTTAGTCTCAATATTCTACTAGACAACAATCTCACACACATTTAATTGGATCCCATTTTAGTTTAATTAAATTCCCAATCAGCCATATATAGCTAACAACAATCTCGTAACCCAATAGTTCTCCATTATCAGCTCTACCCTTTCTTCTATTTAATTCATAGCAGCAGCTAATGCAGCGGGGGTGAGAATACGAGGATTCAAACCCGGGACAAACCGTACGCAGCTTGATTGCCTAACCGGTAGGCCAACCTTAATCCTTGGTTAATCGTCTTTCTAATCTCTACCCAGTACCCATAATAGCTAACGAACAACATCAAACTTAATACTAGTAAATTTCGAACATAAGCAAAAATCAAGCCAATCATATACACAAAATTTCGACAATTTTATACCCATAAAACGATTCATGTTAAGACGTGGTTGTTGTTGTGAAACCGGATTTCGATCTATCAAGTATCAAAGACATACGGAGTACAAATTAAGTAGATATTGAACAAGAAAGCCAAAAACGAGTACATAAATTATTAAATCCCATATAGAGTATAAGGATTGTTGTAGCCCTTATAAAGTTTCACTAGGTGAAGTTTAGGCAACAATAACATTCCCATTATTAGCAGTATATATAGTTCTTCAAACTTAAATTAAGATTACATAATTAAGCACTTAGGATTTTCTACAGATTTTCCCAAGTAACTTGAGATAATTTAAGTAGCAGACTAGCAGTGACACTGTGTCAGGTATCAGCATACGTCTTCATGCTAATTTATCTTGCTTCAAGCATAGTATCCGCAGGGTGCGCGAACGAGGCACTGTGGGCGTTGGTGCTGCTGTGGGCAGTGGTTCCGGTGGCTGTGCTGCTGTTGCTGAGGGCAGTGGCCGTGCTGCTGGGTGTGGTGCTGCGAATGAGAGTTGTGGCCGTGCTGGTTATGCTGGTGTGTGTTTGAGTGTTGGTGTGTGTTTGTGTGCTGGTTTGAGTGTGAGCCTTGTTGAATTGGGGTAAACCCAAGCTCTGACATCTTCTTGTGTGATATGGCATAGTCTCTGAAGAATGCATCCTGATCCTGCAAGTTTTAAAAAAACAGGTCATTAGATATAAGTCATTTATCGACTACTAACTACTAAGTACAGAGTACTAACGGTCCATGCATGAACGTAGAAGATAGCGGTTGCAAGTTCTCGTAAAGATTGTGAGAAGACGCCATACAAGACCTTTGTGCATTGTGTACTTCTAGAGACGTACTGATAAATTTAAATTTGTTTCTTCAAATTGAAGAGTCAAGGTTGTTCATTGTGTCTTACCCTAGCATAAAGTTGAACTAATTTTTGGAACGCAGGATCCTGCATCAGGGCTTTGTCAGTGGGGAATTTGATCAGACCTGGAGCATCGCCTTGCGTCAACAACCTGAACACAAATGAATACTATTATTGATCAGTAACTGAATAGTGGCGGATCTAGAAAGCTAAAATGATCGAAGTGTCTGTCGATCACACATAACATAATCTACATCCGCCCTAGTAAGTATAGGCCGAAACAGCTACTGTAAAAGATGTATAATGGTCTTACACATAGTAGGAATTGTCGAATGTCAGGGGGTCCCTGGTAAATGGACCATCAAACCCTGATCTCTCCTGGTGTGCTCTACCCTGAAAGTTTCCATTTTTGGGGTAAAATTTGAGTAATTACTGATTAAATTATCATGTAATTTATTGATTAAGGTGCTTAATTACCAGAGTGTGAGCCCCGGAAAGCACAACAATATCCTTGTCAGAGAGTCCCATCCTGTGGAATACATCTCTCAAATGCTGGCTACCTGATGCATTAATATCATTCAAATTTGTCACGTTGGAATAGAGTATTTGCAAACATTTTTAAAAAAAAAAAAAACGACGAGTTCAATTGAGATCACGTGATATAGCTAATTCGAATCATATTGATCGTTCACGTGTGTATTAGTGTATAATATATACCTCCATTGGGGTTTGGAATACTGCCAGAGTCTTGCTGTGGTGTGGCATCTTTCCGACCGGGCATAAAATGAATTTTCGGGCCGCCGGTGACTTCAACTGCAACAACTCCGGCAAGCTGACAATATACAAACATATGTTGGTGTTTCAATGAGGTTCGTTGGGTGAAACTAGTCTAAAAAAATTAAACCGAAAACACCAAAGACCCGGTGATGAATCGTGTTCTCGCCCCAATGTGTGTAGGGGCGTCAAATGTACACAATCTTACTGTTCTACAACACAGATATCTTTAGCGATTTATATTGGTTTAAGACTTTTTCGATAAATCAGAGTCGATTTAACAAGTTTACCTGATAGAGATCGGCATAAGTAATCTTGGGGTTCCTCACTTTCACCTTCTCTGAAACCACACAAAAACGCAAACTGTTTATAGTCGTACAATTAAAACAATAATAAATATGCTCATTTGCACTTATATATCTCGAGAGCTCTCGTCCATTATACGATAGATAGTTACTAAATAGCTTACCGCAGAAGTCAAGAGCTACTTGCATTCCAACGTTTGGGGCAGTGCTCATTTCAAATCTGATTGAACCATTTACACCTCCTGAGTTTGTTTTGGCGTCATATGTCCCTGCATCATGAAATCTGTAGCGCCCAACAAACAATCACAAGGAGTTCAGTTGTTCGTGACAGTTAAATTTTGACATTCATGTAGTAGTGATGTTTACTTGAATTACGTCTCATCTAACAGTTTTATCATATATGAGCGTTTTGATTTAAAGTCACGAAAATCCCTCGATTCTTTACATTTCTTAATGAACATTTGGTTTGAATTTGGTTTTCAGACATTCAAATTGCTCCATCACTATAGCGTGACATTTGAAATTACGTATTCGTGATGACTAATAATAGACACTAGAAATTGAAGATTCGGAGATTAACTAAAACGAGGAGAAAAATATTACGCTAAGCGAAGGATGGTGGGAGCAAATTGCATGTTTTGGGAGAACTGATTGATAAAGTCTCGACGAGCACCCTCAATTTGCCTCAAGTACTCCGAATCAACCAAATGCCCATTTCTTACCATTTGTGCCATGTTTTTTTGTTTGTATGAAGAGATTAAAGATTTGGAGTTGTGTATTGATGATTTTGAAATAGATTATAGCTCATTTGTCTTCTTATATAAGCCATCAACTTGGAAGACATAAGGTATCTTGGCATATTGAATAATTTCCAACACAATTACAATATAGTTTCTGACGAATATGATCGCATAGATTTGCATGACATGAGTTAAAATTTGGTATCATTAACACTGCTAATGGCTAGTGCCACATATTTTTATTTTTTGGACTTCAAATTAAAACATGTGCAATAAACCGAAAATTCTAGGGTCATTACCGCTTGTGGTAATCACCATAAAAAAATATTATTTTAATATAATTCTATTATACATTAACATTGGGATGAATTTTTTAATCAGGGAAAAATATTTTTACAGAATACAATATACGATTTAATATGTATTTTTTTGTATTGCGTTTGGAATTTAACGAGCAATGGGACCTACTTGGCATAGCATACCTTTAGTTTCCCCCAATTTAAATTACGAATTTTTCCCATCGAGAGCCATGTTACTTATAAACACCAATATCAATAGCCATTAAGGAGTTCTAGAACTAGTCGTAGAGTTTCAATCTTTTTTTATAGGAGTATATTGTCGGCTCCATCATCACCAATTTCATTTTAATTTTGAAGAGTGAATCAGTAGATATTATACGATAAGGTTTTGATGAATTGAAGTTCCTGGAAGCTTGGTGGCATTTGCAGATGAATGACATGAAATTCTCTCCATTGCAGCTCCATCTCTTTTAACGAGGTCCAAAATTAAACTAATTATCATAGTATTAACCTTCATCTCGTAATCTACATAATTGTCCTCTGTTTTTAGGGTACATACGCTTATCGTTACGGTTATGTAGACCTAATTTTATTTTTCGTAAGGGTCGAACTTAAATAGCACCAAACACGTCCTTAGTTTAATAATTTTCTATACGGTAAATATTTGACATTTGATTTATAAATTAATAGGGAAAAATAACAAACTCAATTAAAACGTTTTGTATATTCTTGTAGTAATAATTAAGTAGGAAGTTAGAATAATCTTTTGGGGGAAAAGGCATACTTTTTTTTTGTAATTGTTAGATCAGATTCACAGCCATTTGCTATGTAGAATCATTTCCCACCCCCCCCCCCCACCCCCCCAAAAGATGACAATAGGGTTTTTTGTATTCGAGCTTCAACATTTTGTGAAAGTTTTAATACTGCCCTAGGAAGTTTTGATACTAATAATGGCCAATTGTAATCGGAAAATGGAATAATCGTTATCCGGTATCATGTTCTATGACACTCATTATCTAGAATCAATTCTTGTTTGACAAAAACATTGATTCAAATGGGAGATAATATACTTTCGATTTTGGGTCCAATTTGAAAATTGATTCTCGGGCACAGTTGCATATTTTTGGAATTATTACTTAACAAAAATTGTGGCCACAATACTCGAAGTTAAAATCATGTAATGGAGCGGTAATCTCTACCCATTCTATTGCATAATATTAACCCTAGCAACGCTCGCGAAGTTCGATCTGTTTTCGTTACATGACCTTTCGGGCCAAAAATCATGAAGGCCTTTGGTTTTGGACAATTTGGGCCATTTTAGCCACCTTTTTTTTTTTTCAAAATGGCTACATATTATCAAAGATTGACTATTGAATCCATATGGAGGGGTGAATTATCAATCGGGTCGATTCTCACGTTAAAGAGTTTTTAAAGTGCTTTTCGATACACATCACTTGTTGAGACTCACTTTGTGCAATTGTGCCATGCCTTCAATATTTGCCGTTTTGGTGTTATTTGAACTTATCAAAATATCCTCACAAGGTTTACCGTGTATAGGTTGAGAACCGGGTCATACGTGAATTTTGCCGATTTGAAAAACCTATCGCAGGTTTTTAGAGAGCGTTGGTACAAATACAATCACTGAATAATACAAAGATTTGGACCGACGGCCCGATGTAAAACTTTGAAATGCTGATTTTATTACATGTACTAATGATCATGAGGAATTGCGGGTACCCCCACTGTTACAAAGTACTTTTAATTCATAAATAGAAGACAATGTCGCATATCAAGAATGCCTAATAAATAAGCAAAGTTCAAGCTTGAACAGGAGGTGGGCGAAAGCCAAGCTCTGACATCTTCTTGTGCGCAGCTGCATAATCTGCGAAGAATGTCTTTTGGTCCTGCCATTGTAAACATGTCACGTATAAGTTACATAGAACACACCAATTAACATTATCGGTATGTAGTTTAGCACAATTTCCGAATATTACAGTCTAAGTAATACACTAGTAGTGTTAGTCTATCTCGTACACATTTAAGTTACCTGAGCATAGAGTTGAACGAACTTCACAAATACGGGATCCTGGGTTAGGACTTTGTCCGTGGGAAATTTCACGAGCCCTGGTGTGTCACCTTTTTTCAGCTCTCTGGTAACGAAATGAAATCATTAGAAAAACGTTACAACACGTAGCACATATACTCCACATAGCTTAAAATGAGTACGTAAGACTGTAAGTACATGGTAGTACTCGGTCATTATCTTACACAAAGTACGAATTGTCAAATTTCAGGGGCTGCTTGGTAAAAGGACCATCAAAGCCTGATCTGTCCTGATGTGCTCGTCCCTGAGAAATCCAACAATAATTCTATAAGTTGTAGATTTGATACAATTTCGTAGTAAAAAGTTTCTTGTATTCAAGCAAAATGAAGATTATACTACTACACTAGTTAGAGTAGCTAGCTAGAAAGGTTAATAAAATTGTAATCATTTTACCAGTGTATGAGACCCTGAAAGTGCAACAATTTCCTTGTCCGAAAACCCCATTCTATGGAATACATCTCTCAAATGCTGAGAACCTACAAAAATATATATAATCACATTACGGTTAATCCTCCAGGGCGAAATATCATGTATAAGGCCGGTCTTCTTATCTAGTTAGTCAGGTCTTCTATTGAGTTCATGTCTAGGCGAAAACTTATGTTCTCATTCTATCGTTGAATTTGACGACATACTCTAAGCTAGTTAAATCTAAGAAAATTAAATTAAATGTATGCAAATATGTAATGTACCTCCACCAGGATTTGGAAGACCTCCAGTATTGTCTTGTTTCGGGGCATCCTGTTTTCATAAATGTTACTCCGAATTGTTACATTTGTAAGATCAAGTTACCGAAAATATATCGAAAAATGACCAAGTACTACTTACAGGTCGTCCCGGAGAGTACGGGATGTGAGGTCCTCCGGTAGATTCAACTGCAACAACTCCAGCAAGCTAATTAACCAAAATACAAACAATGAGCGCGCGAAGTTAGGATTTGAAATTTCGTATAAATTACCAAGTGTTATGCTTAATGTGTTATAGACTAATAGAATTACTTGGTAAAGGTCGGCATAGGTAATCTTGGGGTGTTTAGCCTTCACTTGTTCTGAGAGAAGCAATAAGTCAGAAATAAATTAGCGAAAACACATTATTATTACTAGAATTTAGCTACAGATAGATAATTAATTAGTGGCTTACCACAAAAATCAACAGCAACTTTGACGCCATTGTTAGGAGGGGCGCTTAACTCCATCCTAATTGTACCATTTGGACCTCCTGTCTTTGTTTTTGCATCAAATGTTCCTGCATCATGAAATCTGCAACAGTCCGAACCCAAAATTCACGTATTATGGACTATAGAAATCGCGTTAACCATATTAAGAACAGAATACATATATTTATCCGTCTTATTTTTGTAATTCAGTACGTGTATTATTACTACTTTAGTAGTATACTCCCTCCGTCCCAGCTCAAACGCCCCATATTCAACTCAAACACCTCATCTATTTTGGAACATATTTATCTCTCCTACTTTTATTAAATTATCACATTAGCTCTTACATATCTCTCTTACTTTCATTAATCCTTACATTCTCTCTCCTCATTTTTCCTAATATTACCCCACTCAACTTACTATATCAATTTTTCTTATTTCACTACAAAAATACCCCGGGATGTTTGAGCTGGGACGGATGGAGTACGGAGTATGTTATATGTAAACTAATTTACTAGTATCTACTAGAAACTATACGTCCAAATTGATTTCACATACGTAGTATGTACACAAAATCGAGAGTAAAAGGGAAAGAAGCTTACGCTAAACGGAGCATTATGGGGGCACATTGTTTGGAAGTGATAAGAGCGCGGAGGTCATTCCTAGCTGCATCTATTTGCTTCAAATAGTCTGCATCAACTTTTGGACCATTTTTGTTTGCCATTTTTCTCTTGGTTGCACAATATGCTATAGCCCCATTTCTCCATTTATATAAGCCATAGCTCTAAACGTAAAATGGGAAACCACTTGTCTCAGTGTCTGTATAATAATTGAGGATCGAATCTATGGACTTCCAAAACCAGCCTTTGCGATAGTTTTATTTAATCTTTAGCACACCAACAATGACCAACGTTTTCTTGAATTGGCCGTTAAATTACTTCATTGAGAATTGAGAATGATTATTTTTATTCATCTTTAAAATGCATGTAGAGTGGAGAGAAGAAATGACTGAGTATGCGCGGTGGCTTTGTTGTCTGAGAATAATTCGACTTGTGAAAATAAGTTCTTTTATATGTGCAACGGTGATAAATAATGTACTCCGTATACAACAATGTATTATTTAATGTAACATTCTTGATCCTCGATTTAATAGTGCATGCGAGATAAGGGTAGATATTGAATCGTTTGAGAAACTATACGATTAAATGTGACCAAATGGCCTCAATAATGCTCCATTCTGAGCTCTCACCATACATTGTACACAAATGCCGTTTGTGTCTAAGAAAAATCAAGTCGAATCTATTTCTTTTGCTCTTTTATTAAAAGTTTTCTCTGAATTGAGAACTAGCTACGGAGTAGTTGCCTGAAATCTTTCCTTTTTTTAGAAAAGTTAGTGGGTGGTGGATTAGATCATCTTGATTGGTAATTTTTTTTTTGAGGGAAATCTTGATTGGTAATTGAAGACAAATAAATGTACATTAATTACCGTAGATATATACTCACTCCGTTCGCCTTTAAACTGTGTAAGGTCAATGGACATGCTTCTTAAGGTAGCCGTACATGTTTATCGGCTAATCAAAGTTTTAAAAAAATTGCATGACGGGTTAGATAAAATATTGATCTATCCCACCAAATGCAATTTTTTTTTAAACTTCGATGAGCCGATTAACGTGTACACCCACCTTAAAATGTGTGTCCATTAATCCTACGCAGTTTAAAAGCGAACGGAGGGAGTATAACTTTTTTTGTCAATACTGTTAAATTTCAGCATATTGTGCCATGATTTAAGGGTAAAACATAAAGAATTTGGCCAGTTGGAGTAGCACCTTATCCTTAACCTTTTACTTGAAGGTAAGGTCGGTTTGAAGTCACTTGATAAAGACTTACTGTTTCTAGAAAGATAAAGAGCTAGTTACAATTTTCAATCTTGTAAAATCAAAATCACGTCTTTTAATGTAGGGGTTTTAACTATCGTTTTTCTTTCTTTCATATTACTGTAATCAATTTTATAATTTTAATTTTATAACCTATTTAACTCGTCTTAGAAATATAGGAATGAATATAAGAAAGTTATAACCGTATAAGTCATTCAATTAAGTTCTTTTTTTTTTTTCCTTTCACACAGGGTACATTTTAATTGGATGAAGATCCCCTGGAGTTGAAAAATAACTCTACGTTGTAGAGTTTACTCAAAATAGAAAATTAACCCTATCATGTGGATTTATTCCTTATTTTTAAAATTACATTTTCATTTATAATTTCCATTTATACTAAACTCTACCATGTAGAGTTATTTTTCAACTCTAGCACCGAGTAGATGAGACTTCAGACTTGTGAGTTACCAGTACTGAGTTGTGAGCAACGAGCTGTTAAAAAACCATGTGAGTATGTGACTGAGGTTAAAAAAGGTGACACATGGGCCGCCTCAACTTCTTCATAAACTTTATTCATTAGGCCCAAGTAAACTTCTTAGGCCCATGCCACTGCAGAAGTAAACATGGAATATCTTGAAGACGATAGACGTTACTAGGTGGTACCGATTTTTTATGCTTAAATTGGAATGTTGTTCCATTTCTTTCATTTTTCACAACGTATGTGAATGATATATATGAGGCATAATTGATCCTCATACCGTAAAGGCGTAAATTATTGGTTGAGATTGCCCATTCACGAGGTATCAATTTTCTGATAATTTGCATTCTCAAGTTCGAATATTTGGAACTGTCACCTTAGCTTGAGTGGGCTTGCGACTTAAAGTATGCCTAAAGTATTAGTAGGTTCAAGCTTAACAAGTCTTGAAATTAGGAAGCCCTCTTTTAATTGAGACGGTTCTTTTGCATTATTTCCAAAGAGTATTCCCTAACCTTTAGCAAGGGCCATCTCTTTTAATTATAGACTTTCGTTGTTTGTTAGAATAATGCAAAAGAAATAGAGCATTTTTGGCTGAGACGGTTCTTTCAAAGGTGCGACAAAATCTGTCATCAATTAGATGCTCCCAAGACACTGCTAGGCGATTACTTTGACGTACCGTGAACCAGTTAATTTCAATAATAAGAAGCTTGGTAACATAAGCGTAATAAAATTACAAAACATGAATACTACAGAATAATACAGAGCTTTTGAATGGACAAATTGAGCTGCTTTTATTACATAGGACTAAAATTGCGTCTGTTTTTCACTGCAATGTCTCATCAAACACAATTTCCTGGCAAACTCTTCATTATGCCCTCCTAGCTTCGGTTGATTGTGGCAGCCCTGCAGCATATCCACAATGCCTAGCTAGTCCCTGCAAGCAAGCTTCAAGCGTGAGCGGGTGGGCGAAACCCGAGTTCTGACATCTTCTTGTGTGATTCTGCGTAATGTTGGAAGAACACGTCCGGCTCCTGCAATTAGATTCCAAGATCATTATGAGCACCCGTAAGTTTTTTGCTTAAAATGAAGTGTCGGAGTAACAAAGGTTTTGTACACGTATGAATTTCACGTGACATGACTCAAAATGTCGAAAACAAAGGATTTATACACGAGGAGTTACCTTAGCATAGATCTGAACATATTTACGGAACACAGGATCCTCAGTAAGAACTTTGTCTGTGGGGAATTTCACTAGTCCAGGTGTTTCACCCTTCCTCAACTCCCTGCCCACCAATAACAACAATTCATCAGGACGCGCAATAGATTAAAAAACCTGCTAGGGTCGGTCAACATGAATCGTTATCTGAAACGGTTAAATTTTTTCACTTACACATAGTAGGAGTTGTCAAATTTTAGTGGCTCAGGGGTAAATGGCCCATCAAAACCTGATCTGTCCTGGTGTGCTCTACCCTGAGAAATCGAAACTAGTTTAGAAATTGCTAGTACATATTTTTTTTTACCTTACGGCCTACTTGACAGTAAAAAGAACCAAAAAAATGTTAAGGTACGTAAAATTGTTAAGCAACTAACACATTTACTGTACGGCAAATCTGACTATTTACCAGTGTGTGGGAGCCAGAAAGTGCAACAATATCCCTGTCTGAAAGACCCATCCTGTGGAACACATCCCTCAGATGCTGAGAATCTACAAAGCGTAACCATCACATTCGATGCGAATTAGTTCTCTGTTCTATAGAACGTACGATAAATTACGCGTAAAAAAATGAAAAGATCGAAAAATGCGCTAGGATGAGTACCTCCATTAGGATTTGGGAGACCAGAAGTGTTGTCTTGTTGTGGAGCATCCTGTTTTTATGATGACAGTAAAATGAGATGTCCATAAAAACGTGAAGTTTAGAAACATGGAATTCTAATGTTGTTAAGGAACACTTACAGCTCGTCCTGGAGAATACGGGATGTGAGGTCCTCCTGTAACTTCAACAGCAACTACTCCAGCAAGCTAAACAATTACGAGAAATACGTGACAGTTTAGTCGCGGAGTTAGGATTTGATATTCGGAATAACACGCCTTTACATACATTATTTGGACACGCGCAACATGTCATATTTATTTTATTAGTATGCATGTGTATATATGACTATATGTTGATTAAATTCGATGTAATACAAAATTTTCACCTGATAAATGTCAGCGTAGGTGATCTTGGGGTGTTTAGCCTTCACTTGTTCTGAAAGCAGCAAAAAGATATATAATTAATTAAGTCAGTAATTAGTTGGATAAATAAGGGTAAATAATGCAGCTACATAAAACACATTAGTAGTAGTTAATTATGAATTAAGTAGCTTACCACAAAGATCAACAGCAACTTTGATTCCATTGTTAGGAGGAGCACTTAACTCCATCCTAATAGTACCATTTGGACCTCCTGTCTTTGTTTTTGCATCAAATGTTCCTGCATCATGAAATCTGCAACATAGTCCAACCCGAAATCGCGTTAACTATATATAATAACAGAATGTGTACACTTATTTGTATAGACGATAGACCAGTACGTGTTACGTCTATATTGTCTATTGCTAGTATGTCATGTCGATATTAGATGGATTGTGGAGGGGAGTGAAAAAAGCTTACGCTAAACGGAGCATAATGGGAGCGCAGTTTTGGGAGGTAATAATATTGCGAAGATCATTGCGAGCTGCCTCTATTTGCTTCAAGTAATCTGCATCAACAGTTGGTGCCATCTTTGCCTTAGCTTTCACAATATGCTTAAAAAACACTACTGAGTATTACGAGTTTTTTTAAACTTTAAAACTTTAGAATAAACTTGCAAAGTTGCAATGTATAACCATGCATCAACGGTCCACTTTATATAAGCTAAAGAAACCTCATGAAACTTCCCAAAATACCCTTGTGATAAATTTAAATTAATCTTTTGGCACATAAATATTGACTGTTTGAGTGTTTGACCAATAATTCTTACTAATTTATTCGGTCATTATTAATTATATGGTCATAAACATTATTTACAAATTGCATAGGGTATGGAACAGATTGTGGAGTGTGGAGCTCGTACGCCGTTCGAGAAAAAAGAAACGATTTATTAAGGGCAAGTGACCTCGATGCTCCATTCTCTCACTCTTTACGTACATTGTACTTGTATTATTTGCATATACAAGTTGATTATACTGGCTAAGATAAGTGTACAATATTTCATATTGCACAATTCTCGATGGTTTGGATTCAAATATGCTTCTAACAAGATTCATAGATCGGTGAATGTAACACGCGCTTATGAATATAATATCGACACCAAATTATTTTAATGCTAGAAAGAGGATAAGTGGAAAGACCTATTCGGCTCAATGAGTAGATATAATTATGAGACTAGTTAATACACATTTTATTATCTCATTTTCTTCTATTTCTTCACATGGGCTTCTTTAAAAGCTTACCTAATATCTTGAGAGAATTGTCATGAAAGTATTATACAACTGCAGGTAAAAAATTCACCTTTTTGGGTAGATTAACTACAAGTGGTAACTGGTAAGTGATTCAATGTATCTCCATCATCTAGATGAGATGACTCACACGAGATGATCCATATGCTCGTATTTATAATGAGTTTATTCCTTTACTAATATATCACCGCGTATTGACGACAAATTGGTACGGATGGCTTGTCCTAAGTTGGTGGCTTTCTTGTTCTTTGATTTGTAATCGCAATTTTGACATTTTCTAAAATCAATAAAATCTCATATGAAACTGTCTCATGAGTCATGACGTTTTGAGAAGAAAAAAAAAATCAATTTAATAATTTTAGAAACTAGCTGTTGAAAATATATCGATGATCTTAATATCCCTCTCGACAAATTGAGAAGTTTGTAAGCTATATGTGTTACGGAGTATTTACAATACCATTGAAAATATGTGATTGACATCTATATGGCCGGAAGAAAAAAAAAAAACTTGAAAAACTTGAACTTAATACATCCTCAGTTTTGTTTTCAAATGTGTTTATATCCAACGGATCTAAACCAAGCGTAATCAATCCAAAATATAACGAGTATCAATTACTATTGATGGCTATCTTGTATTTATAATTTTCTCTTATCCTTTTTTAGTTTGCGGACATGGTCTATGTTGACTATTGTGCACCTCCTTAAAAGATGAAAGAAAGAGACTCCACGATTAACGGTAGTCCTCACCTACTTTCTCATCTTGTCCTCTTTTATTTACACTCGACCTCATGTGGTGGTTCTTCTTGGTACTTCTGAATTAAAGAGCATTTCAGGTTCACTTGTGTCCCATGCCGAATACTACAACAACGACAATATTATCCATCAGCGAGCATTGGAAAGGCTCCCATGCAAAGTTTCATTCACAATAATATCCAAGAAAGTTTGGGAATTTGTTATAATAAAATGTTAAGTCGTCATTTCTAATACTCTTTTGAAGGAGATAAACGGTCAAATTTAAAATTTGTTGAATTGGCACGAGACTAACTTTACTAAATGTGCGTGTCCGGAAATTTAGATATAGGAAATTAAAAAATGAAAGAGAGTCTTAAAACGCAACAAGTGAATTTGCGGTAACTTAGTTCTACTTACTAACTTACATGATTTGAATTCAGACTAAATCCACAACTATGATGAGAAACTTAGAACTTCAAAGTTAGTTTTGTGTGAGTGATATTTAAGAACCGAATATGGTGAATGAATTGATGAAATTGGCATCCCACATTTAAAGAGACATCAAAGCTCTTTTTAGTATTCCAATCGAATCAAGTTCTATTTTGGCATTTTGCAATTTGCATTCCCTTTCAAGAGATGCCCCCTTTGCTAGTACTCCGTAATTCTTTCCCCTTTGGTGCTATCAATCTTTCACGACATGCATGCATCACATACGCTAATAATTTAAAGAATATTGAGAGTAGGCCAGGTATATATCGAGGGTTTAAAGCTTCCAAAATTAGATGGAGTACGATTTTATCACACTCAACATCTCTTAGCAAGTGTACTTAACGTCTTAACATAATTTATATTAAGGCGGCTATAAAAAGTCACGATTTGTTTCTTCTATTTTTAGTTTCCTCTGTAGAGCTTAAACAAAGGTGTAGATCGACCATTAGACGTACAGAATAGTGAGTCCCGAGTACCCGACTCACTACGAGGTCGAACCGAAAATCCAATGAATTCCATTATATATCTACGAATACGATGAACTTCTTGACTTCTGTTCGAGTCTACGGTATTCTTCAGTGGAACAGTTCAACTATACTTAGCTCCCGATTTATTAGCAAATGAAGATCTGGGCCTTTTTAGTCTTGTTTGGGCAACTTCTCTGAAAAATGTATTCCACTACTAGGCTTCCGTATTTGGGTCAGGCCCAAATCAACATGATATCCGCATTAGTACCCAAGGCCCAAGTTCTCCTTGTTGGCAATATATAGTGGGCCAAAACAGGGCCTAAAAAGCCCACTGGAGAATCCGGAGCCAAATGGGGCAAAAAAGTCGTCCATGATTTTTATCTACTAAAGGCGAGTAACCCTATTATTCCAAATCGAATTTCGATAGAATGATTGTTTTCAAATTTTCAAGAGATGGGTACACTGAACAAACATTGTCCGACCGATCCGATGATATTCGTCCAACATTGCCACAAACTCAAGCTAGCTCGAGTGATCGAATATCAGAATTACCGCAAGATGCAAAGCACTAGATCTTGTCTTGTCTTACGACCAAAGAAGCCGCAACAACAATGCTCCTGTCGAAGTCTTGGAAAGATGTATGGCTCACGCTTCCCAGCTTAAACCTTGAATTCGTCTCCTTGGGTTCGTCGATTGATCATGTTCTCGATGCCATCGACGACATTCTTACGAGGAGGTCCAATTGTGCTGATAAATTGTTGCACAAGCTAACAATTCGTATCCCACAATTAGCTCTCGATCTAAGTTATGATATAACCAGTCGACTACTTGGTAAGTGGGTCGATTTAATTGTTAACGACTTTAGAGTCAAAGAATTTGATTTCATTGTTTCTAGCAACATACTAGTAAGTACTAAATTGTACGAGTTTCCTATGAGCATCCTGCCATCGGAGAAACAAGGAATCAGGCGCTTCAAGTTGTCCCTATGTGCGCTAAAATCGTCATCATCGACAACAAGATGGTCGACATTGCGAAGCTTGTCCTTGTGTAAGGTTCGTTTCGATCAGAAATTACTCGATAGCTTCACTTGTAATTGCCCTCTAATAGAGGACCTTGATATCTCTGAATGTACCGGGGGCTTTGATATATACTATTAAGCCCTCTAATCTTAGACGACTCGTTTCCTTTAGCATCAATGCGAGAAGGCCACTCAAGAGGATTGAGATTCACGCTCCCAATCTACGCAAATTAGGGTTTGAGTACGAATGTTATGGCAACATAGGAATTATAATAGGATGTTGTGTTATCGACAGTCTAAGTCCGAGCAAAGGGTTGACAAGTCTAAGCATACGAAATGACGAGAGATTAAGTCATGATTGGTTTGATCGAAATCTCGGCCAGTTTTCAAACCTCGAGCACCTTGAATTGTACAGATGTGATGGCTTGAAGCACCTTAAACTAACTGGTAATTGCTTACAGTCTATCGACCTAAGTGAATGTGACTACTTGGAAGATTTCACCATTGACGATGCTCCTCAGTTGTCTAACTTGAAGTATGGTGGCGAACCATGTTCAAGCTTCAACCTGAAGAATGCTCCGAGCTTAGAACATGTTCGTCTTGATCTGTATGAGTATGACAGATCTGATGACCAAGCTGACTACGAGAAGCTAGTACGATTTCTGAGTGTTTTCGGTCATCTCCAACTCCAAAATCTAACACTAGCGGTACACGTACGATTCCCTTAATGTTAACGGTATATATTCGTAACAATTAATTAATGTGATATGTTAATTTGTTTTCATGACGGGATGTATTATTGGACAGTTTAAGTACGAGGAAGACGAGGACATGACGAACAAGTGTGACAATTGCAAGCGTCTTCCTGTTGTATGTTGGCGTCATGCTCAAGTGACAAACGAGAACATGAGAGATCAAGTTGATGAACATGATGCTGTTCTTGCTGCTATCTTCTATGGCCAACAAGTGACAATCGTGAACAAAGCTGAAGGCAAACCGTAAAAAACGAAGTCCAATGCACCCGTTAATTAGCTCGATCCGATACATATGTTGGCCTATTTCGGAGTTAGGGCCCAATTACATGCTCTAAATCTCTACATTTCAACGGGAAATGTCCACTTTCCGGCCGTGTCGTGGCCAATCTAAGATTTATTTTTGGGCGATGATTTTGCCAAAACAGTAATTACTACCACCACAGATTAATTGAACTACGTTCATATAATGAACATATTTGTCTTGAAAGATGCTAATTTGTCTTGGCAAAATCATCACCCTTATTTTTTTTTATTTTTTCAAATAACACTGATTTTTTTTTCCCTTCATATAACAACAATTTCTTTTGTTCAGCATCATTCTCCAATCTATCACAAATTTTTTGGGCCATTTCATTACAAAAACCACCCAGTTTTAGCCCACTTGGGGCCTGAACACGAGACATATGCTCTAGGCCTCCTCTGTTCGCCCGGAAATGTCCACTTCTCGGCCCGTGGTGACCCTTAACCCAATCTAGTCAGGATTCTCTTTTTTTTTTTTTTTTTTTTTAATCCAATACGGAGTACTGATCTTGCGAAGTTAGCTTTAGGTCGATGTTGATTTTTTGTTTAGCGATATTTTGACCTTTTGGTGACAGATGTGTTATTTGTTATGCTATTACACATTGAGTATACCCAAAAGTTTAACGAAATTATACACAAATTAAATTTTCCTATCCAATTTGTTAAGGAATCTCACAATGAACTAGAAGAAAACAGTCTAGAAAGTCCATACTACTCCGTAATAATTAATTAAAGAGATCTTGGATGATGAAGTTACTACTAATGATCTTGCAATCGATCTAAGTTTGATGCATATTACATACTCCGTAGTAGGAGTATTATACTATGATGATCATATTGACAGCATAATATGAGCAGAACCACATGGGTGCATGCTGCAGAATTCTGATTTGCAGTATATACTTGAGATCCACTTTGTCTACAAACACATTTTATATTATCTTTCTCGGCTGCACTCGCCCACTCTCGTGCATGTGTGTGTCTTTAGTACTAGACTTTTGTTTCTAACCTGTTCTTATGTTTGATGATGTTAGATCTTGTTTGTTGATAACTTAATATGTGACCATGAAGTAAGGTTTCTCTGGCCTTGGACTCTTGGTGTAATAATGTCAATAGTGTATGTAATGTAACACGTACAACCTATGCCATGAGACTATGAGAGTGTATGTATGTGCTAGTGATTTCAGTGACCATATTTCGGTAGGACCCTAGAACAATAGAGTTTGTGGTACGTTTTTAAAGTCTCGTGCAACACTTTGATTATAATTTTCAAAACTACGTACTAAAATAGACCTCTTGCCATGGAAGAAAAACATTCTTCCCAAATATTGAGCTTAGAGCAATTATAAAGTTTTAATTAGACTATTAATAACAGTATTGACTTGCGAAAGATATTATTATAAGACGTACATGTCATGATTCAATAAAACCACCATTGCACATCACGGTAAAACTTTTATACAACATCATAACGCTATACTAGTATTCAAGTATATGACCTTGTCATAAACTCTCGTGTTCGTATATGGTACTCCTAACTCCTAAGAGAGACGGAGTATAGTTCAAAGATTCCATTACACGTCAATTATCGAAGTACCACTAATGTAAATGGCATTGAAATGACTAGGAACACACACATGCCCATAGATTCATAGTACAATTTATAAAGTTCACTCTTAATTATTGTTATTCAACTCCATAATAATACATTAAATTATAAAAAAAAAAACGCCCAAAGAATTTCACCAAAAAAATGACAAAAGCATTAATCTTACTCTCACCTGCCAAACACACCATTGATGACTCAGACTCACCAATCCTTAAAACTAATACCACCACCACCATCTTTTTCTCTCTCTTATTTATATTTCATAAGAAGACATGAAACTGAAACATTCCCATATTAAGCTCGTTATGGCCGTTACTCCTAAAAATTTACTCTTTTACCCCTTGACCTCACTCTCCTACTCACTCCCACAATCCCACTCCACCATCACTTCACGTCTCCCTACCGAGGACTGAATCGTCATTTCCACCTCTAAAACTCCCCTGATATACGACACTTTACGCAGTAAAAAAACTCGAAAATCAACATTCTTCATGCATGCAAAACCAAATTAAAAATAAAAAATAAAAATAGAAAACACCAAGCATAAATAAAGGAGTGCACTGTAGTAAATATTAACGGCACTCTGCCCTATGCTTCATTGTGCTCCTTTCTCTCTCTAAAAGAGAGCAAAGTGTGCAGTGACTAGACTGTAAAAAAAAAAACACAAAATTAAAGGTTTCTCCCAACGTCCTTTCTCCTTCACCTCTCTTTGATCATCAAAAGTATCACCCATTCACCCCCTTCACACTATCTTTTTATCCCAGATTCGAGTCGAGTAGGATTATCGACTTTATCGTCTTGTCGATTCATTCCGAAACATTTTCTAGTACCACTTTTTAAAAAACAAGATTCGAGTCGAGTAAGACCAGTAAGATCATTATCTAGCAAAACACAGTCCACAGTCCACACTCCCACATATTATGTTGCATTAGATCAAGGTAGAGTATTTGAGAAGATATCAAAAAATGGGGTGTTGTGTGTCAAAGATAGATAGACAAGAAATGGTGTCAAGATGTAGAGCAAGAAAAAGATACATGAAACATTTGGTACAAGCTCGTCAATGTCTATCAGTTTCTCATTCTTTCTATTTACGCTCCCTCCGCGCCACCGGTTCAGCTCTCCTCCAGTTCGCCGCCGGTGAGTCTTCTCTCTTACTCCACCACCACAACAACCACCATCTCCACCAGCAGAATCACATTTTCAACCACCGTGGGAGTAGTACTATTAGTTCCGGAACGCCACCGCCGCCGCTTCCGCCGACTCCGCCGCCGCCGCCGTCGATGAGTCCGAGTACGGACACGTGGACTACAACCACCACGTCGACTACAAACGTGACGGTTTTACCTCCGCCGCCGCCGCCGATGCCGGCGACGGGAGGGTCCACGTGGGATTTCTGGGACCCGTTTGTGCCGTCGTCGGAGCCGAGGTCGGGGACGACGGAGGAGGAGTGGGAGGAGACGACGAATGGGAGTGGTGTGACTCCGCCGCCGGTGAGAGTGGCGGCGAGTGTGGCGGCGCCGCAGTCTGTGGTGAGTGGATTTTCTAAGGAGAGTGATATGGCGGTGGTTGTTTCGCGGCAAGGGAAGGAGCTGGTGGAGATCATTAAAGAGTTGGATGAGTATTTTCTAAGGGCGGCTGACGCCGCCGCGGTGGTTTCCGGCGTGTTAGAAGTCCCAACTTTCACTAATCATCATCTCTCCTCTTCAGGTAATATCATCTTTTTCGACCTAAAACTCGGGTAATACAGTCCTATTACGATATAACAACACGTGTTCCTAGACATCTGTCACGGGACTAATAGGATTGTCTTACGCAAATTTTGAGTTCTGTTGATTAATTAATTGATTAATTGTGTGATGTGTGATTGTGTAGGGAAGGTGGGAAATTATGGGGGGAGTATGAGTTGGAGTCCAATGTTATGGGGAGGAGGTGGGAAATTAGGGTTTGGGAAATTAGGGATGGAAGATTGTGGGATGGTAGTTGGAAGAATGAGGATTGTTAATGGTGGTGTTAATAATATGATTAACATTAATAATAATAATGGGGGTAGTCATTGTGCTACACTTGAAAGACTCTATGCTTGGGAAAAGAAGCTCTTCCATGAGGTCAAGGTATGTTAATCTCTAGTCAAATCTCTTTCTTAAACCAATGCATCTTGATTACCATGCTTGTCTAATTTTTAAAAAGAACAAAATTATTAGTGTTGGTAGTTACACGTTTGGTCTGTCTAATTACTCGGTAATGCGCACTTTCGCGCTAATTAAACAATGTTGCTACTCGGTGGTACTCAATTTCGATACCACCTTCATTTGATCAAACGAGCATGTTATAGTTGCTCATTTGATCAAGTTTTAGAATGGGTGGCGCCAAATGTAGCACTAAAACACGTAATCTCGTCGACTTTTAAGTATATCTCATGTAAGTGTATGTTGTGATGAATGAATGTATGGGGGCAGGATGCAGAAAAATTGAAGATGGAGCATGAGAAGAGAGTGGAGCAACTAAGGAGGTTGGAAGTAAAGAGGGCAGATTACATGAAAACAAATAAAACCAAAAAAGAGGTTGAAAAATTGGAGTCATTATTAGAGGTTGCTTCACAAGCCATCCAAACTACTTCAGAAGAGATCATTAAATTAAGAGAGACTGATCTTTACCCTCAACTTCTTGATCTAATTAAAGGGTAATCCTCTTTTTTTACCTGCTTAATCCATCTGTCTTAATCTTTAATTAATGCACTGTCTATTATGATTAGTAAATAGTTAGTGATGAGTGGAAGGTGTTAGTGTTTACTCTATAGTGCAAAATTTGGGATTTTCTGATCACATGTCTTATGGACTTATGGTATAGTCTATAGAGAGCCTATAGTTGCATTGTACACATTATTGCCACTCACGTGCACCTCGTCCCATATTTGTATGGTTAGTGATAGGGGGTATGCTATTCGAGTTTGCGCAAAGGTCACTATAATAACGGCAAGGAGATTTGAACTGGAGACTTCGTAATTTGAGTAAAAGCTTGACTTCTGTTGCCTGTTTTTTCATGTTGAAATTTGGGAGATTTTTTTCTTTTCTGTTTTGGGGTCAACTGTGAGAAAACTTTCAAGGTCAGCAAAAAGATATGCAATAATTAGAGCTGTATGTACCAACAGATCCCCTCCTGCAAAGAGATTTGCAATTTGACTGCCTGGGATTTTACTGTCTTTGGATAAGTTTTCAACTTTCAATGTTTTAAATTCTTTCTAATAAAATTACCCAAAAATTTCTTTGTTTGAACTTTTACTCGAGTACGCTGTTTTTACCATTGTGTACTAGAGTACTTTGTCTTACCAAAAGGATAAAAATGTCAATGGGGAGACCCTAAAAAACCATGTTAGATATGACCAGTTTGATCCACTCCTGACGTGTGCTGGTCTCATTTGTGAAAGAGACAAGAGGCTAAAGACCTAAAGTACAATAATGTGGAGTGTGATGTATGATTTTGTATGATGGTAAAATCTTCATAATAAATTTGAAGCTTGGGTTGGACCATTTTGGTTTTTAATGTACCCTTGTTGGCTTACTACTTATGCTTGAGTGTTTTGTATGATTTGCGTTGGATCTGGATTTATATACATTCCCCGTTTTGATTCATAGAGCCTCGTGTGAGAGTCAGTTTCGGGAGTGTAAAAATCACTACCCAGTGTGATGTAAAAAGATGATGATATTTAACGCTTTGTAAAAGAATGTCATTATTCTATCTGAGATGACTTATCTAAATTTTTTGTTATTACCGGGTAATTGATGGTAAAGGGTGTTTTTACATGGCTTGTAGATTTATGTGCATGTGGAGGAGCATGTACGAGTGTCACCAAGTGCAGACGCACATAGTTGATCAGCTGAAGTTTCTGAATGCCATCCCATCCAATGAACCCACGTCAGAAATTCATCGTCAGTCCACATTGCAACTAGAGGCAGAGCTCCAGCAGTGGCAGCAAGCCTTCTGCAACCTAGTCAAGTCACAGCGGGACTACATACATTCCCTAACAGGGTGGCTCCGGCTTAGTCTCTTCCAGTTCAATAAAAACCCGTTGATGAGATCAATCCAAGACTCCACAATCTACTCCCTCTGCGAAGAATGGCAGCTAGAAATTGATCATGTCCCTGACAAAGTAGCCTCAGAGGGGATCAAGAGCTTATTGAGTGTAGTGCATGCGATTGTAGTCCAACAAGCTGAGGAACATAAGCAGAAGAAAAGGTCTGAGACTGCAAACAAGGATCTCGAGAAGAGAGCAGCCGAGCTAAGGTCTCTGGAGGGGAAGTTTGGCCCCTACTCCATTCCTGAGATGTCAGGCACTAGAAAGGGGCGAGACCCAGTTGGGGAAAAACGGGCTAAAGTGGATATGTTGAAGACTAAGGCAGAAGAAGAGAAGGCTAAGCATGATAAAGCTGCGGGCGTGACCAGGGCAATGACCTTGAACAACTTGCAGATGGGACTCCCCCATGTTTTTCAGGCAATCACAGGATTCTCAAGTGTGTGCACACAAGGTTTCGAGAAAGTATACAACAAGGCGAAATCCATGGATCAGGAACACGATGACGTGAAGAGATTAATGGCTTGAAATCAGACATGAGATCATAACAGGTAGAAGGTTAAACTTAGATTGTGTTTTGTTCTGTGTATAGTTTGTCATATAAAATACAGCTAAGTGAGGCCATCTTTAACCTTAGTAGGAAGGCTTAAGGAGTTTTCTGATGTTAGCTGAAAGTTACTAGAGATTAACTTTTTACTGCTTTTGTAGGGGTGGTTAACTTGGTGTATGTATTTAGATCTAAGTTTTAATGAAATTTTCAAGAAAAAGGCCTATGTTTCATGGAAGTACAGCAAAATCCAACAGCAGTACATAAGTTAGTAATTTTTTCCAGCGAATCTGTCAGCTTTGCATCATTTTACAAATCAGTTTACAAGTGTACTAACAAATTTGGAACACCCACTTTTCTAGTAGGGCAGAACTATGCATATTCTCAGCACTAAGCATATCACTCTTTTCTGATTCTCCTATTATTACATGACATCTAAACGAAACTGTAAAGTATTTCATAAACAAAGTGAACAGAAAGAGAGGGCATGCGTCACTTACATTGACTGCTCGATCACTTGGTTTTGTGTTGTGGTGCTTGTCATGCACGCGCTACTTATATAGTCGGGTTGGTAGCAACTTTACCCTCAGACCGTGGACATTTTTTGCCGAAGGTGTCTCTACCATCCCTGAGCAAGAAAATCAAGAGTGGGAAAATAGTAGCCTGCAAAAAGAGAAGTCAGAGTAATCTGATAGACAACGTTTTAGAAACCCAGATCTGAATAAGCATGTTCAACAGTTCAAGGATGCTGGATAAACACACTGTAAGAGCTAAAAAGTATTGCAGATATTTATTACTACCTGAGTATCAATGATTGTAAGAAAATACATTCACTGACAGTATGCATTCTATGCATTACTGGCTTTACTAAGTCAGTTTTTCGTCTTCAGTTACACTAAATCGCAACTAGTGTTCTATGTTCTAAGCCTTAAACTATGAACAATCAAAGGGTTCCATACTTCCATCAGTACGTCGACTGCAGTGCAGTCTGTGTGCCCAGAACCTCGATCTATTTCAATGCATATGTCAAACTTGGACGGCCGAGCAAGCCGCATATTTACCACTGATATCAACCCTTGACAGACATATTGAGTGTTTCCTTTGTATCCTACACTTAGATGTAAGCTTCTGATACTACCTGTATACACAGTCGCAACCTGATCAGTCCTAAGAAGTGGAAGGTAACTTGCATTTACCCTGTAACCACATCAACCGCTTGTCTACTTTCAGGGACAAGAACATCTCCCTTGCAGTTGGATTATTAAACAGGTCAAGAGCAGCAAAATAGACCTTTTCATCAATGTCTTGCAGCAAATCCAAAGCATTTATACACTTCGCTATGGAGTATCTCTGATCGCATATCTGATGTGCTTCCGACCTCATTCTTGATGCAACTGCCATCTCTATTATTGCATCTGCCATTGTATCCTCAATCGCTTTACGCCCTCTCTTCCTGATAACCGGGGTACTAATGTCTGTGGACTGTAACTTTACATGCTCAGTTGCTGCATCAGCCACTTCCTCTGATCCTATTGAACCGTCTTCTGTTAAATTGCTCACAGGACCTGCACCTCCTCCCTTTTCACTGACCCCAATATTGTTTTCGGTTCCACCAGTTTCAGAGAATAAAATGCACAATTGCTTATAAATTGGACAGCCAGATATTCTTACAGTATCAGCATCAGGATGCTCCTGCATAAAGTAGTTCGAATGAAAGGGTAAGTTACATTGCTTTCTACTGTCGGATACAATGATAAACAAACAACAGAATCGAGAAGCAACGAGAAACTCTCATATGAAACCGTCTTACAATCACATATGTACAAACTGCGAAACCAGTACTTATAAACCAAGATACAGATGTTATCTCTGAACCAAATTGAAATAACAATATTACCTTTATATAGGCATCCCATACTTCATCTTCGGCCTTAATAGCCCCAGTAGATTCATCCCAACTGAACTCATTTCGCGCAAGCAGTGACTTCACTGTGGCATACTGCTTCTTCAAGACAGAACACCGATATTTCAACTGTTCTTTATCCCATCTCAAACCAGTTCTAGCAAAAAACTCATCACATATATACTTCCATTTGTTCATTGCTGATATTTTGTGACCATTTCTTTGACAAATTTGCTCAACCATCAAATCAACTAAAACCTTGGTTAGAGGGGCTGTCCATTTCGCCCTACCTTGATGCTGTTCATTGTGCATTAGTACAGGCATTGCCTTCCCTGACCGCGTAGCCGAGACAGACATCTGGTGATTTTAAGCAAAGATAAGTCAGGTGAAAAATTCGTGAGGCAGAGCACTGGTGCTTAGTACGACAACAAAGCTTTAGTCCCGAAATAAATTTGCAGCTCAATACGCTAAATCGTATGTGTATCATCTATTTATCTCTTCTGATAGAATGCCAAATTACAAGTTCATACGATTAAAGGGTCTCCGAGAAACAACCTCTCATTAGTCTCCGCAAACATAAAGGTTGCGTATATCTTGACCTTCTCTTTAATTTATCCCCTTCTAGTACTTCTTTGATCACTAATTAATCAAAATGATGCAATTTCAATTCGGAAAAACAGGTTACATCTCGCAAAATTATTTACGTATCCACTTGCGTGCGAAATCAAACCACACGACACTTAACCCACACAAAAGGTTAAAATTACATCAGAATAACAACATAAATACTAAAAATCACTAGAAAGAAAACCACGCACCATGGACATTTAGGAACCTCATAATCGTATACAATAAGCTATTTATATCACACCAAATTTGTGAATTACCATCAATTACATTGATAATGTGACTTCCCTTAAAAGACCCATCATGCATGTGATCATGTTCATTATCATAGTATTGTATTAAATTTAAAATAAATAGAAGGAATTGAAGAACAGTTAAATTATCAATATAATTTGAAAAAATACGAGGACGAACCAGTAGAGTTTTTGGATGATTTAACCAACCACGAAGCTGCACCCCTTTTACGTTATACGTCCGGAGAAAAAGACAAAGGAAGATCGAGTAAAAAAGTGTGTTAAGTTGAATAGGTTAGTTTGCCTAAATTTAATTTCTTCTTGATTTCCCTTATTTGTGGGCTTATAGGTTAATTTAGGGCCTATTTGGTATCGTTTCTGTTTTTTTTTTTTTTTAAACCAAAGTCCCGTTTTTTAAAACCAGAAAAAGTGGTTTTCAGTTTTCAGTTGTCAGTTTTCATTTTCAGTATGTCTATTATAGCAACATACAATTAAAATTTATCTTTGCAACTTATTTAACTAAATTTTTTACACACAAAAAAAAAAACCAAAAACTGAAAACGGCAGTGATACCGAACGGGCCCTTAAAAACTTAACATGTTTGTTAGGGAAAAAGAATCAAGGATACTCAGATTTGTTGATCGAGGACTAATGTTTTTTTTTTTTTTTAAATGAGATTGAGGATTAATGTTAGGTCTAGTGGTTAAGAAGTTAATTTACGTCCTTGGGTGTTATCCCGAATTCAAATCTTGATATTTTTTATTTTTCTTTATTATATTATGGTCCGGAACCATAGTATGGTTTGCTCCATTCACTAGGCCTTTCTTTTGACAAGGGAATGCACTAGGTTATGCAACTTTTTGGCCTTTTGGCAATGCACATAGTTTAAGGATCAAGAATTTGGATAGAGCATAAAAAAAAAAAAAGGGATTAAAACCTGACGTGTCAAATATCTCAATCTCAATAAATTGGCTAAAGATCTGAATATTATGTAAAAAGAATGTAATATTCTTGATACGATCTACTCAATTTGAGAATATGCAGAAAATCACGATAAAAAGAAATAAATTATTTGTTTCCGAAAGTACCGATATTGCAGATCTGTTCTTATATTTTTCTCTTCAAAGTCTTTTTCTACTTCATATATAAATGTGTTTGATGTTGAACACATTGTCCATCCTCTGAAAATACCAAGTGTTACTTCTCTTACACCAATTTCTAAGAACAAACATCTAGAAATTGCAAAGTCATGAGTGGAAGGCATAGGTTCGATTGTTCTCCCCACAAACCTTGATTTGCATACAAGACTTATCTTGTTGTTGTTGTTGTTGTTGTTCGTTTACAGAATTACAATTTTAATGCCATTTTCCATTGTACTCAGGAATTTTGAAGAACATTTGAAGAAGAAATATCAATTTTTCGGAAGAGCACCAAAAATGAGGCTGAATAACAAGTCAAATAAAGCCATATCAAATCAGTGAATTACCTTATTGTAAGTATCGAACTTTTTATAGTCGATCCTGTCTGTCGTATTTTCTACAGAATTGAGACTAAAGCTAATTAGTCATTACATTTCACATAATTTGGTTTGGTTGTCTCTAAATGTGCAGAAGTGTCCATGATCAGTGTGAATGAGCTCAGGTGGTAAATGTTGGTACCTAGACTTTATAACAAACAAGTCTATGCCATCCCCACGCTCTTCTATCCTCACCAGACCGGGGACCTCCGTCCCGGAATAAGGCAGATCAAGGGCGATTGAACTTGACACTACTAAATCATGGACCTCAGCCGCTGGCAAATCCAACTTCTCACCATCTGGGAGGTTGAGTTATCAGGGTCGCGGAAGCAACGGGCGCATGCCCTCGCCAGCAAAGGTTGGTGAGTGAGGTGGGTGCGATTTCCTTGCCATCTCGTCTACAGAACGCCAGTGACTACCCTATGAAGCTTTACTTTGTAAGCAACATGGTTAGAAGTTTCATCCTGGTCTCAAAAGTTCCACCCTGGTCATACAAATTGATCGATTACTTAGATCGAACAACAAGAAGCAGAACCCGCAGAAGGTTCATCAAATTCGATCAAGGAAAGCCAATTAAACGTGTACTGACTGTAGTCGTAGTTGTTTTTACTAATTACCACGATAATTGTATGCATTGCATGCACATGATTCATCAATTGGACAAAGTAATAAAATAAAAAGACTATCTGCAAAACTGTATTCAGATTTCAGAGAGTCGGAGCCTTCTGATTTGACAGAATTAAGAACCTACAATGTGCACCTTGTAGAAGCTGTAGAGTAGCAGAAACATGCTATGTTTTCAAAAGTAACCTCGATTTTCCGGCCTGGCGACATGCATCAGTCATAAAAGTTATAGCCATTTTTTGCAACCAAGAAAGTAAATAAAAACATGGTCGTTTACTGTACATGTTTTCCCCATTGCATTATGACAGGCATTTCAAAGCCACGGTAGCCGAAGCTACAAAACGTACAGAAGCTATTATAACTCTTAACATTACGATCAAGCTAACAAATTAGATATATACAGCTTGTACAGCAGGAATCCTCCAGAATCTGCATCAACATTCGAGGATAAAGAGCATGGTTGGCGCATCAGGGAGCTGTGTTAAATATAGACTGGATGGGTTACTACTTACTACTGCTCTTGCAGACGCCAAAATCTAGAGTTTAGAACTCATATCCAGAGTGAAAACACAGTGTCTGCTCATGCAAAAGATCTCCCACGATATATACTAGGGGAAGAGAAGAATGGATGACAATAGAAACAGCTGAGGACAACCTTAGGTCGGATTCTGGCTTCTGAAGGACGATCAGGAACCTGTATTTAACAGTCTTCAATTTCGTCATCTGTACATTCACTTGACTGGTCCACAACATTAGCCGTATCTAGTTCATCATCTTGCATTAAGTTATTGCTGACATTGGGATACTCAGAACACGAAGATGCTCTGTGCCCAAGCCATTTATTTGCAGGTTCATATTCAGTGCAGACAACAGATACATTGGATAAGCTTTGGCCGTACAAATTGTCGAGCCTTTGCCTTTCTATCTGGTGCTGCAGTGTCAAATTTAAACTATGAATTAATAACAGTCAACATGAGTACGTGATTGATAATTTGATAGCAACAACCATTATACAGGACTGTAGATACCCAACAGGCCATGAAGGCTTGAGTACTAAATGAACAAAGCCAACGACTGAATTTGAAGTAAAGTCATGACTCATGAAAAAGTGACAAAGGGTACATAGATCAATTGATGGTGTTAAGCAAAATCAAACAAAGCCAACATTTCTAATTTTGATAAGCGGGCAAAAGCAAGTATTTCGTCAATCATCACTATAAGATGCAACAACTGGATCAAATGCACCATCAAAATACACACATAGCAAAACAGACTTTATTCAAACGTTGTCAAAGGAAAGGCACTAGAAAAGTACAACTCTGTATGCCTGCAAAGTCATGATACTCACCATATTGCGGCGTGCTGACTGCTCCACCTGCCAAAGCATTGGACGACGTATTGCATGCCACCTGGCGATGGCAATTAAACTTAATGATAAAAAAATTCACATCTAATTCATAAGCAACATGACTGTATGTCTGTCTGATTGCCATACCTGGAAGGAGAAGGATGAGCATTACCAAAAAGCACCCCCCGGACAGCTACAGAAGCTGCAGCTGACTGAATAACGTTCTCTGCTATATAGTTTCTAGTAAATACCCGATGGCCGGAGGATAGAAGGTAGTCAGTATCACTCAAATAAGACGTCACAACACATGCATCTTCAATAGCATCCTGACCCAGGAAATCTAAAACTGCAAGGTAAATGTTCGCAACATGAGATTGGTATGATGTTCATTAGAACGTTTCAGAGTTGTGCTCACAGCTTTAAAACATGGAAAGAAACTGAAGCAGGCAGAAGTATGTGTAAAACCAACGAGCTACATAGAACCGTTCAAATCCAAGTCTACATCTAAAACTATAGATATAAACCTCAAACCAAGTCTACATCTAATACTACATACTGTATATTGCATGGTTTTGACCCAAAATGAGTTTGAAACAAAAATGGCTCAAATATTTGTGAAAGCCTCTAAGGGTCATATTAAGATTTTTGGCTAAATACTCTAGACAAAAACATATGGTAAGTCCCAAAATCACAAGAACAAGGCTTCATTCAACACACGTACTCCAAAGTGTCCACGATCAAATTTTAAGAACATTTGCATACTTAACAATAAGTGGACAAAATTGGCAAAAACCTACGCTATGTACAATGATCGACAAAAAGGGCGCGTTAGCCTCATCGGGTGAAGTGTGTCAAAAGGGCTTAATAAACTTCTCTAACAGAGGAATCTGCCCTCATATCCAACTAAGGTACTCCATGGATGGCCATGGTAAATTTTTATGAAGATTTGGTTACCTTCAAAAAAGTGGTCCATAATACCAAAACTGAGTATAATACATGGTTTCTGGCTTCAAATGGCTCCGAAACAAAAATGGCTCAAAATTTCGTGGAAACTTGAAGGGGTCGTATTAAGGGGTCTGGCAAAATACTAGAGCCAAAATCCGATGATGAATCCCAAAATCCGCAAAAGAAATGCACGCTTGCCTGAGGACGACATATGCTGAAAGAGCTTAAAAAACTGACTGAACACAGCAATGAAGCCTCATTTCCAACAAAGGTACTCCAGGGCTGTTCATGGTGAAGTTGTAAGAACATTTGATTACTTCCCAAAAGGTGGTCAAAATTGGACAAAACCGAAGTACATAATCCACGTCTTTTGGCTAAAAATGATCCTCACATAGAAAAGGCTCAAATTTTCGTGGATGCCCCTAAAGATGATATTACGGGTTTTTAGAAGAATATTGGAACTAAATTCCAATGCTAAGTACTCTGATCAGCATAAAAAGGCACGCTAGCCACATAGGGTGATGTGTGTCGATTGGTCCTTAATAAACTACTCTAAAAGAGAAATCGGCCCTCAAATCCAACAAAGGTACTCCATGGATGGCCATGGTAAATTTTTATGAACATTTTGGTGCTTTAAAAAAAGTGGTCAAAATTGGCCAAAATCAATGTATAATAAGTGGATTTTAGCCTAAAATGGCTTCGAAAAGAAAATGGCTCAAAATTTTGTGGAAGCTTGTAGGGGTCATATTAAGGGGTTTGGCAAAACACTAGAGCCAAAAACTA
>JBBYHQ010000002.1:26615652-26627486 GCA_038382645.1 Spergularia azorica
TGGCCATGGAAAATTTTTATGAACATTTTGTTGCTTTCAAAAAAGTGGTCAAAAATGGCCAAAAACGATGTATAATACATGGTTTTTGGCTTAAAATGGCTTCGAAACAAAAATGGCTCAAAATTTTGTGGAAGCTTGTAGGGGTCATAATAAGGGGTTTGACAAAACACTAGAGCCAAAAACCTATTGTAAAACCCAAAATCGGCAAAAGAACCAAAATCGGCTTGCGGATGACATGTGCTTAAGGAGCTTAAAAAAAGGAACAAAGCCTCATATCCAACAAAGGTACTCCATGGCTGTCCATGGTAAAGTTGTAAGAACATTTGGATACTTCCCAGAAGGAGGTCAAAATTGCCCAAAACCGAAGTACATACCACAATTTTTGGCTAAAAATTCTCGTGAGATAGGAAAAGCTCAAATTTTGGTGGATGCCCCTAAAGATGATATTACGGGTTTAAAGGAATATTGTAGCCAAGCTCCTATAGTCCTCTGCTAAGTACCCTGATCGGCAAAGAAAGGCACACTAGCCTCATAGGGCTTAAAGAACTTCCATAAAAGTGGAACCAGTCCTTGTCTAATCGCTTAAAACATGTTCATTCGTAAATGATATCTAGTTGTTTTCTGCTATAAAACAATAAACCAGTTTAATTGAATCAATTTTCAATAGAAATATAAGAAAATGATAACAGGAAAAAAGATAGGCATATCAAATTATTGTCCGCAGAATCTAGAACCATCAATGAGGAAAGGAAAGATGGATTGAAAGTGAGAATTTAAAAAAATATAATTAAATAAAGAAGAAGAAGAAGCAAAGTTTGATGTAAAGTTAAACTAGGGTGTGTAGTTTCCAGATTTCAGTAAGTGCATAACAACAAGTAAAGTCCTGATTTCTGACCATTGACTAAACAGGCAAAACTAGGTAAAGGCAAGTAGCTAACCATTTTCCTGCAAAAATTCAGCCACTGGCCTTGCTTGCCCATATGCTTGACTAAGAACTTTTTCTGGAGCCTCCATCTTCAAAGGTAATCTAGTGAAACCTTCTTTCAAGTAGAAGTCTCCATCTACAAATCAAAGAACAAACTTCCAGTTAGAAGTATGGCATACCTGACAATTATATAATAAGTGTTTAATTAGGTGGATGGGCGCCGCAAAATAGTCACCACAGATGAGAATGGAATAAAAAAAAATCATCAAGCACTAGAGTAAACACTATAAATACTGGGATGAATGTGAGGCTTGGATAGTTGGTTGTGAGAGTAAGTCCAATGCCGCATGAGATCTTAAAGTTTGAGAAAAGTGAACGCAGATGAGAATAACAATGTCATGCTTCAACTAGGAGAAGAATAATTTTAATACATAGATACTTCAAACAAATGACAAGAATAAGACTATTGCCACAGGCCCACAAAAACTTTCTGGTACTTTGGTACTTACTACATTCCTTGGTACATGCAGTCTCCCTTTTGTTATGCAAGAACTTTCCAAGGGCGTGAAATAAAGATAGAGTCTGATCTCTGCCAAATCGCGGAGACAGACCAGTATCATCTTGAACAGGATGAAGTCCAGATTCAGACTCAGAGGAGCATCTGCCAGAAGATAAAAGCTCCGTTTTCTGTTGTCTTAGACAAAAGTACTGCAAAGTCATGATAGCATGTCTAATATCCCCTCCACTTGCATTGGCTATTGTATCAATCTGGTCACTAGTTGTGTTGCATAGTTCTTGTACACATATTCTGGAAAGTGCCTTCTTAAGGGGTTTAACTGTTATTGGATTGAAAGCCACCTGAACAATTCAGCAAAGAAGATCACTCAATTAACTAATCCAAGAATAGGACTGAAAAAAGTCTTAAAAAAATCAGCCCATCAAAGCCCAGCCCGCCAAACACGAAACAAACATAAGAAGGGGAAAAGTTGTCTAGGAATGGTAACCTTACAAGCTCCAGCACTCTCAACAGTTGATGAAACTTCCTCCCAGTAACGCATGCTTACATCAGCAGAGTCAGCTCCACTGTACTCAGTTATCAATATTACCGTGGGTATCTGAACAGACTTCACAAGAAGTTGCAAGCACCTGTGAAGTTTTCCTTGAGCAACTTTTCCATTTGGCATAGGAAGATCTTCAATCAAAAGTACCATAGGAGGTCTTGATCCATTACAAGATGACGACAGCACTCCATATTTTCTAACTCGTTCCACAAAATTCTCAAATTCATCCGATTTAGATATGTACCGCAACCCTATAAATGATAATGTCTTAATGAAAGCAGAAATTGATTTATTACAAAAAATCACCAAAAGACAGAAATATGAGCAACTCACTAATTAACCTAGAGGGATATTCTTTATCCTTGTTTGTTTCAAAGCAATGATAATATATCCTTATATATTACTTCCCCTGTGTCTCGCAAGAATCAAAGATCGATGATATCAACAGCTCAACTTTACTTTTCATATACATATACTTAGCACAATTCCTGCATCCAAGCCTGAGCAAATCCCAGCAGTACCATTCACAAGAGATCGCGACACCGTTACATAGAAAATTTCAAAGTTTGGCAAATTCATAAAAACAAGAATGAACTTGTTCTCAATGTTAAAAGTCTAGCCTATCTATTTTTGGCAGAGACAAACTTGTTAGCAGAAGTACCTGCATTCGAGTTATGCATATGTTCTTGCCACAATGTTGGAGTAGGTGTATTCCACTCGCAAACTTCAGCTCCAAGATGAGACGCAACCATACGTATAGTCGCCTACATTCAAAGAATAAATACTATTTTATATGCAACGAATCAAAACACCGGGAGACATGATCAAGGCCACAAGTAAGTGAGAACATACAGATTTTCCAATTCCAGCTTGACCAGTGATGAGAAGTACATAATTACCGCACTCCAGCTGCAAACACAAGTGAAAAAACAACAGTTCATCACTTCATTCGCATTTGTCTCTAAATCAAAGTACTTTATACCAATCACTACCCACCTTTGGGTTATTCAATTTGTCCTCAAGCCACACTTTTATTTCCGCCACCTATCAATGTAGCGCAATTGAACAGCATCACATAACCACAAAAGAAACAAGAACTCACAAAACCATTATTTGATTGTCAGACACAAGGTGTACCTTCTTTTTATGGACAGCGAGTTCATCTAGGGAACGCGGTCTATATTTATCAACCCACGATTCTGCTCCATCGACCTTCTTAGAACCTAATTCAATTTCTTTCCCAATGTCAAGAAACATAATAAGCCCGAAAACTCAATGATATACACCAATCTAACAAATATCACTGCTAGCGTAAATTTTTTTCGGGTCTTATAACTTCAGGAGACGACATTGCATTAGCATATCGAAAAAACGATCAAAACCTTAACTTGAAAATCCAATTCCAATTCCAATTCAAATTCAATTCTACAAAAATGAACAAAATAAATTGAATCAACGGCATTACAGCATACCAGTAGATACCTTAAACCCAGCAAAACCCTCGGCGAAATCTTCAGAGAGAAACTTAAGCTGCAATCCACCAAATTCAATCAACATTTCTAAGATAATTCTAATTAAATTTCGCAACTTTTTGCAAAATTAATTCTGCAAAATAAACAAACTTCAAGCTTACGTCATCGAAAGTGGAGAACAATTCAACGGAAGAGGAGAGAGAATGAGAAACGCGCGCCCTCTTCTTATGCGACGTCGTTTTAGAATTTGAAGATTTCGGCTTCGAATTCGATGATTTGGGAATTAAATTGCTACGACTAGGCTTAGAATTTGAGGAATACGATCGATTTTTGTTGATATTGGTATTGTCGTTGTCATCGTCGTCGGAAGATAGGATTACGACGGCGTTGCTCCGTTTCTTCATTTCGGAAACCCTAATTCGATTTCGATTTTCGCGCCAACGGATGAGGAACAGAAACCCTAATTTAGTTGCAGAGAGATTCTAGTAGCACGGAAGTTGGAGAGTAGAGTGATGGTGTGAAAAAAGGGCGGGTGTTTTTTTTAATAGTACCGCCCATGACCCAAACTGTAGCAGTGTGTGTTCATGTCTTTGGCGTACTTCGGAAGCCTTTGCTCAAACTTGGTTTCCGCAAAGTCCCTTCTTTTTAATGATGTTCCGAATTCCGATTTAGTCCAAATTTGAACCATACCCGCTTTTCATGAGCCGAAGGTTGAGTGACTTCTTTTTGACCTGTGGAGATGGTTAATAATTTGTCGATAAATAGTACGTATGTTTAAATTTTCTCTTCTCTCTTCTGTTTTTTTTTTTCTTCTCATCATCTTTTTGCCATGTGATACATTTGATATTAAGTGTAAGGGATAAACATTGTGATACATTTGATATTTTAACAGTTTAGAATAGACGAGTTGTGCAAACATGGAACAACAACAAAGATTCAACACACGATAGTTTTGTCTTGGACTTCCTTCTCAATAAGAAAAACAGTGGACATTAAAGTGATTATCCCAATGTCAACACTCGACATAACTTCCTTTCAAAAAAAAAAAAAAAAGAACGGATTAACATTCCTATTCTTAAGGGAGAGACGGAGAATAATGCCATATCAAGACTAAAGTATTGGCGAGTGACATTTAAATTCCGACTCAACTCAAAAATGTTAGAATTCGATAATTGACTCAACTCATTATCACCTCCTCATAGCGTCGTCGCCAATTAGTCAGCCACCCCAGCCGTCTCTCGGTCTCTATTCCCCTACCAACCCCGTCTCACCTAACCAAAAAAACGCATATACCAAATTACTTACCAACCCCTCCCTCTTCTCCTTCTTCTCACACATCATCTAATCTCCCTCTCCTCTGATTTTCCGATTATCACCTCCAATGGCAACCGCAACAAACACCTCCTCTCTCTGCTTCGCTCTATCCCAAAACAACAAAGGGTCAATCCCCAAGTCAACTCCCGCTCCATCCAACCTCTCATTCGGGTCGGGTTCCAATTCGGGCGCGTGTCGGGTTTTGTTGAGTTGTGGTTCCCGGGTTAGATCCAGGATTTGTGCCAGCTCAGCTCAGGTAACCCCTGCTGAGTCACCCACCACCACCAGCAGTGGGATGACGAGCTTGCCTGTGGGTCCTACTATCGTTGAGGTTGATTTGGGTAACCGGAGTTACCCCATTTATATCGGGTCGGGTCTTCTTGATCAACCCGATCTTCTTCAAAGGTAACTTTACTTTCACCCCTTTTTATTTAACCCTAGTTAAATTGCTTTTGCCAATTGTTACTGTACAGTAAAAATGTCTCGCTAAACTGTCGGCGCTTTATGGCGCATGAAATTGAAGTTGTTGATTCTTCTTGATTACGCTTTTGAGTATAGAAGACGGTGCTTTTTTTTATTGATAGGTAGTTAAATGGGGGGTAATGTTGTGTGATTAGCTATATGGGAATATATGCAGTTGGATTTTTGGTGGTGTTGTATTTCAAAGAACAGTCTCTTGATGTTTTCGACATAAGATAAGGTTGCGTACGTTTGACACCTCGTTACTTGACCGTAGGTGGGAGCTTTCGGGGTAATCTTGTTGCTATTGTTCGGGTTTAAGGGGGAATAGGTGGGAAAGACTTGAAATTTAACTACTCCCTCCTGTTCTATTTGATATTCCACAATGAAATGGCACGTAAATTTTTGTAGGTAGTAAGTTGGGATGGAAAATAGTGCATTCGACACCTCCTTACCTGATCATAGGCGGGATCTTTGGGTACTTTGTTGTTGTTCGGGTTTTGTGGTGGAATAGATGGAAAAGTAATTGAAATTTAATTAGGTTACTTTAAGCTACTAGATGGTTGTAGTTGATGGTGTTAGTGTTGAATCAGGCATGTGCATGGGAAGAGTGTTCTTGTGGTTACCAACACCACAGTTGCTCCGTTGTATTTGGATAAAGTTGTTGACGCATTGACCAAAGATAACCCTAAAGTTACGGTTGAGGCGGTGATTTTGCCCGATGGGAAGCAGTATAAGAACATGGTTAGTGTCTTTATCTTTGGAGAGGTTCGTTTTTTTCTTTTTGGTTTGTTCTGCCCATTGACAGTATTTTTGGTGAAATGGCTGGTTGCCTTGTTCTAGGAAACTCTTATGAAAGTTTTCGATAAAGCTCTGGAGTCACGCTTGGACAGGCGGTCTACTTTTGTAGCCCTTGGGGGTGGTGTCATAGGAGATATGTGTGGATTTGCAGCTTCAGCGTTCTTGCGTGGTGTTAATTTCATTCAAATTCCAACAACTGTTATGGCACAGGTCTGACCTTGTTTTATTTGCTGGTGCATTGTATGTGATGTTTACAAATACGCATATTATTCTCTTTACATGGTTTGTAATTGCTGATGACGTGCTTATTCAGGTTGATTCTTCAGTTGGAGGGAAGACTGGTATAAATCATCCTCTGGGGAAGAATATGATTGGCGCTTTCTACCAACCTCAGTGTGTACTTATTGACACTGATACACTAGACACACTGCCTGACAGAGAATTGGCCTCTGGAGTTGCCGAGGTTATAAAATGTGGGCTTGTCAGAGATGCTGATTTCTTTGAGTGGCAGGAGAAGAACATGGGTGGCCTATTAGCAAGGTATTTAATCCAGACATGCGTATCACGAGCAACTCGTCCGTTTTGCCTCTCAACAGAGTGACAATTTTGATCTCTCTAGGTATTCATACGCCAGGAGTTAATAAAGGGTTGGTTGGTGTTATTTCAGGGATAAAGCAGCATTTGAATATGCTATAAAGCATTCTTGTGAAAATAAGGCGGAGGTGGTTTCCTTGGATGAGAAAGAAGGCGGAATAAGGGCAACATTAAACTTAGGTCACACTTTTGGACATGTGAGTTTATTTCCTGAATTCTTTTATTTTGCTTCTAACGTCTGAAGACTCTCAGCAGTGTGAAAGATCTTGAAAGCTCATAATGAAGCTGGCAAGGAGCTTGAGGCTCTTGTTTTTGAGCTTTCGTTATCACATGTGATCCTTCTAATAATCTTTTGGCCTTTTTTTGGTGCTAATCAGCTTGAATATTGTGGCTCTTTCCGCAGGCAATTGAAACAGGATTTGGATATAGGCAATGGCGTCATGGAGAAGCAGTTGCAGTTGGAACGGTATGTTGTAACTTACATCTGATCACCTTTGTAGTTGTGCACCGTTGTTATGCTGATTTAGGCTCTATTGTTCAGGTCATGGCTGTAGATACGTCTCACAGGCTTGGTTGGATTGATGATTCATTAAAGCAGAGAGTACATAACATTTTCAAAGAAGCTAGACTCCCGACTGTGGTTCCTGAAAGCATGACCGTGGAGATGTTCAAGTCCATTATGGCGGTAAGCTTTGGATGCCATCTTTCCAAGTTATTTCATAAAAACTATGGCTATATTTAACAAATTACCCTGTCTTACATACTCCTATAAAATGAACTGGCAGGTGGATAAGAAGGTTGCCGATGGTGTGCTCAGGCTAATCCTCTTGAAAGGTCCTCTAGGAAACTGCGTATTCACCTCAGATTATGACCGAGATGCATTGGATCAAACTCTACGTGCATTTTGCAAAAGCTGATGCCTGGACACGAGTAATAGCCCCCCAATAAACTTTTGAGACCCTGATTCATTGATTCCGTCATACATAAAAAATGGCTGTGGCTCCTCCTCAACTCGTAGACTCTTGTAAGCTTGTTAGGGGATTAGTCGAGATGAGAATGGCATTGGTCGGGAAATGAATCCCCGACAATGTAATTGTGTACTATACATATCCAGTAGAAGTTCCTGGTTCAGCATTTTCTGGGTGTACAACGGATAACACGGTTTAATGTTGTAGATTATAATTGTATACTTGTATAATAGCCTGGGTGTGGGGTGACATTGAGATTATTGGCATTTGTAGATGCTTTGTCTCAGATGATTACACTGTACTTAAACTGCAAATTCCTGCGATGCTTGAATGAGAAACAGTTTGAATACTTTCTTGACTTCTCAGCAGCGTTTCGCAATTCCTTTGTGCAGGCATTAACATCGATATTGTGTCATTAACAACACAGCTTGCTGACGGCTTTAGTTCATCATCGACGAATGCTTTTCGCCTTTTCTGCATTCCAAATTCATGCAATGAGTGAGTTTCGGTGATTGTATGTTTGTATGGAAGTAGTTGAAGGCTATACCTATTTTGGTCCTTCATCCTAGAGCTAACATAAAAGATTTTGCGCTTGTGGTTGCATGTGGAAAAAATAATAATAATGGTGGCAAAATGTAATAGCGTAGCACGACGGCCTACTCATTGGAGTAAAGCTAAGCATCAACCAATTCTTATTCAGTGAATCAAATCAACTCATCATGTTAACGTAAGCACTACAAGTTGAGAAACCCACATCATGTTTGGAATCTTAAGTATCGAAAATATACTCGATTATGAGATCATTTACGTTTATTCCGGTGGAGTAGTTTATACTAATAAGGTACCCTTAACCTAAAATTAATTGGCTATTTCAAAAAAAAAAAAAAAAAAAAAACCTAAAATTAATTGGCAATTGCATGAATGTGGTTGGATCAATTTACTAGGGAAACTGATTTCAAAAAAAAAAAAAAATTACTAGGGAAACTAGAGTAAAACCAAAATTTTGAAAAAAAAAAAATGAAAACAAAAAGAAAGAGTAATTAGAGTGGGGTAAATAGGAGAGAGAAAATGAGGATGAAGTGGTAAATAGAGCGGAAAAGACTCAAAAAAAAAAAAGAAAGAATGGATGCAGGGGACCCACAGAAGCCACACAAATATAATTTACTCACAATTATCTCAAAAAAAATATAATTACTCACAAAAACAAAACTCACTCACTCTCACATAAATATAATATTTTAATACAAAAAAAGAAAAATTAGTAAAGAGAGAGAAAAAGAGAAAAAATGGTTGGGGAAGTTTGGTTGAGAGAAGGCGAACGCTTCAACGGCATTGTTTCCCGGCTCATCAGGTGGGTTTTCTCTCTCCTCTCTCTTCTGAAATGTAATCATTCACCACATTCTGTCTCGACTTTCTCTCTCCTCAAACATACATTCTTCTTCTTCTTCTGTTTTTCTTTTTTTTTGTTTTTTTTTTTTTGTTTACAGATCTAATATTCCATTCCCTCTTTCTCTTTCTATTTTCCCGCATTTTAGGGCTGTTTCTTTCTCTTTCTCTCTCTAGGAGGGTTGTATTATTCTTGCAATTTTTTGGAGCAATGTATTATTATTATCACCAGAATTATAGTTTATATGATCCTTGTTCTTCTTCTCTGTCTCTTTCTTTCCACAGGTCATTTCTTCTGTAATTCTACCCCCCCCCCCCTCATTTCTCTTTATTCCCTGTCATCTTCCGAAGAAGAAAAGTTTTAATTTAATTTAATTTATTATTATTCTGGGGAGGTTGCGATTAAAAAAAAAAAAAAAAGGAGGGAAAGATTGTGATTTGTGAATTTAATTGGGTGGAATTGTAATAATTCGACTTTGGAATTTAAATTTGAATTAAAAAGGAGAAGGAAATGAGTGCGTCGCGGTTCATAAAATGTGTGACGGTTGGTGATGGAGCTGTTGGTAAAACTTGCTTGTTGATCTCTTACACCAGCAATACCTTCCCTACGGTTTGTTTTCTTTCTTTCTATCTTCATTTTCACGTTTCCCCTCTTTTCGCATTTTTAATTTGTATGATGAATATGATCATCATAGTTGTTGAATGTTGTTTTTGTCCTTTCAATCAATTTAGCTGATTTGATTCAATTGTATATCGAATTGTTCGTGATAATTTCGGTCGTAATGGATTATTGAGCTGATGAATTGCTCAATTGTTATCTCGATTTGGAAAGGTGTTGCCTTTTTTAGTGTTTAGATTTCAGGTTTGCCCCTTTTTGCTCGGATTCGGCATTGCAATTGTGATGCCGATGCAATGCTGATCATCTTTGATGACATTTTATTCATGTTCTATGATATGAACATCATCTTCGGTTTGTTGGAACATGTTTTATTTGTTTGTAATCACGCAATTCAGAGTCGAACTGTTGGGCTTGGGTATGGACACCTGATACACTATTTTTGGCCGTAAACATGGAAATTGTATGATAAATTTGTCCTAGTACAACACTAATAACGTAAATTATCTTTGTTTTTTCGGGTACTTGTTGCCCATCCCGAGCAATATAGCCTTTCTCCCTACTAATGTGTAGTTAGTATTCTTGTTCTTGCAACCTTCTTGTTACAAGACTACGACTTTTCTAACTTTATCGTCTTGAGAGTACACGGATGGCTGGATCGGTGTATTCTGTGGCTTGTTTTCATGTACTTTAAGAGCCTTTATTACAAGGCTTCAGCTTCTGCTTTTTAAATGATCACGCTGATGTACTGACGAAGAGATTATGTGCTATCTTTTTTCGGGATTGGACTAACGCAGCTGCTAGCCATTTGGTTTGGTTTTGCCAGCTAAATAGAGTTTATTTGTTCTGATGATAACAGGACTATGTGCCTACGGTCTTTGACAATTTCAGTGCAAATGTGGTTGTCAATGGGGCCACGGTTAATCTGGGTTTGTGGGATACTGCAGGTAATGGCTTTCTTTCAGTCGCTTCTTCCCTAGTTGAGTCCTACATTGCTCTGCATTCATTGGCTTTTTCAAAGTTTGTAACTTGTTTTACGTTGTTTAAATTATAGGACAAGAGGACTACAATAGATTAAGACCTCTCAGTTATCGTGGAGCAGACGTTTTCATTCTTGCTTTCTCTCTGATTAGCAAGGCTAGTTATGAAAATGTTTCTAAGAAGGTGAGGATTTGATCTGGAGTCTGTACTTGTTTCTTGTCTTCTGCCACTAAGTATTTGCCAGTTGCTAATGAGTTTCTATGTCCAATTATTCAGTGGATTCCCGAGTTGAAGCATTATGCTCCTGGTGTCCCTATTGTTCTTGTTGGAACAAAGCTTGGTCAGAATCATACTTATTTCTTTTGCTTTCCCATAGTGCATTTTTTTTCTTTGTAGTTGGTGCACGTTCCCATCAATTTTCATTGCTAGTAAGATTCACTTTTAATGATGTGTTCAATAGCCCGTGCAATGATAAATCGCTAGGGAGGTATTGTTAAGTAAATTGTTCTTTTTGTTTCTTGTTGTCTAAATATTCAGTTACTCTTAAACCTTCTTTAAGATCCTTTTTTGTTATTCTTGCTACTACCAGTATGTTGCAATGCTTAACTTTTTGGGGTGTGGTTTATCTTCGTAACTTTGTACGCTTGCTGTAGCTTTGCCTGCCCATACTAGACAAGGGTGCTGATCCAACAAGAGCCAATTAGGTTATCCTCGTTGCTTTCTGATTTCTCTGGTGACATTTTTGGAATTGTTCTAGTGAAACCTATATGTAGTTTTGCTAGTGTAGTTTCCTAGGGCAAACGCTGGCCTTTTTGTGGATGTACTTAGGTAACTTCCATAAAGTTCTGATTATTTCTGCTTGATTGAACCTTGAATTTGGGATAATTTCACTTGTGGGGATTTTACATGCTATATTGATACTTCACGACTCTTTTTCAAATGTAAATTTTGTTAACGTACTCAGCAAAAAGGCGAATTAGGTTGAGAAGGTATTGATTCCTTTGATGTGTTTGCCATTAGATCTTCGGGATGACAAGCAGTTTTTCATAGACCACCCTGGCGCAGTTCCAATTACTACAGCTCAGGTGATTTTACAATCTTGCCTGAGTTTGTTATTTTCAAAAACTTACATTCTTTCATCTCGTCTGAGAGGCTGAAAATCCTGTTTGTGGTTTTCTTATGTCGTATTTCTAGGGTGAAGAATTAAGGAAACTCATTGGTGCACCTGCTTACATTGAGTGCAGTTCAAAAACACAG
>JBBYHQ010000002.1:26638002-26648319 GCA_038382645.1 Spergularia azorica
GCACCATTTATTGCAGAGCATGTCATCTTTCTTTTCAGAAGTAGTTGCATCAGAAAATGATACAAGTGCCTCTCAAAAAAGATCGAAGAATCATAATCATGACAGCAGGCAATACCGCAATCTGAGCAAATTGCTTATGTTTCCTTCTGTCTCCACATTTGAACAGCTTAAGGAGAGAGAAAGGGTGTAAAACCAAACACCTTCATTGCCCTTTCCCTTTTCCCTCATCTGTAGGAGAGTAGTCCCAGCCATTCAAAAGCATAACACAAAATAATTACTGAAATCACATCCAAACTCACCTGATTCAACAACTGAAAAATCTTCTTTGGTGTAGCCTCCACATCATCTCCACTTTTAGTCACCTCCTGGTTCTGGAGCCTCCTAATCAACTATTCGTAGTACATGACAATAATCACAAGTGTATATAAGTAAGAAATCTCAGAGAAATGAAACAAGAACAAATACAAAAAATGCCTTCCCAAACGCCCACTCTAGCAAATTCGAAAGAAAGAACATCAATACATGATGCGTGGCAGAGCTTTGCCCTACTTTTTTAGTTTGGCATCTCCCACCTTGAAAAGCTTGCATGATGGTTTACAAAATCAACAGAGAGCCTCTGGCCCTGTCTCCCTATTCAAAATAAAAAGTGGGAAAAGACATGGCCCCTCAACTTTGAGAACATATGAAACTGCATCTTCAACTAGAAATTGACTTACTTTCTATTTTTGTCATCTCCAAAAATTGTGCACAGTATTATCTGATCTCTAAAAACTCAAAAACCATGAGTTCTCAACCTTTGAGCTGAGCACATAGGCCGGGAATTTCTAGATGGATGGAGTACCTCAAATACAGGTCATCATCCTAAGTTGTTTATACTGATAATCCTAGCTAATAAAACGAATCCTCAACTGAAGTCAGGGTCTTAAGATTTTATCATCAACATTCTTTTTTCTTCTGATAACTCACGTCATCATAAATCGATGGCATGGATTAGAGGGAAAAATTGTTTTGATTTTGGAAATCAGCTAAGCATGTTTCATAAGACACCCTTTCTTCCGTTTTAACCAACATAAAATCCTCATCAAGGCACCATAAATGAACTCTCAGAAGATGCTCCAAGTCATTTACATGAGGTAAGACGAGAAAAAAAAATACAGAAAATACAAAGACGCGAGGACTGAACAAAACCTTAAGAGAGGTAAAAACAAGTGGCGGAACAGTAAATGTTAGACGCTTCTCTCCACCGGCCAATATATGTTTCTGAACTATAGTAATGATCTGCAAATTACCACGAGAACAATATTAGCAATCACGAAAGGAGTACAATACACAATGTTGGAAGGTAATCTCATCAACCATTTATCAAAGTTGGCCGAAAGAGAAATGTTTGAAACAAATACGGGTAGGCAATTATCCAAATCTCGACCTCTGCAACATTAGACCAACCAGTTTTTTCGAACAACCTAAATAACGTACAAGTACTTATCCCTTGTCAAGTAAAAAAAAGCATTCAACAAAGGGGGGTCAAAGCCACCTTGAACATCTCTTCTGCATCATCATTGTGTAGCATTTGGACAAGGCGTGCGACAGCATTCTGCTCCTCCTTGAAGTCCTCCTCATCATCCTAAATTGGACAAAATCAGATAGGTTTATAATATAAGATTGACTATCTATTCTTGCATTTAATCACAAATTCACTAGGCAAATTGTTTTCTAAGAAACTAAACAAGTTGAGGCCCATGAACAACATATAGGAGTGCAACTTGCAAGATTTCCCAGAAGACCAATGCAGTGATAAGAAACAATAACACTTCATGAACACTAAAGAAAAACATTATCATACTGACCTCATCATCAATTGTGACCTCAGTGTCTTTAATCAGCCCCTTCAGCAATTCAAACAACGCTTCAACCTACACGAACACGACAGCAGGACCAGGGAATTAGGCGGACATTTAATTGTTCAAAACCTCAGTAACGCAATGAATAATACATACCTTATCAGCAGTCGATATATATGTCTCGTTTTTCATGATGCTACGAATAATTATTTTTGCCATGACTTTATTTGTTTCATGGTCGAGATATTCCATCACCCGGGGATAGTTCGAAAGCTTCAAGGCAGTAATAACACTATTATACTTATCCAATGGAGCACTTAGAAGTGTAACAATTTGCTTCGTTGCATTGTTGTCATCAAGTTTCCCGACAATGGAGAGCTTACTGACACAGGATCCCTGACAGAGAGTATTAAATTCAAAATTTTAGAATTAACATTAGTTCAGTCCCCTTTCCTTCTCCATAAAGATAATGTAATAAATATGAAAGGTAGCTTTAGAGAAGAAAATGGAATTCTCGCAAAAGAAAAGTAGACAGTGCGAGATACAGGAAGCTCCATCAAATGAATAAGAATCGCACAAATAAACATACCAAAACTTGATCAGCGTAATCAAGCCTGTCTGGATGGACATGCAGGGTGAAGGTCAGCAGAGATGAATACAAAGTAACAACGGCAACGACAGGCATATCAGGCTGTGCTTCTATAACCTGATTTAAGCATGCGGCAACAAAAACTGAGAACCAGATGGTACAAAGTACAAAGGTAGTTCTCTCTATCTTGTAAGTATTTACTTATACAGATATTACTTACCTTCCCAATAGCACTGTTTAATTTTGAGAATGCATCCACTTGCAAGAACTCCGGCAGTACCTGCAAGAAACGCATTAGTGGCAGTCAACGAAAGTCAAACCTCAAGATAAGAATCATGAGACTCACTTCAGGACTCGTGGCAGCATAATTGGAGAGCCTTTCCATCAAGCTGGAGAGGACAGACTTGATATCAACTGTTGGCTGGAACAGTAATTTGACAAGCACAACATAAAGTAATAAGTAATCATCACAAGGGAAAGAAATAAAAATAATAAAAGGACTTGATGGAAGGGAATTTATAAGCTACATGGAGCAAACTCTTAAAGCATAAGAAGATACAACCAGCAAAATCTCTCTCTGTGTGTGAGGGTGAGGGGAGGACAACATATAACAAGAGTTACCTGAAGCTGTGGACAAGCACCCATCAGTACGTCAAGAGTTTGCAAGTGGTATTCGTCAGGAAATACTTGAATCATACAGTCCATAAGGTAGTACTGAGCAAGGTCGTCCTTGCAATTGACCACCTGGCCACAGCCATGAGTTTGAAGTTCAATGCCAAAATATCATGAGCACCTCATACATTTCAGATTCAGAATTAGATGGAGGGATCTAAAGCCATCTAACTCACCTGTTCCAGGACTCTTGGAAGAACAGTATCCTTGTACATTTCAAGATCAACTCCCTCAATTTGACTGAGGACATGCAGATTCTTCCCTACCTGTAGCGAAAAAAATTACAGGTATATTAGTGCACTCTAGGAATGTGTACATTTATTGCTTCCATTACAATGAATTCAAGGATGATGGTATTACAAGATCACGAAGTTCGCCCCTTTCCTTTTCCCTTCTATCCTTTTCCCGAGCAGGTCCCTGCAGACCAGAAAGCCCATAGCAAGCGTCAACTCAGGATCAGCAAACATTATAAATCATTCAAGCACTATAACAGGCATGATTGCAAGTCATGCCCTCATGACTGACAAAGTGACAATTTACCTCCATGGCTTGAAAGGACGGAGATCAAACGTTAAAGGACAGGCTATTCCTTATCCACAAAGACAAGCCCGTACACTTGATAGACGTTTTAAGTTACGTTGGGGTTCAAAGGGTAAGCTCCCATAATTTTATTTTATTTTTTTTCTTTTTTTTTTTTTGGTACAAAGGAGCAGCTAATGCTACGGGGGTGGGGGTATGAGGATTTGAACCCGGGACAACCCCCAGGCAGGTTGAGTTCCTAACCACTAGGCCAACCTTGATCCTCTAAGCTCCCAGAATTTATACTAAATGATCTCACGGTTAAGCTCTTAGTTTAGGGCAAATGATTCCATTTCTGACATTAAACTCATAGAAGAGACAAAGGTTAACATATGATGCTAGAGGGGTCAACTTATGGACCAATAAGAAGGCAAACAAATCCTTTTTCCCAAGGCAAACAGCAAAAACTTGTAGGCTGTAAAAAGTCACGGGAGGGTCAAAGAGAAGAAAAGACTTATATGGAGTACAGAACGCGCAATTTTTTTTTCTTACAATTTAAATATTAAGATTGAGCAAAGACTTGTTTAAAGCTAGTTAATAGACTTACAAGATGTCAAATCCCTCCAATAGGTACATCTCGAGGGCCTTAATAATCATCAGTTTCTCCTAGCCCACAATAACAAAAAGATAAAAGGAAACTACAACTACACCCCTACTACACCATAAGAGTGATATATGGTTGTCACATGCATAACAAAATAGTGGGCACCGTCAGGTTGTCCGTAGCCCGTAATTGTCTAATCATTGTGCATAGAATCTATCTCAGAATGCAAAGATCTATACAATAGCAATCAGGAGAGGAAGTTGGTTTCACTGACCTGGAATTGCATCCGCACCCAAAGTTTATTCATCTCAGTAAAATTCTGTAGTACAAACTCAACTGCGTCCGTGACACTGTCAGCATCTCTGCAACGATCAAAAAGAACTAATGTCAATCTCTAATTTAATAAGAAATGTTTAGAAACAGATTTCGCGGAAATGATACAACTGCAGACGTAAAAAATTATAACAATACACAGGGCACAGCATTATATAGCATGATTTCCTTGAGGGTTGGGTGAGCAGAATTAGCCATGAACACTAGAAGCGATGTCTTTGCGGTTACTAATCAGATTCAGTCAGCCAATGTAGGTAGAGAGTAGCCATCACGACACGACAAATTTGGAGGGCAAACGAATACCCAAAATCAATAAACAAAACTGGTAAGGGACTGCTCACCCTTCATACTCCGAACCAATATCAGGCAACTTATCCCTGCTGACTTGAGAAAGGTAACTCCTCAAAAAGAGCCCTCGTACAGGATGTTGAATGCCACGGCACATTTCTACCAAATCCTTAAGAATGTCTTTCGCGGGAGCCTCTTTTGATTTTATATATACACATCCTACTGTACATAGAAGATACCTGAAAGGAGAAAACAACAAGTGAACCTTGCAATCCACATTCAAGTACACTTGTTGGGTGCGGTAAAATAGCATAAACGCTTAGGAAAGAACTGGGAGCAAAGCATTTTTCCATTAACTAAACATTGTAAAATAGGACAACTATATTCTACAGCAATGAAAAAGATATGATAGGGATCCAGTCATGGTAATGATATAATGGTGGGCACTAAAACCTACTTAAGCTAAAGTCAATAGCAACAGATTTCAATGCTGAAACTAGAGCTTCATTGCCCTGTTCTAAGCAGTACAATGTTCAATACTCCTTATGGTCTACGCACAGCCTATCAACCAATATGGTCAGACGGACCGACCACAGACATCCACAAGAAACGAGAGTGAGGTCTCATCAAAAACAATTGAGGTGGTCATGTTGAGCACATGGAATCGTCGCTAGACTTGCTACCTAGGATAGCAGAATACTAGAATAGAAAACAGTTTCAAATTTGATGAACAGAAAACTTACCGACTTCTAGCTAACACAGTCCACTTTACTAAAAGACGTTCAATATGTTAATAAGAATAACAAGATCATATTTGTTCCCAAATTGTAGGTAGCACAGGCAGAAAATCTTTGTCAAAGGCGGTTCGTGACTTGAAGTAACCATGCTGCAGATCTCTGTCAAACGTGGCTCTTAAAGTAATCACCATGAAATGTGATGTGTATAGCGCAACACTCTGCAAATCAGCTTCTATCGAGTAGTGGATATATACATGCATTCTACAAGCCTACAACCGTGTAATTTCAAGTCCATGCATAGCACACGTATCTAAGAAGAGCTTCACAACTACAGCGCACTACTAAAGCTATTATTGAGAAACGTATTCGTAATGTTTGTTCATATAGCCGTGCCAAAATTAACCCTAAACATTACCACTTCCAAAAAACAGAAGTTCAGTGGAAACAGCAGAATTTCTGCTCCAAAACAGACACAAACAACGGAATTACACTAAGAATCTAATGCAATAAGGTCCTAATCACATCATAGAACCAGGTTATCCACGAACATTGCAACAATTTTCGTGCCATTAGAACACAACCGCGAATCATGTTTCCAACTAACCACGACAAACAGAAGATAAAGCCGATTTAAAACTGTAGATATCACTTGCTATTTCAAACTTGAACCACTCAGTAACCTTCTAATCATTCAAAATTACGACTTACAATCGAGGTAAAATGTTGCCAGCGTGCTGTACAAGCTCGTAAAGCTCAATAATCGAACAACCTCGCTTCGCCTCCTCGTAAAAGAACATCTCTAATTTCCTCAACTCATCAAACGCACGCATATCTGAACAAACAATCAATTCAATTTCCACAAACTCAACACACTTCACAATTCACAAAACCTACCAAAATCAACAAAAATCGCCGCATTTTTCACCGAAACAAAATTCGAAAACTCAGATCATACGACTTACAAAGAGCGTAGTATTTATGCGGAGATAATCTGGAAGTTCGAAGCTCGGATAACATCTGAGCTGAGTATTTCAACGCATCTTTGAGATTATTCGAGTCCTTCGCAAAATTCGATCGCAAATTATACAGAAATTAAACGAAAATTAGGGTTTTGCCAAGTAATAATTCGATCAAATTGACGGAAATTGGAGGAGAGAGAAAGAGATAAATTACCAATGCGCGGTGCATGTGATAGGCGTTTTGTTGAAGGCCGGCGATTCCGGCGGAGAGATACTTCTCTTCGTCTTCGACGCCGTCTGCTATCATTTTCTCTCTCTTCTCTATTTTTTTGGGGGTTTTTACCGGCGGTGATGACGACGGAGAGTGGTGGTGATGGTGGAGAATAGTGTGTGTGTGATTGACTTGTGTTAAACTGAAACGCGTACAACAACCCGTCAAGGGTCGGATTTTTCCTTTTTTATATTTTTACGGTTTCGGATCTTGTGTTGATACTCAAGTTACCATTTGATCACTTCGTTGGTTAAACATCCCAAATAGCTGATAGTCTGATACGCTACTTTAAAAATGAACACATTTCGGTTTATAAATTTACGATTGAAGAATAAGATTATCGGTTTATCGTACATTGAAGCAGTCAGTATTGCGAGAGTATGATTACTCAATTCAGAAACAAAATTGCACGTTATTTTGGTTCGTCTCCATTTTTGTGAAACTATTACTCAAGCAAGGCAGCCGATAAGTCATCGAAAAGATGAGAGGAATTGACCTCGAATCCCGTAGGTTGATGTCTTAAGTCTTAACCAATAGGCCAATATTGCTTCTCATTGTATATTTTTCGTGAACCCTTTACATTTAGAAGCAAAAAATTCATGCTACCTATTAAGTGTTGTTCCACCAAACAGGAGGTTATGAGTTCAACTCCTAACAAAGAGATACAAAAATATGTAAGAGCTGCTTCCAATACTTTATGGTGTTGCATATGTAGAGTCAAATAATGTCTTAAGATTTGCTATAAAAGTCATAAAGGCGTAGTCAAACCACTTAATCTTGATTTGTCCTTGTTATTATAAGCGGAAAGAAAAGAAGAGACACTCCTACATCGCTCGAATTTACAACATACATGGTTACTTCAATACATTCATTTTAGCAAGTACCAAGTGCATACTCCACAAGTGTTCCTTAGCTCTATGATTAACGATACTATTACAAGCGAAAGTAGACTACTTTGCTACTAATTAACTAGCAAATACAACAAAACTACATAACTACACAAGCATTGGGATTTTCGTCACTAAAAGCAGTAGAATATTGGACCTCGGTTGAGCTCTCACGTGCAAGACTAACCATCCCCGGGTCGGGCAACAACTCCGGGTTCCTCACATACCCGGGTGGAGCTTTCTTATCGTACACACCTGGTGCATACGGGTGAACAAAGTGCTCAACGGCATCATATGGTACATATGGCCAAAACTCGGCTTTTTTCCCGGTATGGTGTCTAACCCGGTGCAAGACCTTATTCGGATCCACGTACCCGGTAACCGTAAGCTTATGCTGCTTCGGATCCACTTCAACTTCGGTCACCCCTTTCATGCCTTCTACCGACTTTCTCACATTTCTTTCACATCCTTCGCAATCCATCTTCACCTTGATCTCCACCGTCTAAATAAATAACGTTATACGTCGAATTAATACATATTTCGGTTACAAAAGTATGCACGCACGCACACATGCAGACATGATATGATATGACTTTGCATGTTAATTAATTAGCCATTGATCATGTCATAACATATATAAACGCGAGATATCAGTAAAGTGGCTAAACAATTATTTCAACCAAAGTCTATTCACCGATGGTCGAAACATAATCAATGATTTTGTACTAGACAACGACGGGTAAATTTAAATTGAGTCCAACATGATAAAGATACTCGTACACGGTACATGCATAGTCGATATTCATTCATAGATAAAAATCGTGGCTTCTAGAACACGGTACAAAGCTAGAAATAACAAGACGAAGTAGGGTTAGTATATACCTTCAAAGCTTTGCGTTTATTCTTGCGATTGTGAGCTCCAAGCAATTCTAGAACTCCCATTTCGAAAGCCCTTTGCTGTTAAAATTTGAATTGAATGAAAAAAGACTATAGTATGTAAGAGTGCTAATTATTCAGAGCGCAAGAAGATACTCTGCTTTACTAGATAAGGGAAAGCCCAAGAACATTCTAGCTAAGGCGGCTCAAGTGAATCTAGTGTTGGGACGGTTACTATAAAAAGAAATTGCTAGTAGCTAAATTCCAGATTGAGTTTAGGTGTAGATGTTGGCCACTAGAGCTAACACGTGTCTTGCTTAGGCTGACCGAGAGTCATTTCAATTCAAAAGAGAACGGATCGAGGTAGTGAAGATCAAGGTTATAGCGTGGTTATTAGAAACTCAACCCGTTTGTGATGAGTTGTCGCGAGTTCAATTTCTCACATTTGATTTCCGCAGTATTAGATGGTTTTTTATATTACAAAAAAATGGAGGTAGCATTATTTCTTTCGGGTAATTGAACATAGATAGTAAATTGGGTATATGAGTATTTAAATCCAAGACCATGTCCAAGGTTTGAATTTACTTCGCTTAGCTTGCATGTTCGGTGTGTTAATCGAACACGACATCAATTGTTCAACCCCTTGCCATTTGTTTTTGAGTTTAGGTTTTCGAGAGGACATTTAACATACTTACTTTATATGACGGAAGTGTTTAACACACTTATAAGATGAAAACCACATAAATTAAATGTCAAGATATGAAATGATACTCCCTCCATTCATTTCCAAGTTTCATGTTTGCTTTTGCACAAAGTTTTAGGAATGAATTAAAAATTATTAAAACTAAGTGGGAAAATGACATTTATCACTAAGGAGGCCTCTAATTGGCTCAAAAGTTACCAAAACAGAAAACATGAAGCTTGGTAATGAAATCCCCCTAAAAGGAAAACATGAAACTTGGAAATGAATGGAGGGAGTATAAGATTAAGTCTGAACAAATACGGAGTATATACCAATTACTAATTGACTATTGGACAAACTATTGATTTTTTCAACAAGAACGCGTATATTTCATTGATATCTCTATCTCTACTATGATATGACACTTACATACGGGGTATTATTATTGAAAATTTGGAAGTATATTATCGACATATCTTTCCGTTAATTAACACAATCTAATCCCGTTTCACATCATCATATCACGTCGTTACTTCTTTTTATCAGTAAACTAACAATTTAATCACCTGGAGTACATTTCAATGGATATTTTTAGTGAAGAGGGTTTATTTTAATTTCAAGTTAGAAAAATCGCGAATTAATTTGTAATTTTTTTTTTGTTTCTAAAACATAAGAGACACAAGAATTCGGCCATGCTTGATAGGACTGCATCTTTCTGAACTGATCTGATCTGAATGATTCTGAGCTGATCGGCGGTTGAATGACTCTAAACTGATCTGACCTGAATGTGTTGAAAATTTTCTTGAATTTCAACGAACTAGTATCAATTATAGACCAAATACATTGTTAGTTATTTTAACATTTTTGACCTGATTGGAATGATTTTAATATGATCCGATGTGATTTGAATGACTCTGATATAATCTGATCCGATTTGAATGATTTTAAGCTGATCTGACTACTAATTTTATTAAATCCTCCAAGGACTCCTCTACGCTTACACGCCGTGTAAGAGGACTTGGTTTACACAACCAATAGGCATGCAACACATGGCAGGGA
>JBBYHQ010000002.1:26648419-26674004 GCA_038382645.1 Spergularia azorica
GGTCAAACTCAATGAATGGTTAAGATTTATTTAAGCAAATCAACGGCTATGATTCATCCTTTTACAATGGCTACCAAATCTTGGTAGCCATTGTAGAATCACTCTTAATTTAAACTTTCAAGTAAGCAAAATTGTGAATTATTATTTGTTTGTAAAATAAATAAAAAATTACGAGTATGTTTTTTTTCAGTAATAAAGGAAGAAGAAAAAGAAGAAAAGCATCCAACATTGCTTTGAGTTGGCGCGTGTCGGTTGGCCGTTAGACAACGAAACTACCACCACCTTCTTCTCTCCCTCTCTCGTCTCTTCTTCTACACGCTAACTTTCCCCCCAAATTCCTCCTCCTCCTCCATCTTCAATTCCGTCTTTCTCTTTCTTCCCGAAACCCTAATTTTAATCTTCCCCAATTCAATTTCAATCCAATTCGAATTTTACGAATCATTCAAACATGCAACAACCAGGTGTAGGAGACAATCCGATCAACAATCCATCATATTATCCCCAATATCACCCTCATCATCCTCATCATCAACCTCAATTCGATCAAAACCCTAATTTTACCCCCAATTCAATTGATCCTTACGCTTCCCAGTATCCTGCAACTTCAGCATCTGCTCCGCCTCTTTCTTCTTCTTACGCACCTCCTCCAGATTACCAAAATTACCCCCATTCTTACCCTCAATTTCCCGATCATGCCCTCAGTTCTTCCCCTACTGCTCCCTCTTACCCTCCCAACCTTAACCCTAACCCTAACCCCCAATTTAATTACGATCATACCCCGCCGCCGTCGTATTACCCTCCCGATCACGCTTCTCAAAGCGTAAACTTGAATCCAACAGTGCCGTATTCGGCACCGTCGTACGATGATGGCGGCGTGAAATTTGACCGTTGGGGTGGTGGGTATGATGATACGCAGGGGTACGGACATGGCGGCGGCGGCGGTGGTGGTGGCGGTGGCGGTGGCGGTGATGATGGGGTTTATAGGTATGAGGGTGGGAAGGTGGAGCCGTATGGTGCACGGGGTACGTCGGGTTATTCGAGCTCGTCGAATTCGAGTTCTCAGGTTATGTTTGATGATTATGGACGGCCAATTAATGTTGGGAATGGGAATGGGAATGGGGGTGGGAATGGGAATGGGTATGGAGGAGTGCAAGCGACGAAGGTTGTGAAGGCGGTGCCGAAGGAAGATAGTGAGGAGGATTATGGAGGTGGAGTTCAGAAGTTTCGGGTTAAGATGTTGGCGGAAGAGTATGGTCAGTCTGATATGGATGTGCTTTGCCAGGTTTGATTTTCGTTGCGCTGTGTCGTCAGTGTTACTCTTACTACTGTCATTTGCTTTCTATCGTTTTTTTTTTTTTTAATGATGATTGCTTTGTGTGTTTCGATATCTTGTAGCATGAATTTAATTATCTTGCAATAGTTGTAGCACTTTATTGGTGATCTTATATGTCATGTATGTTAGATTAATTAAAAGGCGCTTCCTAGTTTATGGGGAATTGGATTGGGCGAGGATCCTTTGTGGGATTTATGTTTGCTATGAGCTTCGTAGTTGGAAATAAGGGGGATTGGAAATTGATTCATTTGGTCAGGTATGGAATCGCACGAATTTACTTTGTTTGGTTGGAGGGATAAGCATTAGATGTAATGGAATGAAATTGAAGAGGAAGAGAAGAGGAGTCACAAGGGGGAATGATGTCGTGACAATTACATGGGGTTAAGTTAAACGTTGGTGATTATCGTAGTTCAATGGAGATTACGCCCAACCACCTCACTCTCCTTTATTTTTAGGCTAAATAGGTGGTAATGGACTAATGGTGATTACTTTACATCTTCGAACTAAACAAGCTCTTAAAAGTGATAAGAGGTTTTGCACACGGAATTTAGAAATGATAATGTTGCCGGGTAGGATAAGTGGAAAAGCTAGCTTCATCAAGTGGAGCACTTGATTCTTCATAGCAGAATGGTAAAATTTGTCATGAGACACTCCTAGAATACATTGGAAAGTAAGCCTCAAAGTGGTGCTTGAAAATTTCATGGAGGAGTTGAATTCACTTAAATACGAGTAGATGTTAATGAAATGCTGCTTGACGTCGGATTTAAATCGTTATCTAGATTTCGTCAGTTCATCACTTAAGTTATAAGAATCCTTTCTGTCAAATTAAGCTCAAATAGGAAACTTTTTTAAAACTGACTTAACTCTTAGTTCGTAATCTGATTTTTTGGAACATCCTGCTCATGATGATTGTATGTAATGTAATGGGTGTGCACTTCTCTGAAATCCTTTCCCCACTGGTTTTTTGTCTGAAATGGTTCTTATGAGTCATGAATCATGATCAGATATAGCTTATATAGTCTTTGCTAACTATCTATGTTGTGATCCAGATTGGGTTAGATGGGATTCGTATGCTTGATCCTGCTACAAGTAGGACACTGAGAATTTACTCTTTTGAGTCGGTGATGAAATGGGAGGTAAGATGGCTGCCTCAATCTGGCTGGGGCCTTTAACGCGACAGCTTTGGCTCTCCTGTCCTATTTGATTTTGGTGTTATCTTCATCGCACAGTTCACTTAAAGAATTTTTTGGCATTCCTTCTTTAGGTCTTGGATTCATATATATTTGCATTTTGGGCAAAGATGCCAGTAGACATTGAATCAAAACGCATAAGATTGAAATCAAGCAGCTATACTACAAATGCATTATTGGATACTGTTACAGCCGCTAGTGTACAGGTTGGTGGCTTTCTATCTTTAGTATATTTCTCTTACTTGTGTTTTTGCTGTGTACCAAATACTTTTGTTATTTGTTTGATCTTTAGACTCTATTGTTTACTCAAGATTTTTTCCAATTCTGTCAACTGCATTTCCGATTTTATTTCGCCAAAACCTAAAGTTTTGTCGTACTGGTAATCTCGGTCTTGGAGTTATGTGTAGTAGCAATCAGTAATGTCTTATATTACTAGACGAGGTACCTTTGGCCCGTTTTCATGCTTCTTATCGAACTTTTTCCCCCTGTTAAGGCTCCATTTTTTCACAGATTAACTTTTAAGTTATATATTCCAGTCTTCCAAACACATTTGTGGAGTACATCTTGCATATTGAAGCAACTTTAATTGCTATTTAATGGGGTAGGGTTTGTCATTTGGTACAATCTAGTATTACGTAATAATGCTCACCCGTTGAATTGTTTATTATCTTGATCTTGATATTACTGTTTAGTGGCTGTGGGCATATAGAAAGACTGATTAGCATCTTCTCGCCCACTCTCTTCTATGTGAGTGAATGGCATTGATGAGGATACGAGTAGTTTTTTATGGTATGCTTAGTGTTTTATGTATTTGTATCTTTTATGTATGCTACAATGGTGACCTCTTTTACATGTGCAGGTTAAAGAGATCGCTGAAGGAAAAGCTCCCTTTTCATCCAAGACCGCAGAACAGCTCGTTGAGAAGAAGAAAGGATTTGATTGGATGAACTTGGTGAAACCTCCCAATGAGGAGAAAGATTATTGGGTGAGCCTTTTCTTTTTGCTGACTGTGCATTCTATTTGAATCCTTTCTGAGTCGACCTGTTGCAAGGTTTCTTGTGTTGAGTTTGCATGATCGATCATAGTCATCTCTTATTATCTATAATTAAAATGTATACTATGTTTTGAAGGTTTATTTTGTCACTGGATTTCCCAACTTTATGTAAAAATATCTGCTGCCTGAAGTATTACGTTAGGATCACTGAGGCAACAGTTTTAAATTCCTCTTTACTTCCTTGACAGCTGATGAGTAGTTACAGTTATATGTTCTGTTATCACGATGTGTTCGGGATTATTATTCATGTCTGATGGATCTAGACAGTGGCAGGCTCTTGTGTAACATGCCTAAAGTAGAAATTGAGTCAGCATGAGCCGCATGATTAGCTACATAAGAAATGACCTCTTGTTTGGATTTGACAGGTACCTGATGAGGCAGTGAATAAATGTTCGTCATGTGGAACAAACTTCAATGCTTTTGTGAGGAAGGTGTGTATGTCGAGATATGTCTAGATTACAATTTGCTTATCATTTTCATGATCCTGACCCTCATTCTGTGGTATCTTCATGTGATTTCAGCACCACTGCAGAAACTGTGGGGAGATTTTCTGCGATAAATGTACACAAGGTCGGACTCCTCTTACATTGGAGGAGGAAGCACCGACTGTTCGTGTTTGTGATCGCTGCATGGTACATTATTATATTCCTTTTCTTTCGTTATTAGCCAAGAATGAAATGCTTTATTAAATAAGTTCAGAATGCTCTTTTACATATGGTGGACATGAAGAGAGTGAAAGGCTGAAAGGTCCCCGTTACATGTTACATGTGGAATTTGGGGGTCCATGTACTGTATGTCTTCCTGGTTGTGTTTTGTTTTCTTCTTTAGTTATTTCTTAGTTTGATTTAATGTACTGTTTATCTTCCTGGTGGAGGATTTGGTAAAGCTGTTTTTTTTTTTTTTTTTTTTTTTTTATTTTTATTGTCTTATCACTATATGCATCTTTGTTGAAAAGAAAATTTCCGCCCTTCATATATCATATTTAAGTTGCATTTTTTTCCTATCTGGCTAGTTTTGCAGCAATTGCGGAGCCTTGTTGTAACCAGTCCTCACAAATGTTGGTGGTGGTCATTATTTCTCTTTTTTTTGGGGGGTGGGGGGGGGGGGTTCTATTTTCTTGTGAGCATGAATTTGCTTTCTGTGCTGAATTCGATTGTTTCCTGAGGTTTGATATGTTGCAGGGTGAAGTCACGCAAAGGTTGGGTAATGCTAGGGACGCTGCTAATAGAAGTGGAGCATTACTCAGTCATGAAGATTTGGCGAAAAAGCTCAAGGTAACATTATATGTAGGTCTTACATAATGTGATGTTTCTGGTAATGTTAGATCATGAACAAGGTGACCTCATTGGCTAGCGTGTGATTTTGGATGCAGGTTTTGCGTCTTTAACTTTTAGTAAGCCATAGCACATATATAATTGGCACTAGTTTTGGAAGCTTTGATAAGTGGAGTAGAATGTAAATTGCATAACTTCATTAGATAAGATCCTTCACACTCCCTTCCCCTGTGCATATTTTTTTGTACTAAAAGAGATACCATTACATTGAGATGGAGATTCCACCCTATTAAGCATTCACGTTCTATGAGAAAGAACCAACAACTTTAACCCGTCAGTTAAGCTGTTACTCAACCTGCCTCATGCCTGACCCTTGATGCAAGGAATCTGAATCATTGAATTTTACGAACTAAAGCGAGCTATTAATCTGGTATTGCGATGCCGGTCTCATCTTGTGCTTTCGTATTCTAATTATGCTGGCCCATTTGGAGTAAATTAAATCGATTCCTTTTTCAATATTAATCGTTGGCTTAATCATTTGGGGATGTGTTGTTACTTCTGTAGGCTTTCTTTTAAAGAGAGCAACATTCTGCTGCTAACATGTGTAGAACGAGATGTGTATATTCTGGCAACTGTTAGATACAGGACAAAACTTTGCTTTCAGAATTAACGCTACCTTTTGTTGCTTTTATGTCTTCATTATTACTAATAGTTTAGTAGACAGTGTAAAGCATAATAACTGCGACGTGATCCTGACAATTGGCTACTGAATTTGACCAGGAGGAGATGAGCAAAGATTCGAAGACATCATCAGGTACTGAAAGTAGTCCTCTTGAATTTGATTTTTTCGCAGCTGTATGTCCAAATACAAATATTTGAAATTGGAATCAATCACTTTTGAATCGTCTCCTGATATGAGGCCATCTCAAGACATGAGGCTGTCTCGTGTAAGACAAGCTGTGTTACTGGGGGCAGTTTAGATGGGTTTGGTTATGAATTTATCATAGATCGAACCTACTTCATTTGTGGTTGTATGTCAATTGTCTATGTACGTTGTTATTTCAAGTGATGGATGTACTTTGTACTCAACTGAGATGTTAACAGGTTCGAAGTTTGGAGGGTCTCAGACGCATAAGAGGGAAGTTGCCTGCCCCACTTGTACAGTACACTTGCAGGTTAGTGATCCCATCTAACTTTGTGGTGTGCCTTTATCCTTCGAGTTTCCACTTTCCATTTCCGATGTAAAATCTTGGCTTGTCAATTTCCTTTACGCAACAGGTTGAAGTCCCAAGCTCAGGATCGGAGACAATAGAGTGCAGTGTTTGCCAACATCCTTTCCTTGTTAGCGCCCACTAGTGGAGGAATGGATTCAAATCTGAAACGATCAAGCCCCTTGTGATTTTTTCATGAGACGGGAGTATATATGTTAGTGTGGATATGCAACAGTGTGTATTTGATTGTTGGATCGCGCGCACGTCATAAATTCTTTGTGGTATGGGCATCCATACAAGATACATTTTCGTTATGCAGAGTTTGTTAATGGAAAAGAGAGCACAGTTATACACATGTCTACGTTGTACATTGAATAAATACGTTGGTTGTGCATACCTTAGCTAGATTGATTTGTATACTTATTTAGGCGAGAGTGGTGATACTCATGATCCGAATTCAAACCTGTTTGTATGTGTCTTTTGGCTCATTTTGCGCAATCTCCAACTACTGTAAGCTATGCTGCTGCTAGGCTGCTTCCTGCTTGTCATAAAAATTTTCCTTTATTTTCGAGATTGATGGGGATGGTTTTTGACAGATTGTAGTGTATAGACATCGTCAACATTTATTCTGCTTCTACCTTCAATTATCGCGTTAACATCTTTTTCTAACGTTAGTACCTTTCGAAAACGGTAGTGTTCATGTTACATCACGAATGCTACCAATTTTAGAGGGGTACACCGGAAGTTTGTTCGACTCATTTGGGTCGGTATATACTTTCGTCGTGCCAAAGAGTGACAATTTCGTTCTTTTTCGAGAACGCTTTCAGACATTAAATTCGGCCACACTGGCGCAACTAGTGAGCAGGCCGACATTACGTACAATTTGGGGCTAAGACAAGATATTAAGCTCCGATTATATAATAAAGCTTTATAAGCAACACGTAACGTGAACGACCACCACATTTTTGCAATTGGCAAAACTGAATCTTCAACTTCTTCAATCTTCTTCTTCTTTTCGTGATTGCTTTCACATCTCCCCAGAGTCTACGGTACTGTTTATGTATCCTTAATAAATGACATATTCCGTATCTTTTATTAAATAACATGCGATTTATAATTATATTTTTTATCGTATAATAATATAATGATTTGTCATGAACTATTATGATTGATAATTCATCATGCATAACTACGATTGCAATGCATTATTATATTATACATTGGTTTACTACACGTGCTACGCCCGGAATAAATTTTATCGTTTTATTTCTTTGTGAACAAATAATTTTATCAATAAAATTTATTATTTATAAACTTTCACTTTTAATATAGATGATGTGATTCAAGTTCAAATAAGTAATAAGAAATGTATAAAAATAATAAGGCAAAGATAAAATCCATTAATAGTAAATATTGATTTTTTATAATAAAAAATATTGTGAATTTTTTGATTTGGAAAACATTCGTATATATCACCATGGATGGAACGTACATCTATACTCTTTATCATAAAAAAAAACATTTTAAATAAATTTTTTAAATGAAAATTAAAGAGACATGGGGCATGACAGATGGCCTAAATGAAGTCAGTGAACGTGATTGTTGCTTCTAACACAGCTTTTAATATATAGTATAAAATATATCTGCTTATTATCACCAACTTCACGCGTAAGCTAATAATTAAACGTACTAATTGTTAATATACTCCGTATAAGTTAATATTAGCATAAAACAATTCAAAACGTAAGGTCCTCTTATATAATGCTTGGTTACTGAATGATAATTATTGTTAACTTGCACGTAGAGGCCATTGAAGACCAAAACGATTATGGTAAGAGATGATGATTACTTGATTAATTAGTATTAGAGATAGAAGTAGAGTGACAGAAGAATGTTAATCTAAAGTGACATAATTTGACCATGAAAGTCAACAGGTATGACGTGCCTCTAGATTCATTCTTTACAAACAATCATCCTTGGATGAGATGTGGTCATGTGGACTATGGCGTCGAAATTTAGTTTTCGTTATAGGAGTATTGTTGTGAACTCGGTTGAGTCGTTTCACTAGAAAATGAACTCCTAATACTTCGTAATTACTAATTTAATGTCAGACACTACCATTTCAAACTTTTATCGAAAATCATGTATAATAACACTTTTGCGTTGAGTTAGAAATGGTCCTAAAATCTCGCCATAGAAACCAGCTCATGCAATTCAAATCTTAAGGGGACATTGCATGAGCTAACCAAAGCCATAAACAGTTACTGCAAGTTACATGTGATGAAATTGTGGATTAAACAACCATAATAGGACAATGACTAGTTTCACACCTTGCCACATTTAGCTTCTTCGTTACATTTTTGTTTAGTCAACATATGTGGCCTTCATTTTTCTCAACGTACACGATCTCAAGTCGCACTAAAGCCCATGCATTACTCCTTAAGTTAATAACCAAATCACCATCATTCATCAATGCCAGCTTTGCTCCATCATTGAGGGATGTACTGTTGCCTTGACCCTTATCATCAAAGAATGATGGAAACACTAAATAATGAAAATGGAAGAATCTCACTCAAATCAATCATTTTATGTGATAACTCGCAAACCATGCAGAAGAATAGACGGGGTTTGAACCACCTAATAATAACTTTACTATTTGAATAAGTTGACATCTACGATCATGTACACACATGTATCTAATTACTCCCTTGGTCCCTCATGTTCATCAAATTAAAGAATGAAAATAACAATTGATAGTGAAACTGGAAATATCTTGCCTAGATCCGTCGTTTTACTTAATAACTCGCAAATCACGTGCTATCACGTGTAAGGATAACACATGATAATGAGGTTGGAAAATTAGCGCCTTAATAATTAATCTGGATCGTATGTTACCTACAAGGATAACAATGCGTGATTTCAAACCTCCAGAAACATCAACATCTGAATGAATTGACAACTACGATCATGTACACACATGTGGAGTATATAATACACCCCTTGCTCCACATTTCCTACAAATCACAACAAGTCCATATTGAGTAGTATACAAAAGAGACAAGTTAGAAAGAAAGAAAGAGGGTGTAATAAGTTAGAGAACGATATCATGCAACATTGTATGGGGAGAGCATTCATATCATATACTAAAAAACCCATAAATGTTGTAGTATGGTACGTTATCTTAGCTTCTTTTATGCAAAATTATGGACGTGCCAATGCAAAAGTGCCAGCACTTATTGTGTTTGGAGACTCAATTGTTGATCCAGGAAATAATAACTACATCAATACCGTTGGGAAAGCCAACTTCCCACCTTATGGAAGAGATTTTGATGGTCATAAAGCTACTGGAAGATATAGCAATGGCAAAATTCCCTCCGATTTAATTGGTAAATACTACTGTATCATTATCCCTCCTCTGTATCTTTTCATTTCCTCTCTTTTGTAATAAACATTCGTCATTCTTGCAATAATGCATCATGACCATGAGTGTACTGAGAATCTTCTTACGTACGATTGGTAAGTCCGTATAAGCGAGAGGCGGAATTGTTAAGACGATCCTCAACTTATAGGTATTGAGTCGTATGTATGACCCCAACTCCTAATTAGCTAGACTTTATATGTTGAAACTAGGATTTAACATATATAGTCCGGAGATTCAAATCTTCTAAACTATAAACCCCATATCGTATGTTTCTCTTTTGTAATCAACAATTTTGAAATCTTTGTTAGGTTAGGATCTTTGTCGGTGTCTAGTTGTGTCATATACGGAGTATATTTTAATGGTCTTTTTAGAACTCCTCTAAATAGTAAATACCCAATTCAAAAGTAGTACACTCAAATCTCGATCATAGTTTTAGCTTCAACAATAAGCATGATTGTCCCACGAGAACTAAGCTTCTTAACATGCATCTTCATCAAACACACGTTATTGTAGAGATCACAAATTTAAGACAAGAATCATACTAATAAATCTCCATCAATTTTGTTTTTGTTTTGCAGCTGAAGCTCTAGGACTTAAAGAGCTCATACCTCCATACATGGATCCCAGCCTCAAAATCAATGACCTCCTCACCGGAGTCAGCTTCACCTCTGGCGCGGCTGGATATGATCCTGAATCAGCAAAACTCGCGGTCTGTCACTTTTCCATACACACAATGACCTTACCTTGTTAAAGAATACTCCCTCCCTTAGAATTTCAAAAAAAAAAAAAAAAAATGTTAAAAATTCAAAAGAACGGTAAGAATACGTTATGATTTACACTGAACTGTTGTGAAATGTTACAGAACGCAATATCATTGGACAACCAACTAAAAATGTTCAAAGGGTACATAAACAAGCTCAAGGCTGCAGTTGGAGACAACATGACATCTACTATAGTTTCCCAAAGTTTGTATCTTCTCTGTGCCGGAAGTAACGACATCACCAACACTTATTTCGCCTTACCGTTCCGAAAATTGCATTACGACTTTCCTTCATACGCTAGTTTGATGGTTAACTGGTCCTCCACTTTCGTTCAGGTAACACCATATTTCGCATCTAAAATAATTAATACTCTGTACTATGACAAAATACTTAACGCTTGTCATTTTCGCAAACTCTCAGGAATTATACGATCTTGGAGCGAGGAGGATCGGAGTAATCAGTGCACCCCCTTGTGGTTGTCTACCATCCCAAAGAACGTTGCAAACCTGTTTTAAGAGTCACTGTTAGCTTCCTAGTAATCTCAAGGGAGAGTGACTAAGTTTAATATTTTTGTATTTCCAATCACAAGTGTGCGCGTTCACGTGTGGTATCAACGATGGGAAGACAGACAGTACTGTTTTTGAAACGGCGATGCTGTGGGGACTCACAAGTGACCTGTTTAACTTGAAGATACGCATTTTTGTTTGTTTGTTTATCAAGTAAATAATTTGAGGACACATTAAGTTGCTCCTATGTCGAAGGGTTTTTCTTTTTAATTTTATTTTTACTGCACACATGTTTAGCTACTGTCGGCTTCTAGAGCCAGATAATGGACTAGCAGGGATTCTGAAATGAAACTTATAACTTTCAACTTTGATGTTGACAGCTTCTGCTGCAGCGTGTAACGACTTGGTGGCCTATTCTCTGATACTTTCTTGCTGTTGCTACACTTGTTGTGTCAGGGGGAAGCTGCGGAAGATGCTGAATATCAATGTAAGTATCTGTTTTGTATTCGTAGTTTGATAATGGTTCTGAGTGTCTGTGTGTCTGTGTGATGCAATTATGATATGGAACCTTCACTGAGCTTTGTTCCATGTATAAATATTGTCTGATGTACAGCCCATGTCTACAACAAAACTGGCTGCTCATGCTTGAAAATCTATCTCATCTTGCAGGGAGGAATGTTTGACGACTTTCTTTCTCATCTCATGTGCTGCTGCTGTGCTCTTGTTCAAGAATGGCGAGAAGTAGAGATTCGTGGTGCTCATGGTAAGTGCAGCTATATTTGCTTTATTCTTAATCTATCTTCCGTATATTTTCATGAAAACCCTGCAGGACTTTGAAGCAATTTTGCTACTAGTCTCCTTGAACCTAGCTAGGGGTATGCTGCACAATTTGTAAATATTGGAGACCTCCCGTCTGTTATGTGGTGGTGTTGCCCTATTTTTTTCAATAGAAAAATTGTTCGACCTTGAGTGGCTGTTGGCCGTCTAAACTTGTTATTTGGTTGCAGATATATCTCATATCCTTATCGTGTACCTAATTTGGGATTCATAAGTTTGAGGATATACCCTGTGTTTCGTGAACTGAATGTTGAGTTCCCCATTGCTTGCTCTAACTGTGTATGATGACTTGCAGGTCACGATAAGACAAAAATTAGTCCGCCACCTCCTCAGTTCATGGAATCATGAGAGCGAGAGTTAGCACATTAGCTGGAATGACTGTTTCGAGTTTGATACGGAGGTAAATGCTCATTGCCTCTGCTATGAACAGATATAGTTTGTACTTAGATTGATACGCGGCTCTGACTCCTGCTTGTAAAGGGTTTCATTACTCATTTAACGACACTGGTTCTTATTTGTAACTGTGTGCATGATCTTACAAGTTAAATAGAACGAAGATCTTGTTTTCAAGTCTCGATTTGCTTTCAGTAATGGATCAGCTCATTTCTGAATGTCCGGTGTCCGATGCAATACAGAAATTTGAAATAACTTCAGACTTCGAGTTATGTTTGTTACCTTTGTGCTTTGGCACTAGATAAGGTAATTGTTGGGTCACAAATCGGTCCCTTCCTGGATACGATACTGGCATAGCTTAACCATGTGATTGCACTGCCTCGACAAACGCTTTCCACAGTGGTGATTGCTGATCACCAATAACAAATTGGCTCTTTTGGTTGACAATATAGAACCAACGCCCGGTGACGTTGACGGCATAGCCCATGCCGCCGTGAGCACAAACAAAAGCATAACTCAGCAACGCTATTTTCGTACAACTGAGTAGAACGAGGTTTCTATTATCATTATCATTGCTGTTCAGAGTAATCGAGTTAGCAACAAAATTGTTGCATCCGCCCCCCCTACCCCATCTTATGACAGCATTCAAAGCACTGAGGTTAAAAATGTTGTAAACAAACCAAAATCACGGTCTTTGTTCAATTCAACCTGACCCATATCAATCAATATTAATATCAATATCAACTACTCCGTATACAATACATCCCCAGACTATATCACTTTGAAATGAAGAAAAAAAAAAAAAAAAAGGAAAGTTTTCCTATCTCCTAATCAGAGGGTCAGTTTCCAATCCATATCTCTCCTCCCCAACCATCAATCAAATCCCGACACGTATACAATCACGCTTTCCGCGACGCAGCGGATTAATCACTAGTCTTGAGTCTTAACCAACACACCTCATTATCTCAATATAAAAACAACACCCACATCCCTCTTTTCTCCTCACAATAATTCCTTCTCCAAAAAAAGAAAAGAAAAGAAAAGAAATCGGATTTTCTCTCTCCTAGGGTTTGAAAAATAAATTCTCGATCCAATCAAATGGCGTCGGAGAAGAAGATTCTACTGAAGAGTTCTGACGGGGAGACGTTCGAGGTGGAGGAAGTGGTGGCGTTAGAGTCACAGACGATAAAACATATGGTGGAAGACGACTGCGCCGATAACGTAATTCCTCTTCCCAATGTTACCAGTAAGATCCTCGCTAAGGTTATCGAGTACTGTAAGAAACACGTTGACTCTTCCTCCGCCGCCGATTCCACCACCACCACCACCACCGCCGCCGCTTCTGATGATGACCTTAAGACTTGGGATGCTGACTTTGTCAAAGTTGACCAGGCTACTCTCTTCGATCTCATCCTTGTATGATACTCTTCCCTCCATTTTCCTCCTTTTTCTTTATTACCTTTCGTTTTCGCTTCCGATTATTTTTTGAATTGTAGAGTTAGGGTTTTCGTTTTGTTGTGTGTATATTTCTTGCCGATTTCTTTGTTAATTGTTTGTTTTTTTGGTGTTTGAATTGTCGATTACGTTGTTAATTCTTGCCGATTACGTTGTTAATTGTGGCGATTAATCCGAATTATTGTGTGATTTGCCTCTTTTTTTGTGATTTGTTTGTTTGAGTTTCGTGATAAGTATATGTCGATTTCGGAATAGATATCGTTGCGAATTGCGAGAGTATCTATTCGAGTTTGCGAATTGTGAATTAGAAGCATGGGGATAGCGTTTTGTTTTCAGTTCGAGTTTCTATCGAAATAATCGATTACTTGGTTCTGTATGTCGTTGATGGATCAAGTTGTAGTAATTTTGATCTTTTGAGTTCCTTTGCGGCCTTTGTTGGTGATGTCCTGTTACATTGGTTTATTGGGGAGCTACCGTCTTGTTTGGTTCACAATGTGTTTCAATATCCCTTAATGGTTGACAACGTTTTTGAAATTTTATTGCATACACAAGACGGTTCGATTCTTGTTAAGCCGACCCCAAATTATTTTGGGGATAAGGCTTGGTGGTTGTTGTTGTTGTTGTGGTACCGTCTTGTTTGGCATAAGTGTTTGGCTCTCTGGATACTCGAGTTGTTCTATGTGAATCTAGGAGTAATGGCTAATGTTGTATTGCGCAACGGCCTTCTGAATGTGATTGTTTATGTTGTTTGTCGAGCTAGTTATGCAATTGGGAATGACCGGTGTAGGTTTAAATCATCTATGGAATCTCTCAACTGAATGATTTTTTGTGTGGAATTTACTTGTGGCTTCATTAAGGAGTATGTAGTTTTGGAGTGGAACTTTATCGACTTGTATCACCTATGTGGGGATCTTCAGAACTTGTTTCTGTTTACTGATGAGCCTCTCATGTCACTGTTCTTTTTGTTATTTCTCCGTTGCTGCTGTTAATAAATCATTCAATCCTTTTTTAGTTTCTTGATCTCTGATTCGAGCAAGTAAATGAAACCCGTAGCCTATTATTCTGATTGTATTATCTTACAGAGCTACTTCTGTGTTGTCATAGTCTTGATTTTATGATGAAGATCTGATGTGTGTTTTGTCGGGCTATATAGCATGTAGTCTTATGGTGAGAACTGTTTTGTCCAGTTGGATTTGGTTCTCATTTTTGTCAAAGCTTTGTCGAATAATTACAGGCTGCCAACTATCTGAACATCAAGAGCTTGCTGGATTTGACCTGTCAAACTGTTGCTGACATGATCAAGGGAAAGACACCCGAGGAGATCAGAAAGACTTTCAACATCAAGAATGACTTCACACCAGAGGAGGAAGAGGAGGTCCGCAGGGAGAACCAATGGGCTTTCGAATGAGGAGCCAGCTTACTCGAAACATTTTGCAAAGGGAACTGATGATTTGATGATACAGTGGTAAGTGTGTCCTATAGTCAAAAACTGTCGTTGGCTGGATCTCATGTTGTTTTGTGGTAGTTTCAAAAGTACGTTAATGCTGGGTACAAGGTGGCCTTGTAAATAACAGTAGTCTTCAATGGAGGTCGCTGTTAGTGGGGTGGACGTCCCCCTTTTTCGCAACTTCCTTCTATCTTCTGTCTTAATTATGTCAAGTACTTGAACGTCTTAAGACATATCTTATCTATATATGTGGGATTTAGCCATATGGCATTTCGACTTATCTTTTGCGCTCTGTTTTAACGCCTTGTTCCCCTCTTTTTATAGCTAGTTGTGTAATGTCGCTGAAGGCGAATAATAAATTGCCTTCGCGATATCTATGCATGTGGTTTTGCACTTGTATCCCGCGATCTGGTACACCGCGCTTATGGTCTCGGAGATTAATTGCAGTTCCTTGCTGATAATGTGAAGGGTAACGCTAGATGGAAATAAATTACAGGTTTCTAAGAACGCGTCTCAGCCACCGGGAATGACATCTCTTCCATATGCTGATCCAGTCGTGGCTGAGGCAGGTCTATTACAACAGTACGACCCATGATGAGCCAACCAGTCGTGGCTGTAGCTGGTTTATTACAACCGCTGAGCTATCGATTGTTTTATTTAATTCTCTGTGTTCTTAACTCCGAAAAAGTAAGACCATATGACATGCAGATTGCAGGCTAAGTTTTCATAACTTGTACAGAGTGCGTCCAACCTTTGACCTGTACGGCTGTACGTGACGGGAAGTAGGGGTTGGGGGTTGGCTGTATTGTTTTACTCGCAAACTCTTTTAAGTGCTCGTTTGGATAGCAGAAGTTTTAAATTTCTATAACAAATAGAATTTCCCTGGCCTATACCTCATAGGAAAAAATTCTACAAAAATGGGTTATCCAAACAACCCTACAAAAACACAATTTTTAGGAAAATAAAATTTCAAATTTTGAGAGTATCCAGCCCGACCCCTAGGAGTACAATTGACGTATCCTAGTGGCAGGTTCTATCGCTTAGGGGTCATTTCATAACCCTCCATTTTGCGTTATGGCTAAAGTGTATCTTTTGATGAATTGATGCACTAGTGTCTCAATAGTTTTTAACTTGCAGTAGTCTGACACAACACATAATATGACTAATATAAGTTATAACCAAAATTTTAGCCATTTTTGTTGTCAAGCCGTTTTAGGTCCAAAACCGTGTATTATAGGCTTCAATTTGGTCGAAATTTCACTATTTTTGCAAGTTTTTGGTACGGAGAAAATTACACTCATTATATTAATGTAGACATCTTAGGAGTACACTTGACGTATTTCAGTGGCCGCTTCTACAGTTTGGGGGTCTTTTGACAACCCTAAATTTCACATTTTGGCTAAAGTGTATCTTTTGACTATTTGAGTCACTACTAATAGTTTTTAACCTCTATTATTCTTACAAAACACTTGATATGACTAACATAAGTTATTGCCAAAATTTGCGCCATTTTTGTTGCCGAGCCGTTTTAGGTTAAAAACTGTGTATTATATCCTTCAATTTGGGCAAAATTTCACTATTTTTGCAAGTTTTTGGAACGGATAAAATTACACTCATTATATCACCGTAGACATCTTAGGATTACACTTGACGTACTTCAGTGGCCGGTTCTACCGTTTGAAGGTCTTTTGATACCCATCCACTTCGTATTATGGCAAAAGTGTATCTTTGACGATTTGACGCACTAATAATAGTTTTTAACCTCTAATATTCTGACACAACACATAATATGACTAATATAAGTTAGAGCCAAAATTTGAGCCATTTTCGGTGTCGAGCCGTTTTAGGTAAAAAAATCGTATAGAATAGCTTTCAATTTGGTAGAAATTTCACTATTTTTGCAAGTTTTTTGAATGGACAAAATTACACTCATTATATTATTGTACACATCTTATGATTACACTTGACATATTTCAGTGGCCGGTTCTTCCGTTTGAGGATCTTTTGATACCCCTCCATTTCGTATTATGGCTAAAGTGTATCTTTTGACGATTTGACACACTAATAATAGTTTTTAACCTCTAATATTCTAATATAACACATAATATGACTAATATAAGTTAAGCCAAAATTTGAGCCATTTTTCGTTGTCGAGCCGTTTTAGGTAAAAAACTGTGTATTATACCGTAGACACCTTAGGAGTACACTTGACTTATTTCAGTAGCCGATTCTACCGTTTGGGGGTCTTTTGATAACCCTCCATTTCGTTTTATGGCTAAAGTGTACCTTTTAACGATCTGATGCAGTAATACTAGTTTTTTTTTACCTCTACTATTTTGACACAACACATAATATGACTAATATAAGTTATTGCCAAAATTTGAGCCATTTTAGTTGTCGAGCCGTTTTTGGTCAAAAACCGTGTATTATAGTCTTCAATTTAGCGAAATTTCACTATTTTTGCTAGTTTTTGAAACAGATAAAATTATATACCCTCCGTCCCCCTTTAAACACCCCATACCCAAAACGCACCCTTAGTGAGGAGAGTGTACACACTAATTGGTTAATCAAAGTTCAAAAAATTTGCATGAAATTTTTGCTAAGATTTTTATATAATTTACTAAATAATTTTTTTGGAACTTTGATTAGCCGATTTGCATGACACCCTCAACAAAAAGGGGGTATTATGGTTATGTGGTGTTTAAAAGGGGACAGAGGGAGTACTCATCATAAAACCGTAGATACCTTAGGAGTACACTTGACTTATTTCAATGGCCGATTCTACCGTTTGGGGGTCTTTTGATAACCCTCCACTTCGTATTATGGCTAAAGTGTATCTTTTGACAATTTGATGCACTAATACTAGTTTTAACCTCTAATATTCTAACGCAACACATAATATGACTAATATAAGTTATTGCCAAAATTTGCTCCATTTTAGTTGTCGAGCCGTTTTTGGTCAAAAACCGTGTATTATAGTCTTCAATTTAGCGAAATTTCACTATTTTTGCTAGTTTTTGAAACAGATAAAATTATATACCCTCCGTCCCCCTTTAAACACCCCATACCCAAAACGCACCCTTAGTGAGGAGAGTGTACACACTAATTGGTTAATCAAAGTTCAAAAAATTTGCATGAAATTTTTGCTCAGATTTTTATATAATTTACCAAATAATTTTTTTGGAACTTTGATTAGCCGATTTGCATGACACCCTCATCAAAAAGGGGGTATAATGGTTATGTGGTGTTTAAAGGGGGACGGAGGGAGTCCTCATCATAAAACCGTAGATACCTTAGGAGTACACTTGACTTATTTCAGTCGCCGATTCTACCGTCTGGGGGTCTTTTGATAACCCTCCACTTCGTATTACGGCTAAAGTGTATCTTTTAACGATCTGATGCACTAATACTAGTTTTTAATCTCTAATATTCCGACACAACATATAATATGACTAATATAAGTTATTGCCAAAATTTGCTTCATTTTCAATGTCGAGCCGTTTTAGGTCAAAAACCGTGTATTATATCCTTCAATTTGGTCAAAATTTCACTATTTTTGCAAGTTTTTTGAGCGGATAAAATTACACTCATTATATTACCGTAGACATCTTAGGATTACACTTGACGTATTTCAGTGGCTGGTTCTGCTGTTTGAGGGTTTTTTGATACCCCTCCATTTCGTATTATTGCTAAAGTGTGTCTTTTGCCAATTTGAAGCACTAATAATAGTTTTTAAACTCTAATATTCTAACACAACACATAATATGACAAATATAAGTTATAGCCAAAATTTGAGCCATTTTCGTTGTCGAGCCGTTTTAGCTCAAAAACCGTGTATTATAGCGCCTTCAATTTGGTCGAAATTTCACTATTTTTGCACATTTTTTTAATGGACAAAATTATACTCATCATTAAACCGTAGACATCTTAGAAGTACACTTGACTTATTTCAGTGCTTGATTCTACCGTTTGGGGGTCTTTTGATAACCCTCCATTTCGTATTATGGCTAAAGTGTATCTTTTGTCGATTTGATGCACTAATACTAGTTTTTAACCTCTAATATTCTGACACAACACATAATATGACTAATTTAAGTTATTGCCAAAATTTGAGCCTTTTTCGTTGTCAAGCCGTTTTAGGTAAAAAACCGTGTATTATAGTCTTCAATCTGGTCTAAATTTCACTATTTTTGCACATTTTTTAATGGACAAAATTATACTCATCATTAAACCGTAGACATCTTAGAAGTACACTTGACTTATTTCAGTGGCTGATTCTACCGTTTGGGGGTCTTTTGATAACCCTCCATTTCGTATTATGGCTAAAGTATAACTTTTGTCGATGTGATGCACTAATACTAGTTTTTAACCTCTAATATTCTGACACAACACATAATATGACTAATTTAAGTTATTGCCAAAATTTGAGCCATTTTCGTTGTCGAGCCGTTTTAGGTCAAAAACCATGTATTATAGTTTTCAATCTGGTCGAAATTTCACTATTTTTGCAAGTATTATGAACGGACAAAATTACACTCATCAGAATACTGTAGACACCTTAGGAATACACTTGTCTTATTTCAGTGGCCGATTCTACCGTTTGGGGGTCTTTTGATAACCCTCCACTTCTTATTATGGCAAAAGTGTATCTTTTGACGATTTGATGCACTAATACCAATTTTTAACTTTTAATATTCTTACACAACCCATAATATGACTAATATAAGTTACAGCAAAAATTCGACCCATTTCCGTTGTGGAGCCGTTTTACGTCAAAAACCGTGTATTATAGCGTTCAATTTGGTCGAAATTTCACTGTTTTTGCAAGTTTTTTAAACGGACAAAATTATACTCGTCTTAAAACCGTAGACACCTTAGGAGAACACTTGACTTATTTCAGTAGACGATTCTACCGTTTGGGGGTATTTTGATAACCCTCTATTTCGTATTATGGCTAATTTTGACGATTTGATGCACTAATACTAGTTTTTAAACTCTAATATTCTGACACAACACATAATATGACTAATAAAAGTTATTGCCAAAATTGGATCCATTTTCGTTGTCGAGCCGTTTCAGGTAAAAAAAACCGTGTTTTATAGCCTTCAATTTGGTCGAAATTTCACTATTTTTGCAAGTTTTTTGAACGGACAAAATTATACTCGTTATAAAACCTTAGACACCTTAGGAGTACACTTGACTTATTTCAGTGGCCGATTCTACCGTTTAGGGGTCTTTTGATAACCCTCCACTTCGTATTATGGCTAAAGTGTATCTTTTGACGATTTGCTGCACTAGTACTAGTTTTTATCCTGTAATATTCTGACACAACACTTTATATGACTAATAAAAGTTATTGGCAAAATTTGAGCCATTATCGTTGTCGAGACGTTTAGGTCAAAAACCGTGTATTATAGCGCCTTTAATTTGGTCGAAATTTCACTATTTTTGCAAGTCTTTTGAACGGACAAAATTTTATTCATCATAAAACCGTTGACACCTTAGGAGTACACTTGACTTATTTCAGTGGCTGATTCTACCGTTTTGGTGTCTTTTGATAACCCTCCATTTCGTATTATGGCTAAAGTGTATCTCTTGACGATCTGATGCAGTAATACTAGTTTTTTTTTACTTCTACTATTTTGACCCAACACATAATATGACTAATATAATAATTAGCCAAAATTTGAGCCATTTTCGTTGTCGAGCAGTTCAAATTAAAAAAAAAAACCGTGTATAATTGCTTTCAATTTGGGCGAAATTTCACTATTTTTGCAAGTTTTTGTACGGATAAAATTACACTCGTTCGATTACCTTAGACATCTTATGATTACACTAGACGTATATCAGTGGCCGGTTCTTCCATTTGAGGGTCATTTGATACCCCTCCATTCCGTATTATGGCTAAAGTGTATCTTTTGACGATTTGATGACTAATACTAGTTTTCAACCTCTAATATTAAGACACAACACATAATATAGCTAATATAAGTTATTGGCAAAATTTGCTCCATTTTCGTTGTCAAGACGTTTTAGGTCAATAACCGTGTATTATAGTCTTCAATTTAGCGAAATTTCACTATTTTTGCTAGTTTTTTAAACACATAAAATTATATACCCTCCGTCCCCCTTTAAACACCCCATACCCAAAACGCACCCTTAGTGAGGAGAGTGTACACACTAATTGGTTAATCAAAGTTCAAAAAATTTGCATGAAATTTTTGCTAAGATTTTTATATAATTTACTAAATAATTTTTTTGGAACTTTGATTAGCCGATTTGCATGACACCCTCAACAAAAAGGGGGTATTATGGTTATGTGGTGTTTAAAGGGGGACGGAGGGAGTACTCATCATAAAACCGTAGATACCTTAGGAGTACACTTGACTTATTTCAATGGCGGATTCTACCGTTTGGGGGTCTTTTGATAACCCTCCACTTCGTATTATGGCTAAAGTGTATCTTTTGACGATTTGATGCACTAATACTAGTTTTAACCTCTAATATTCTAACACAACACATAATATGACTAATATAAGTTATTGCCAAAATTTGCTCCATTTTAGTTGTCGAGCCGTTTTTGGTCAAAAACCGTGTATTATATCCTTCAATTTGGTCGAAACTTCACTATTTTTGAAAGTTTTTGAAACGGATAAAATTACACTCATTCTATTACTGTAGACATCCTAGGATTACACTTGACGTATTTCAGTGGCTGGTTCTACCGTTTGAGGGTCTTTTGATACCCCTCCATTTCGTATTATGGCTAAAGTGTATCTTTTGCCGATTTGACGCACTAATATTAGTTTTTAAACTCGAATATTCTGACACAACACATAATATGACTAATATAAGTTATAGCCAAAATTTGAATCATTTTCGTTGTCAAGCCGTTATAGGTAAAAAAACCGTGTATTATAGCCTTCAATTTGGGCGAAATTTCACTATTTTTGCAAGTTTTTTGAACGGACAAAAGTATACTAATCATAATATCGTAGACACCTAAGGAGTACACTTGACTTATTTCAGTGGCCGATTCTACAGTTAGGGGGTATTTTGATAACCCTCCACTTCGTATTATGGTTACAGTGTATCTTTTTGTCGATTTGATGCACTAATACTAGTTTTTAACCTCTAATATTCTGACACAACACATAATATGACTAATTTAAGTTATTGCCAAAATTTGAGCCATTTTAGTTGTCGAGCCGTTTTAGGTCAAACATCGTGTATTATAGTCTTCAATCTGGTCGAAATTTCACTATTTTTGCAAGTATTTTGAACGGACAAAATTACAATCTTCATAAAACCGTAGACACCTTAGGAATACACTTGACTTATTTTAGTGGCCGATTCTACCGTTTGGGGGTCTTTTGATAACCCTCCACTTCGTATTATGGCAAAAGTGTATCTTTTGACGATTTGATGCACTAATACCAGTTTTTAACCTCTAATATTCTGACACAATGCATAATATGACTAATAAAATTTACAGCAAAAATTGGAGCCATTTCCGTTGTCGAGCCGTTTTAGGTCAAAAACCGTGTATTATAGCCTTCAATTTGGTCGAAATTTCACTGTTTTTGCAAGTTTTTTAAACGGACAAAATTATACTTATCTTAAAACCGTAGACACCTTAGGAGAACACTTGACTTATTTCAGTGGACGATTCTACCGTTTGGGGGTCTTTTGATAACCCTCTATTTCGTATTATGGCTAAAGTGTATCTTTTGACGATTTGATGCACTAATACTAGTTTTTAACCTCTAATATTATGACACAACACATAATATGACTAATAAAAGTTATTGCCAAAATTTGAGCCATTTTCGTTGTCGAGCCGTTTTAGGTAAAAAAACAGTGTATTATAGCCTTCAATTTGGTCGAAATTTCACTATTTTTGCAAGTTTTTTGAAAGGAAAAAATTCTACACATTATGAAACCGTAGACACCTTAGGAGTACATTTGACTTGTTTCAGTGGCCGATTCTACTGTTTAGGGGTCTTTTGATAACCCTCCACTTCATATTATGGCTATAGTGTATCTTTTGACGATTTGCTGCACTAATAATAGTTTTTATCCTCTAATATTCTGACACAACACATAATATGACTAATATAAGTTATTGCCAAAATTTGAGCCATTATAGTTTTCGTGACGTTTTCGGTCAAAAACCATGTAGTAGAGCCTTCAATTTGGTCGAAATTTCACTATTTTTGCAAGTTTTTTGAATGGACAAAAGTTTATTCATCATAAAACCTTAAGACACCTTAGGAGTACACTTTGACTTATTTCAGTGTCTGATTCTACCGTTTTGGTGTCTTTTGATAACCCTTAATTTCGTATTATGGCTAAAGTGTATCTTTTGACGATTTGTTGCACTAATACTAGTTTTTAACCTCCGATATTCTGACACAACACATAATATGACTAATATAAGTTATTGAAAAAATTTTAGCCACTTTCGTTGTCGAGCCGTTTTACGTCAAAAACCGTGTATTATATCCTTCAATTTGGTCGAAATTTCACTATTTTTGCAAGTTTTTTGAACGGACAAAATTATACTCATTATACAACCGTAGACACCTTATGAGTACAATTGACTTATTTATGTGGCTGCTTGTACCGTTTGGGGGTCTTTTGATAACCCTCCATTTCGTATTATGGCAAAAGTCTATCTTTTGACCATTTGATGCACTAATACTAGTTTTGAACCTCTAATATTATGACACAACACATAATATGACTGATATAAGAATTAACCAAAATTTGAGCCATTTCCGTTTTCGAGCCCTTTTAGGTCGAAAACCGTGTATTATAGCGCCTTCAATTTGGTCGAAATTTTACTATTTTTGCAAGTTTTTTGAACTCACAAAATTACACTCATTATATTACCTTAGACATCTTAGGATTACACTTGACGTGTTTCAGTGACCGGTTCTACCGTTTGAGGGTCTTTTGAAACCCCTCAATTTCGTATTATGTCTAATGTGTTTCTTTTGATGATTTGACGCACTAATAATAGTTTTTAACCTCTAATATTCTGACACAACACATAACAAGACTAATATAAGTTATAGCCAAAATTTGATTTATTTTCGTTGTCGAGCCGTTTTAGGTGAACAAAACTGTGTATTATAGCCCTCAATTTGGGCGAAATTTCACTATTGTTGCAAGTTTTATGAACGGATAAAATTACACTCATTATATTACCGTAGACATCATAGGATTACACTTGACGTATTTCAGTGGCCGGTTCTACCGTTTGCAGGTCTTTTGATTTTCCTCCATTTCTTATTATGGCTCAAGTGTATCTTTTGACGATCTGATGCACTAATACTTGTTTTTAACCTCTAATATTCTGATAGAACACATAATATGACTAATATAAGATATTGCCAAAATTTGAGCCATTTTCGTTGTCGAGCCGTTTTAGGTCATAAACCGTGTATTATAGCCTTCAATCTGGTCGAAATTTTACTATTTTTGCAAGTTTTTTGAACGGACAAAAATATACTCATTATTAAACCGTAGACACCTTAGGAGTACACTTGACTTATTTCAGTGGCCGATTCTACCGTTTTAGGGTGTTTTCATAAACCTCCATTTCATATTATGGGTAAAGTGTATCTTTTGACCATTTGATGCACTTATACCAGTTTTCAACCTCTAATATTATGACACAACACATAATATGACAAATATAAGTTATAGCCAAAATTTGAGCGATTTCTGTTGTCGAGCCCTTTTAGGTCAAAAACCGTGTATTATAGCGTCTTCAATTTAGTTGAAATTTCACTATTTTTGCAAGTTTTATGAACGGATAAAATTACACTCATTATATTACCGTAGACATCTTAGGATTACACTTGACGTATTTCAGTGGCCAGTTCTACCGTTTGCAGGTCTTTTAATAACCCTCTATTTCATATTATGGCTAAAGCGTATGTTTTGACGATCTGATGCACTTATACTAGTTTTTAACCTCTAATATTTTAACACAACACATAATATGACTAATAAAAGTTATTGTCAAAATTTGAGCCATTTTCGTTGTCGAGCCGTTTTAGGTGAAAAACCGTGTATAATAGCCTTCAATTTGGGCGAAATTTCACTGTTGGTGCAAGTTTTTTGAACGGATAAAATTACACACATTATATTACCGTATACATTTTGGTATTATACTTGACGTATTTCAGTGGCCGGTTCTACCGTTTAAAGGTCTTTTGATAAGCCTCCATTCCGTATTATGGCTAAAGTGTATCTTTTGACGATTTGACGCACTAATAATAGTTTTTAACCTGTAATATTCTGAAAAAACACATAATATGACTAATATAAGTAAGAGCAAAACTTTGAGCCATTTTCGTTGTCGAGTCGTTTTAGGTAAAAAACAGTGTATTATAGCCTTCAATTTGGGCGAAATTTCACTATATTTGCAAGTTTCTTGAACAGATTAAATTACACTTATTATATTACCGTAGACATTTTAGGAATATACTTGACGAATTCAGTGGCCGGTTCCACCGTTTGAAGGTCTTTTGATACCCCTCCATTACGTATTATGCTAAAGTGTATCTTTTGACGATTTGACGCACTAATAATAGTTTTTAACCTCTAAAATTATGACACATCACATAATATGACTAATATAAGTTATAGCCAAAATTTAAGCCATTTTCGTTGTCGAGCCGTTTTAGGTC